>CM077180.1:1929809-2122309 GCA_039654105.1 Coreius guichenoti | reverse complement strand
GACTTTATAACTCAATTCTGACTTTATATCCCACAATTCTGACTTTATATCACACAATTCTGACTTTATATCTCACAATTCTGACTTTATATCTCTCAATTCTGACTTTATATCTCTCAATTCTGACTTTATATCTCACAATTCTGACTTTATATCTCACAATTCTGACTTTATATCTCTCAATTCTGACTTTATATCTCTCAATTCTGACTTTATAACTCAATTCTGACTTTATATCTCACAATTCTGACTTTATATCACACAATTCTGATTTTATATCTCACAATTCTGACTTTATATCTCACAATTCTGACTTTATAACTCAATTCTGACTTTATATCTCACAATTCTGACTTTATATCTCTCAATTCTGACTTTATAACTCAATTCTGACTTTATATCTCACAATTCTGACTTTATATCTCACAATTCTGACTTTATATCACACAATTCTGATTTTATATCTCACAATTCTGACTTTATATCTCACAATTCTGACTTTATATCTCTCAATTCTGACTTTATATCTCACAATTCTGACTTTATATTTCACAATTCTGACTTTATATCTCACAATTCTTACTTGATATCTCTCAATTCTGACTTTATAACTCAATTCTGACTTTATATCTCACAATTCTGACTTTATATCACACAATTCTGACTTTATAACTCAATTCTGACTTTATAACTCAATTCTGACTTTATATCTTACAATTCTGACTTTATATTTCACAATTCTGACTTTATATCTCACAATTCTGACTTTATATCTCTCAATTCTGACTTTATATCTCTCAATTCTGACTTTATAACTCAATTCTGACTTTATATCTCACAATTCTGACTTTATATCACACAATTCTGACTTTATAACTCAATTCTAACTTTATATCTCACAATTCTGACTTTATATCTCACAATTCTGACTTTATATCTCACAATTCTGACTTTATATCTCTCAATTCTGACTTTATAACTCAATTCTGACTTTATATCTCACAATTCTGACTTTATATCTCACAATTCTGACTTTATATCCCACGATTCTGACTTTATATCTCACGATTCTGACTTTATATCTCGCTATTCTGACTTTATATCTCACAATTCTGACTTTATATCACACAATTCTGACTTTATATCACACAATTCTGACTTTATATCTCACGATTCTGACTTTATATCCCACGATTCTGACTTTATATCTCACGATTCTGACTTTATATCTCACGATTCTGACTTTATAACTCAATTCTGACTTTATATCTCACAATTCTGACTTTATATCTCACAATTCTGACTTTATATCTCTCAATTCTGACTTTATATCTCACAATTCTGACTTTATATTTCACAATTCTGACTTTATATCTCACAATTCTTACTTTATATCTCTCAATTCTGACTTTATATCTCACAATTCTGACTTTATATCACACAATTCTGACTTTATAACTCAATTCTGACTTTATATCTCACAATTCTGACTTTATATCACACAATTCTGACTTTATAACTCAATTCTGACTTTATATCCCACAATTCTGACTTTATATCACACAATTCTGACTTTATATCTCACAATTCTGACTTTATATCTCACAATTCTGACTTTATATCTCACAATTCTGACTTTATATCACACAATTCTGACTTTATATCTCTCAATTCTGACTTTATATCTCTCAATTCTGACTTTATATCTCACAATTCTGACTTTATATCTCACAATTCTGACTTTATATCTCTCAATTCTGACTTTATATCTCTCAATTCTGACTTTATAACTCAATTCTGACTTTATATCTCACAATTCTGACTTTATATCACACAATTCTGATTTTATATCTCACAATTCTGACTTTATATCTCACAATTCTGACTTTATAACTCAATTCTGACTTTATATCTCACAATTCTGACTTTATATCTCTCAATTCTGACTTTATATCTCTCAATTCTGACTTTATAACTCAATTCTGACTTTATATCTCACAATTCTGATTTTATATCTCACAATTCTGACTTTATATCACACAATTCTGATTTTATATCTCACAATTCTGACTTTATATCTCACAATTCTGACTTTATAACTCAATTTTGACTTTATATCTCACAATTCTGACTTTATATTTCACAATTCTGACTTTATATCTCTCAATTCTGACTTTATATCTCACAATTCTGACTTTATATCACACAATTCTGACTTTATATTTCACAATTCTGACTTTATATCTCACAATTCTGACTTTATATCTCACAATTCTGACTTTATATCCCACAATTCTGACTTTATAACTCAATTCTGACTTTATAACTCAATTCTAACTTTATATCTCACAATTCTGACTTTATATCTCACAATTCTGACTTTATATCTCACAATTCTGACTTTATATCTCACAATTCTGACTTTATAACTCAATTCTGACTTTATAACTCAATTCTGACTTTATATCTCACAATTCTGACTTTATATCACACAATTCTGATTTTATATCTCACAATTCTGACTTTATATCTCACAATTCTGACTTTATAACTCAATTCTGACTTTATATCACACAATTCTGACTTTATATCTCTCAATTCTGACTTTATATCTCTCAATTCTGACTTTATATCACACAATTCTGACTTTATATCTCTCAATTCTGACTTTATATCTCACAATTCTGACTTTATATCTCACAATTCTGACTTTATATTTCACAATTCTGACTTTATATCTCTCAATTCTGACTTTATATCTCTCAATTCTGACTTTATAACTCAATTCTGACTTTATATCTCACAATTCTGACTTTATATCACACAATTCTGACTTTATATCTCACAATTCTGACTTTATATCTCTCAATTCTGACTTTATATCTCTCAATTCTGACTTTATATCACACAATTCTGACTTTATATCTCTCGATTGTGACTTTATAACTCAATTCTGACTTTATATCTCACAATTCTGACTTTATATCACACAATTCTGACTTTATAACTCAATTCTGACTTTATATCTCACAATTCTGACTTTATATCCCACAATTCTGACTTTATATCTCACGATTCTGACTTTATATCTCACAATTCTGACTTTATATCTCACGATTCTGACTTTATAACTCAATTCTGACTTTATGTCTCACAATTCTGACTTTATATTTCACAATTCTGACTTTATATCTCTCAATTCTGACTTTATATCTCACAATTCTGACTTTATATCTCTCAATTCTGACTTTATATCTCACAATTCTGACTTTATATTTCACAATTCTGACTTTATATCTCACAATTCTGACTTTATATCTCACAATTCTGACTTTATATCTCTCAATTCTGACTTTATAACTCAATTCTGACTTTATATCTCACAATTCTGACTTTATAACTCAATTCTGACTTTATATCTCACAATTCTGACTTTATATCTCACAATTCTGACTTTATATCTCACAATTCTGACTTTATATCACACAATTCTGACTTTATAACTCAATTCTGACTTTATATCTCACAATTCTGACTTTATATCCCACAATTCTGACTTTATATCTCACGATTCTGACTTTATATCTCACGATTCTGACTTTATATCTCACGATTCTGACTTTATATCTCACGATTCTGACTTTATATCTCACGATTCTGACTTTATATCTCACGATTCTGACTTTATATCTCTCGATTCTGACTTTATATCACACAATTCTGACTTTATATCTCTCAATTCTGACTTTATATCTCTCAATTCTGACTTTATATCTCACAATTCTGACTTTATATCTCTCAATTCTGACTTTATATCTCTCAATTCTGACTTTATAACTCAATTCTGACTTTATATCTCACAATTCTGACTTTATATCTCTCAATTCTGACTTTATATCTCTCAATTCTGACTTTATATCTCTCAATTCTGACTTTATATCTCTCAATTCTGACTTTATATTTCACAATTCTGACTTTATATCTCTCAATTCTGACTTTATATCTCTCAATTCTGACTTTATATCTCACAATTCTGACTTTATATCTCTCAATTCTGACTTTATATCTCTCAATTCTGACTTTATAACTCAATTCTGACTTTATATCTCACAATTCTGACTTTATATCACACAATTCTGACTTTATAACTCAATTCTGACTTTATATCTCACAATTCTGACTTTATATCACACAATTCTGACTTTATATCTCTCGATTCTGACTTTATATCTCACGATTCTGACTTTATATCCCACGATTCTGACTTTATATCTCACGATTCTGACTTTATATTTCACAATTCTGACTTTATATCTCTCAATTCTGACTTTATATCTCTCAATTCTGACTTTATAACTCAATTCTGACTTTATATCTCACAATTCTGACTTTATATCACACAATTCTGACTTTATATCTCACAATTCTGACTTTATATCTCTCAATTCTGACTTTATATCTCTCAATTCTGACTTTATATCTCTCAATTCTGACTTTATATCTCTCAATTCTGACTTTATATCTCACAATTCTGACTTTATATCACACAATTCTGACTTTATATCGCACAATTCTGACTTTATATCTCTCAATTCTGACTTTATATCTCTCAATTCTGACTTTATATCACACAATTCTGACTTTATATCACACAATTCTGACTTTATATCTCTCAATTCTGACTTTATATCTCTCAATTCTGACTTTATATCTCACAATTCTGACTTTATATTTCACAATTCTGACTTTATATCTCTCAATTCTGACTTTATATCTCTCAATTCTGACTTTATAACTCAATTCTGACTTTATATCTCACAATTCTGACTTTATATCACACAATTCTGACTTTATAACTCAATTCTGACTTTATATCTCACAATTCTGACTTTATATCACACAATTCTGACTTTATATCTCTCGATTCTGACTTTATATCTCACGATTCTGACTTTATATCCCACGATTCTGACTTTATATCTCACAATTCTGACTTTATATCTCACAATTCTGACTTTATATTTCACAATTCTGACTTTATATCTCTCAATTCTGACTTTATATCTCTCAATTCTGACTTTATAACTCAATTCTGACTTTATATCTCACAATTCTGACTTTATATCACGCAATTCTGACTTTATAACTCAATTCTGACTTTATATCTCTCGATTCTGACTTTATATCTCACAATTCTGACTTTATATCCCACAATTCTGACTTTATATCTCACAATTCTGACTTTATATCTCACAATTCTGACTTTATATCCCACAATTCTGACTTTATATCTCACAATTCTGACTTTATATCTCACAATTCTGACTTTATATCCCACAATTTTGACTTTATATCCCACAATTCTGACTTTATATCTCACAATTCTGACTTTATATCTCACAATTCTGACTTTATATCTCACAATTCTGACTTTATATCTCACAATTCTGACTTTATATCCCACGATTCTGACTTTATATCTCGCTATTCGGACTTTATATCTCACAATTCTGACTTTATATCCCACAATTCTGACTTTATATCACACAATTCTGACTTTATATCTCACGATTCTGACTTTATATCCCACGATTCTGACTTTATATCTCACGATTCTGACTTTATATCTCACAATTCTGACTTTATATCTCTCAATTCTGACTTTATATCACACAATTCTGACTTTATATCTCTCAATTCTGACTTTATATCTCTCAATTCTGACTTTATAACTCAATTCTGACTTTATATCTCACAATTCTGACTTTATTTCACACAATTCTGACTTTATAACTCAATTCTGACTTTATATCTCACAATTCTGACTTTATATCACACAATTCTGACTTTATATCTCTCGATTCTGACTTTATATCTCACGATTCTGACTTTATATCCCACGATTCTGACTTTATATCTCACGATTCTGACTTTATATCTCACGATTCTGACTTTATATTTCACAATTCTGACTTTATATCTCTCAATTCTGACTTTATATCTCTCAATTCTGACTTTATAACTCAATTCTGACTTTATATCTCACAATTCTGACTTTATATCACACAATTCTGACTTTATAACTCAATTCTGACTTTATATCTCTCGATTCTGACTTTATATCTCACAATTCTGACTTTATATCCCACAATTCTGACTTTATATCTCACAATTCTGACTTTATATCTCACAATTCTGACTTTATATCCCACAATTCTGACTTTATATCTCACAATTCTGACTTTATATCTCACAATTCTGACTTTATATCCCACAATTCTGACTTTATATCACACAATTCTGACTTTATATCTCACAATTCTGACTTTATATCTCACAATTCTGACTTTATATCTCACAATTCTGACTTTATATCCCACGATTCTGACTTTATATCTCGCTATTCGGACTTTATATCTCACAATTCTGACTTTATATCTCACGATTCTGACTTTATATCCCACGATTCTGACTTTATATCTCACGATTCTGACTTTATATCTCACGATTCTGACTTTATATCTCTCAATTCTGACTTTATATCACACAATTCTGACTTTATATCTCTCAATTCTGACTTTATATCTCTCAATTCTGACTTTATATCTCTCAATTCTGACTTTATATTTCACAATTCTGACTTTATATCTCACAATTCTGACTTTATATCTCACGATTCTGACTTTATATCTCACGATTCTGACTTTATACCTCACGATTCTGACTTTATATCTCACGATTCTGACTTTATATCTCACGATTCTGACTTTATATCTCTCGATTCTGACTTTATATCTCTCGATTCTGACTTTATAACTCAATTCTGACTTTATATCTCTCGATTCTGACTTTATATCTCTCGATTCTGACTTTATAACTCAATTCTGACTTTATATCTCACAATTCTGACTTTATATTTCACAATTCTGACTTTATATCTCACAATTCTGACTTTATATCTCTCAATTCTGACTTTATATCTCTCAATTCTGACTTTATAACTCAATTCTGACTTTATATCTCACAATTCTGACTTTATATCACACAATTCTGACTTTATAACTCAATTCTAACTTTATATCTCACAATTCTGACTTTATATCTCACAATTCTGACTTTATATCTCACAATTCTGACTTTATATCTCACGATTCTGACTTTATATCCCACGATTCTGACTTTATATCTCACGATTCTGACTTTATATCCCACAATTCTGACTTTATATCGTCTCGGTTACGTATGTAACCCTCGTTCCCTGAAGGAGGGAACGGAGACGTACGTCGGACGTCACCGACGAATTGGGATCACTTCTGGGAGCCCCTATCAGCTTCGAGTGTATAGAGAACGGGCCAATGGCCATTGGCGTGCGAGATTTGCATCTCGCGCTCCGCCCCGCATCGCGGGTATAAAGCGGAAGCGGATGCAGCGCACATTTGTTTTTCACTGAGGAGCCGAACTAGTGACTCGGCCGCTGCAGTGATGGTACAGCAACTGTGACGACGGGACGTACGTCTCCGTTCCCTCCTTCAGGGAACGAGGGTTACATACGTAACCGAGACGTTCCCTTTCAGTCGGTCACGTTCGACGTACGTCGGACGTCACCGACGAATTGGGATCCCTATGGAAAACGCCACAGTTACTACCACTTCCAGCGCCCAGCGAAAGCCCCTCAGACCCCCGTCTGTTCGGGGCGGGGAACTTACGCAGGGAGAGTCACTGCTGCTGTTCCGCAAGACCCACTCAGCAGAGTATTGGATAACGCTGGGAAAGCGTGCCCCGGGGGGCCGCTGCGGAAGCCACATCCTACCCGTAGGGAGGTATCATGTGGAATATACATGTATGGACTGGCCGTGGGCAGTACAACATACGGAAGTCCCAGGGGTGGCCCCGGCCAATGCAGGCGGGAGACTACACCGCACAGAGACGGCAGAGCGAGCTCTGCCAAGGGAAAGACACGGGCTCGCCGTAGGGAGCCGTACCGTGGAAGAATACACATATGGGACCGCCGTAGGGGTCACAACATATGGATACCCAGCCTAACACAAGTTCCACCAATGCATACGAGTGTTAGACCTGGCGTCGGACGCTCCGCCACGTCTGACTGCCACGGGTTGCGGAGGACTCAACAGGGTTCGCCGTGCTGGGGAACTCGACTGGAGCATATCAGCGCACGTATCCGGTCCATGAGGAGGGGAATGGCGCAGCAAGCCGACACTAGAACGGGCCCTTCGGTGTTACTGGCTATTTGAAGCGAGCACACGGGAAGAAACCGGCTCTACACGGAGGCTATAGAATCTAGCGAACGTGTTAGGTGTCGCCCAGCCCGCAGCTCTACATATATCTGTCAGCGAGGCGCCGTGTGCCAGCGCCCAGGAAGAGGCCACACTCCTAGTGGAGTGGGCCCTCAACCCAAGCGGGCAGGGCACGCCTTGGGTTTCATACGCCAAGGCGATGGCATCCACTATCCAGTGAGCCATCCTCTGCTTGGAGACAGCCTTTCCCTTCTGCTGGCCTCCGTAACAGATGAAGAGCTGTTCTGAGGTCCTGAAGCTTTGCGTTCTGTCCACGTAAGTCCGCAGAGCGCGAACGGGACAGAGAAAAGCCATGGCTGGGTCTGCCTCCTCCGAAGGCAGCGCTTGCAGGTTCACCACCTGGTCCCGAAAGGGAGTGGTGGGAACCTTGGGCACATATCCGGGCCGGGGTCTCAGGATTACATGAGAGTTACCCGCCCCGAATTCCAGGCACGATTCGTCGACCGAAAATGCCTGCAGGTCCCCTACCCTCTTGATGGAAGCCAATGCAGTCAGGAGTACTGTCTTCCAGGACAGGATTTTTAACTCTACTGACTGCAAAGGCTCAAAGGGAGCCCTCTGTAATGCGGTTAGCACCAGGGGCAAGTCCCAAGAGGGTATAGAGTGAGGGCGAGGCGGATTTAATCTCCTCGCCCCCCTCAGGAACCTGACGACCAGATCGTGCTTTCCTAGGGACTTACCTTCGACCATGCTGTGATTTGCGGCGATAGCGGCAACATACACTTTGAGGGTGGAGGGAGACAGCCTTCGCTCCAACCCTTCTTGCAGGAAGGAAAGCACAGAGCCGATCGAACATCTTCGGGGGTCTTCTCGACGAGAAGAACACCACTCGACGAACAGGTTCCACTTCAACGCGTAGAGGTGCCTCGTAGAGGGGGCTCTGGCGGAAGTGATGGTGTCTACCACAGCCTGTGGTAGGCCACCTAGAACCTCCGCGTCCCGTCCAGGGACCAGACATGGAGTTTCCAGAGGTCCGGACGCGGGTGCCACAGGGTGCCCCGTCTCTGAGTCAGGAGGTCCTTCCTCAGAGGAATGGGCCAAGGAGGTGCTGTCGCGAGGAGCACTAGTTCCGGGAACCAGGTCCGGTTGGGCCAGTATGGCGCAACTAGCAAGACCTGCTCCTCGTCCTCCCTGACCTTGCACAGTGTCTGCGCAAGAAGGCTCACTGGGGGAAACGCATATTTGCGTAGGCCCCGGGGCCAGCTGTGTGCCAGCGCATCCGAGCCGAGGGTCCCCCCGGTCAGGGAATAGAACAACTGGCAGTGAGACGTGTCCGGGGCGGCAAACAGGTCTACCTGTGCGGTCCCGAAGCGACTCCAGATCAGCTGGACCACCTGGGGATGGAGTCTCCACTCTCCTGGGAGCACTTGCTGTCGTGAGAGCTCGTCGGCTGCACGATTGAGCAGGCCCGGGATATGAATGGCACGAAGCGACCTCAGATGCTTCTGACTCCAGAGGAGGAGATGGCGGGCGAGTTGTGACATGCGGCGGGAGCGTAGACCACCCTGTTTGTTGATGTACGCAACGGCCGCAGTGTTGTCCGTACGGACCAGAACGTGCTTGCCTCGTAGCGGCCCTTTGAGGCGGCCCAGCGCAAGACGAACTGCTAACAACTCGAGGCAATTGATATGCCATTGCAGTTGAGGCCCCGTCCACAGACCCGAAACTGCAAGCCCGTTGTACGTGGCCCCCCAGCCGGTGGATGAGGCATCCGTGGAGACCACAGCATGCCTGGACACTTGTTCTAGGGGAACTCCTGCCCGTAGGAACGAAGGGTCCAACCACGGACTGAAGGTTTGGCGACACTTCGGTGTTACTGAGACACGGAATGAGCCGCTCTGCCACGCCCATCTCGGGACTCGGTCGTGTAGCCAGTGTTGAAGCGGCCTCATATGAAGCAATCCGAGCGGCGTCACTGCGGCTGCGGATGCCATATGCCCCAGGAGCCTCTGAAAATGTTTCAGTGGTACCGCTGTCCTGCATTTGAACGAATTCAAGCAGTTCAACACCGACTGGACGCGCTGCTCTGTGAGTCGCGCTGTCAGATTGACCGAGTCCAACTCCATACCGAGAAAAGAGATCCTCTGCACGGGGCAGAGTTTGCTCTTTTCCCAGTTGACCTGAAGTCCCAACAGGCTGAGGTGACTGAGCACCATGTCCCTGTGTTCGCACAACTGTGCCTTCGACTGAGCCAGAATCAGCCAGTCGTCGAGGTAGTTGAGAATGCGAACACCACGCTCTCTCATGGGAGCAATGGCCGCCTCCGCGACCTTCGTGAAGACGCGGGGCGACAGGGACAGCCCGAAGGGTAGGACTCTGTACTGATATGCCCGTCCCTCGAACGCAAAGCGTAGGAACGGTCTGTGTCGGGGGAGAATCGAGACATGAAAGTACGCGTCCTTCAGGTCGATCGCTGCAAACCAATCTTGGGGACGGATGCACCTGAAGATGCGTTTCTGCGTTAGCATTCTGAACGGCAGCCTGTGAAGGGACCGATTCAAGAACCGCAGGTCCAAGATTGGCCGTAACCCGCCGCCTTTCTTGGGTACAATGAAGTACGGGCTGTAGAAGCCTGTCTTCATATCGGCTGGAGGGACCGGCTCTATCGCGTCCTTCGCCAGTAGGACTGCGATCTCCGCCCGTAGCACGGGGGCGTCCTCCTTCGACACGGAGGTGAAGTGAACGCCCCTGAACTTGGGGGGCCGCCGAGCGAACTGAATCGCATAGCCGAGTCTGATAGTACGGATGAGCCAGCGGGACGGGCTGGGGAGCGCTAACCAGGCTCCCAGCGACCGAACCAGCGGGACCAACGGCACCACAGACGTACCCGCAGCGGGGCAGCGCAGCGGAGTGCAGGGACCCGACTCGGACGGCATCGCGGCCCGAAGTGGGGTCTGAGTGCGCAATGCAACACTTACCTGCTTCCGCTGAGGGGGTGCACGAGTGTGCGGAGGCCTCTTGTGTGCGTCCTGGACACAGCCAGCACCCCCTGCTGGCGATAAGAGAGGCACCGGAGGGTGACAAGGCATGGGAGCGTCGTACACCGCCAAGCGCGCTCTCTTGGCACCCAGAGATTTTAGAAACAGCTCTTTTTTTGAAGTTTTGGGTACCACTGGCCCGAAGGCCAGTGGCGGAACAGAAACCAAACAAGAACATAAAATTCTCTCCCGGCCCTCCAGCGGGAGAAGGAGCGGTGCTGTCACCACCTCCTGAAGAGCTGTCTCCTCCATCTCTGGGTGGCCCGTCTCAGGGTCTCTTACGACGACGCTTGCCACCTGGCTTGGCAGCGGCCTGAGCGGGCTGGACGGCCTTCCCGCGGCCGGCTCCACGCCGTTGCCCTGGTGGAGGCTGCTGCTGGGCTGGGGCGGGAGCGGGGGCGGCGGCGGGCGGCCGCCCTCGGCGACGAGCAGGCGGAGGAGCTGCGGCCGGCGGCTGGGCAGCAGCTGACCGCCGGGGCAGGATGTGTTTGATGGCCTCCGTCTGCTTCTGGACAGTCGAGAACTGCTGGGCAAAGCTCTCGACCGCGTCGCCGAACAGCCCAACCTGGGAAATGGGGGAGTCCAGGAACCGATACTTATCAGTCTCCCTCATATCGGCCAGGTTGAGCCAGAGATGTCGCTCCTGGACCACAAGAGTGGACATCGCCTGACCAATGGAACGGGCGGTGACTTTCGTCGCCCGGAGGGCGAGGTCCGTCGCCGTCCGGAGCTCCCGGAGGAGCTCTGGGTCAGGTCTACCCTCGTGCATGTCCATGAGTGCCTGGGCCTGGTGCACCTGGAGCAACGCCATGGCATGCAAGGCGGACGCAGCCTGTCCACAAGCCTTGTAAGCCTTCCCAGTTAGACTGGAGGAGAACTTACAGGCCTTGGATGGGTGGCGTGGGTCTCCGCGCCAGGTGGAAGCGGACGCCGGACACAGTTGCATCGCGACCGCCCGTTCCACCGGCGGGATCCCCACGTACCCCTTGGCTGGCCCGCCGTCGAGAGTAGTGAGGAGGGAGGAGCCACTCGGCCGGTTTCTGGCAGAAAAAGGTGCCGTCCACGACCTCGTGAGCTCCTCATGCACTTCCGGGAAGAAGGGCACCGGGGCGGGACGCTGAGAACCAGCGCGAGCCGCCCCGAGAAACCAATCATCCAGCCTAGAAGGCTCGGGACACGGTGGAGGGTTCCACACGAGCCCGACCTTTTCGGCGGCCCGGGAAAGCATAGCCGTCAGCTCGGGGTCCGTCTCGGACAACGCCACTCTCCCAGAGGGAGGCAACGCAGCCGGGTCTTCATCCCCCGAGGACTGAAACTCCCCCTCCGATGCAGCGATCGACATCCTATCCTCTGCTGGAGCTCCAAAGGTCACCGTTGGACCACCTCGAGAGGGGCCAGCGACTTCCTCCGAAAGCTCAACCGGCTGCGGCACTACAGAGGGTTTAGGGGCCCACGGAGGCTGGCTCGGCGGGTGTGCCCTAAACGTGATCCTCAGGTCACCCTGGCTATTCGCCGAAGTAGGTCTATCCTGCTGGGCAGGGATAGCACTAGATCGGGGCATAGGTAAGGGGACTCCACCCTCCCGAAGGTAGGCGAGTCTCGACCTTAGCGCCGAGATAGTCATGTTCCCGCAATGGGAACACGAACTATCCACAAACGCTGCCTCGGCATGTTGAATACCCAGACATGTCAGGCAGCGATTGTGACCGTCAGCTGGTGACAGGGAACGACCGCATCCAGAAACGCACGGGTGGAATGACATCTTGAAAAAGACGCAATTTCACACCCGTGTTGCTCTTTTAGAAGAAGCTCTTAACGTGCTGAAGCACCCAGGAACAACCGCGGCAAACACAGGGGATAGTGCAGCCTGTGTTTGCACTCACCGTGGAACGCCCCCACCGAACCAACCGGGATGCTGTAAAAACAGCAGTTTGTTTCACCGATTTCGGTGAGCTCGCGGTTGTCACTGCACGTGCCTTCTCCCCAGCACAAAAGCCTCTTCTCTCGCTCTCTCTCTCTCTCCTGCTGAACAGCCTTTTCAAGTCTTTCATGAGCTTGTTTGGCTCCGAAGTGAATGACAAATGTGCGCTGCATCCGCTTCCGCTTTATACCCGCGATGCGGGGCGGAGCGCGAGATGCAAATCTCGCACGCCAATGGCCATTGGCCCGTTCTCTATACACTCGAAGCTGATAGGGGCTCCCAGAAGTGATCCCAATTCGTCGGTGACGTCCGACGTACGTCGAACGTGGCCGACTGAAAGGGAACTCACAATTCTGACTTTATAACTCAATTCTGACTTTATATCTCTCAATTCTGACTTTATATCTCTCAATTCTGACTTTATAACTCAATTCTGACTTTATATCTCACAATTCTGACTTTATATCACACAATTCTGACTTTATAACTCAATTCTGACTTTATATCTCACAATTCTGACTTTATATCACACAATTCTGACTTTATATCTCACAATTCTGACTTTATATCTCACAATTCTGACTTTATATCTCACGATTCTGACTTTATATCTCTCGATTCTGACTTTATATCTCACGATTCTGACTTTATATCTCACGATTCTGACTTTATATCTCACAATTCTGACTTTATATCACACAATTCTGACTTTATATTTCACAATTCTGACTTTATATCTCACAATTCTGACTTTATATCCCACAATTCTGACTTTATAACTCAATTCTGACTTTATAACTCAATTCTAACTTTATATCTTACAATTCTGACTTTATATCTCACAATTCTGACTTTATATCTCACAATTCTGACTTTATAACTCAATTCTGACTTTATAACTCAATTCTGACTTTATATCTCACAATTCTGACTTTATATCACACAATTCTGATTTTATATCTCACAATTCTGACTTTATATCTCACAATTCTGACTTTATAACTCAATTCTGACTTTATATCACACAATTCTGACTTTATATCTCTCAATTCTGACTTTATATCTCTCAATTCTGACTTTATATCACACAATTCTGACTTTATATCTCTCAATTCTGACTTTATATCTCACAATTCTGACTTTATATCTCACAATTCTGACTTTATATTTCACAATTCTGACTTTATATCTCTCAATTCTGACTTTATATCTCTCAATTCTGACTTTATAACTCAATTCTGGCTTTATATCTCACAATTCTGACTTTATATCACACAATTCTGACTTTATATCTCACAATTCTGACTTTATATCTCTCAATTCTGACTTTATATCTCTCAATTCTGACTTTATATCACACAATTCTGACTTTATATCTCTCAATTCTGACTTTATATCTCTCAATTCTGACTTTATATCTCACAATTCTGACTTTATATCACACAATTCTGACTTTATATCACACAATTCTGACTTTATATCTCTCAATTCTGACTTTATATCTCTCAATTCTGACTTTATATCTCACGATTCTGACTTTATATCTCTCGATTCTGACTTTATATCTCTCGATTCTGACTTTATAACTCAATTCTGACTTTATATCTCACAATTCTGACTTTATATCTCACAATTCTGACTTTATATCACACAATTCTGACTTTATATCTCACAATTCTGACTTTATATCTCACAATTCTGACTTTATATCTCACAATTCTGACTTTATATCCCACAATTCTGACTTTATATCTCACAATTCTGACTTTATATCCCACAATTCTGACTTTATATCTCACAATTCTGACTTTATATCCCACAATTCTGACTTTATATCTCACAATTCTAACTTTATATCTCACAATTCTGACTTTATATCACACAATTCTGACTTTATATCTCACAATTCTGACTTTATATCTCACAATTCTGACTTTATATCTCACAATTCTGACTTTATGTCTCACAATTCTGACTTTATATCCCACAATTCTGACTTTATATCTCACAATTCTGACTTTATATCTCACAATTCTGACTTTATATCCCACAATTCTGACTTTATATCTCACAATTCTGACTTTATAACTCAATTCTGACTTTATATCTCTCAATTCTGACTTTATATCTCTCAATTCTGAATTTATAACTCAATTCTGACTTTATATCTCACAATTCTGACTTTATATCACACAATTCTGACTTTATAACTCAATTCTGACTTTATATCTCACAATTCTGACTTTATATCACACAATTCTGACTTTATATCTCACAATTCTGACTTTATATCTCACAATTCTGACTTTATATCTCACGATTCTGACTTTATATCTCTCGATTCTGACTTTATATCTCACGATTCTGACTTTATATCTCACGATTCTGACTTTATAACTCAATTCTGACTTTATATCTCACAATTCTGACTTTATAACTCAATTCTGACTTTATATCTCACAATTCTGACTTTATATCTCACAATTCTGACTTTATATCTCACAATTCTGACTTTAAATCACACAATTCTGACTTTATATCTCACAATTCTGACTTTATATCTCACAATTCTGACTTTATATCTCTCAATTCTCACTTTATAACTCAATTCTGACTTTATATCTCACAATTCTGACTTTATATCACACAATTCTGACTTTATATCTCTCGATTCTGACTTTATATCTCACGATTCTGACTTTATATCTCACGATTCTGACTTTATATCTCTCGATTGTGACTTTATAACTCAATTCTGACTTTATATCTCACAATTCTGACTTTATATCACACAATTCTGACTTTATAACTCAATTCTGACTTTATATCTCACAATTCTGACTTTATATCCCACAATTCTGACTTTATATCTCACAATTCTGAGTTTATATCTCACAATTCTGACTTTATATCTCACGATTCTGACTTTATAACTCAATTCTGACTTTATGTCTCACAATTCTGACTTTATATCTCACAATTCTGACTTTATATCTCTCAATTCTGACTTTATATCTCACAATTCTGACTTTATATTTCACAATTCTGACTTTATATCTCTCAATTCTGACTTTATATCTCACAATTCTGACTTTATATTTCACAATTCTGACTTTATATCTCACAATTCTGACTTTATATCTCACAATTCTGACTTTATATCTCTCAATTCTGACTTTATAACTCAATTCTGACTTTATATCTCACAATTCTGACTTTATAACTCAATTCTGACTTTATATCTCACAATTCTGACTTTATATCTCACAATTCTGACTTTATATCTCACAATTCTGACTTTATATCTCACAATTCTGACTTTATATCACACAATTCTGACTTTATAACTCAATTCTGACTTTATATCTCACAATTCTGACTTTATATCCCATAATTCTGACTTTATATCTCACGATTCTGACTTTATATCTCACGATTCTGACTTTATATCTCACGATTCTGACTTTATATCTCTCGATTCTGACTTTATATCTCACGATTCTGACTTTATATCTCACGGTTCTGACTTTATATCTCTCAATTCTGACTTTATAACTCAATTCTGACTTTATATCTCACAATTCTGACTTTATATCACACAATTCTGACTTTATAACTCAATTCTGACTTTATATCTCACAATTCTGACTTTATATCTCTCAATTCTGACTTTATAACTCAATTCTGACTTTATATCTCACAATTCTGACTTTATATCTCACAATTCTGACTTTATATCTCTCAATTCTGACTTTATATCTCACAATTCTGACTTTATATCTCACGATTCTGACTTTATATCTCACGATTCTGACTTTATATCTCACGATTCTGACTTTATATCTCACGATTCTGACTTTATATCTCACGATTCTGACTTTATATCTCACGATTCTGACTTTATATCTCTCGATTCTGACTTTATATCTCACGATTCTGACTTTATATCTCACGATTCTGACTTTATATCTCACGATTCTGACTTTATATCTCTCAATTCTGACTTTATAACTCAATTCTGACTTTATAACTCAATTCTGACTTTATATCTCACAATTCTGACTTTATATCACACAATTCTGACTTTATAACTCAATTCTGACTTTATATCTCACAATTCTGACTTTATATCTCACAATTCTGACTTTATATCTCTCAATTCTGACTTTACAACTCAATTCTGACTTTATATCTCACAATTCTGACTTTATATCTCACAATTCTGACTTTATATCCCACGATTCTGACTTTATATCTCACGATTCTGACTTTATATCTCACGATTCTGACTTTATATCACACGATTCTGACTTTATAACTCAATTCTGACTTTATATCTCACAATTCTGACTTTATATCACACAATTCTGACTTTATAACTCAATTCTGACTTTATATCCCACAATTCTGACTTTATATCACACAATTCTGACTTTATATCTCACAATTCTGACTTTATATCTCACAATTCTGACTTTATATCACACAATTCTGACTTTATATCTCTCAATTCTGACTTTATATCTCTCAATTCTGACTTTATATCTCTCAATTCTGACTTTATAACTCAATTCTGACTTTATATCTCACAATTCTGACTTTATATCTCACAATTCTGACTTTATATCACACAATTCTGATTTTATATCTCACAATTCTGACTTTATATCTCACGATTCTGACTTTATATCTCACGATTCTGACTTTATATCTCACGATTCTGACTTTATATCACACGATTCTGACTTTATATCTCACGATTCTGACTTTATATCACACAATTCTGACTTTATAACTCAATTCTGACTTTATATCCCACAATTCTGACTTTATATCACACAATTCTGACTTTATATCTCACAATTCTGACTTTATATCTCACAATTCCGACTTTATATCTCACAATTCCGACTTTATATCTCTCAATTCCGACTTTATATCACAGAATTCCGACTTTATATCTCTCAATTCCGACTTTATATCACAGAATTCCGACTTTATATCTCTCAATTCCGACTTTATATCACAGAATTCCGACTTTATATCTCTCAATTCTGACTTTATATCACAGAATTCCGACTTTATATCTCTCAATTCCGACTTTATATCACAGAATTCCGACTTTATATCTCTCAATTCCGACTTTATATCTCACAATTCCGACTTTATATCTCTCAATTCCGACTTTATATCTCACAATTCTGACTTTATATCTCACAATTCTTACTTTATATCTCTCAATTCTGAATTTATATCTCTCAATTCTGACTTTATATCTCACAATTCTGACTTTATAACTCTCAATTCTGACTTTATATCTCACAATTCTGACTTTATATCTCACAATTCTGACTTTATATCTCTCAATTCTGAATTTATATCTCTCAATTCTGACTTTATATCTCACAATTCTGACTTTATAACTCTCAATTCCGACTTTATATCTCACAATTCCGACTTTATATCTCTCAATTCCGACTTTATATCTCTCAATTCCGACTTTATATCTCACAATTCCGACTTTATTTCTCACAATTCCGACTTTATATCACTCAATTCTGACTTTATTTCTCACAATTCCGACTTTATATCTCTCAATTCTGACTTTATATCTCTGAATTCTGACTTTATATCACTCAATTCCGACTTTATATCTCTCAATTCCGACTTTATATCTCACAATTCTGACTTTATATCACACAATTCTGACTTTATATCTCACAATTCTGACTTTATATCTCTCAATTCTGACTTTATCTCACAATTCTGACTTTATCTCACAATTCTGACTTTATCTCGCAATTCTGACTTTATATCTCTCAATTCTGACTTTATCTCACAATTCCGACTTTATATCTCACAATTCCGATTTTATATCTCACAATTCCGACTTTATATCTCTCAATTCTGACTTTGTATCTCACAATTCTTACTTTGTATCTCTCAATTCTGACTTTGTCTCTCAATTCTGACTTTATATCTCTCAATTCTGACTTTATATCTCTCAATTCTGACTTTATATCTCTCAATTCTGACTTTATATCTCACAATTCCGACTTTATATCTCTCAATTCCGACTTTATATCACAGAATTCCGACTTTATATCTCACAATTCCGACTTTATATCTCTCAATTCCGACTTTATATCACAGAATTCCGACTTTATATCTCTCAATTCCGACTTTATATCACAGAATTCCGACTTTATATCTCTCAATTCCGACTTTATATCACAGAATTCCGACTTTATATCTCTCAATTCCGACTTTATATCACAGAATTCCGACTTTATATCTCTCAATTCCGACTTTATATCACAGAATTCTGACTTTATATCTCTCAATTCCGACTTTATATCACAGAATTTCGACTTTATATCTCTCAATTCCGACTTTATATCTCACAATTCCGACTTTATTTCTCACAATTCTGACTTTATATCACTCAATTCCGACTTTATATCTCACAATTCCTACTTTATATCTCACAATTCCGACTTTATATCTCTCAATTCCGACTTTATATCTCACAATTCTGACTTTATATCTCTCAATTCTGAATTTATATCTCTCAATTCTGACTTTATATCTCACAATTCTGACTTTATATCTCTCAATTCTGAATTTATATCTCTCAATTCTGACTTTATATCCCACAATTCTGACTTTATATCTCACAATTCTGACTTTATATCCCACAATTCTGACTTTATATCTCACAATTCTGACTTTATATCTCACAATTCCGACTTTATATCACAGAATTCCGACTTTATATCTCTCAATTCCGACTTTATATCACAGAATTCCGACTTTATATCTCTCAATTCCGACTTTATATCACAGAATTCCGACTTTATATCTCTCAATTCCGACTTTATATCACAGAATTCTGACTTTATATCTCTCAATTCCGACTTTATATCATAGAATTCCGACTTTATATCTCTCAATTCCGACTTTATATCTCACAATTCCGACTTTATTTCTCACAATTCTGACTTTATATCACTCAATTCTGACTTTATATCTCACAATTCCTACTTTATATCTCACAATTCCGACTTTATATCTCTCAATTCCGACTTTATATCTCACAATTCTGACTTTATATCTCTCAATTCTGAATTTATATCTCTCAATTCTGACTTTATATCTCTCAATTCTGACTTTATAACTCAATTCTGACTTTATATCTCACAATTCTGACTTTATATCTCACAATTCTGACTTTATAACTCTCAATTCTGACTTTATATCTCACAATTCTGACTTTATATCTCTCAATTCTGAATTTATATCTCTCAATTCTGACTTTATATCTCACAATTCTGACTTTATATCTCACAATTCTGACTTTATATCTCACAATTCTGACTTTATAACTCTCAATTCTGACTTTATATCTCACAATTCTGACTTTATATCTCTCAATTCTGAATTTATATCTCTCAATTCTGACTTTATATCTCACAATTCTGACTTTATAACTCTCAATTCTGACTTTATATCTCACAATTCTGACTTTATATCTCTCAATTCTGAATTTATATCTCTCAATTCTGACTTTATATCTCACAATTCTGACTTTATATCTCTCAATTCTGACTTTATATCTCACGATTCTGACTTTATATCTCTCGATTCTGACTTTATATCTCTCGATTCTGACTTTATAACTCAATTCTGACTTTATATCTCACAATTCTGACTTTATATCTCACAATTCTGACTTTATATCACACAATTCTGACTTTATATCTCACAATTCTGACTTTATATCTCACAATTCTGACTTTATATCTCACAATTCTGACTTTATATCCCACAATTCTGACTTTATATCTCACAATTCTGACTTTATATCCCACAATTCTGACTTTATATCTCACAATTCTGACTTTATATCCCACAATTCTGACTTTATATCTCACAATTCTAACTTTATATCTCACAATTCTGACTTTATATCACACAATTCTGACTTTATATCTCACAATTCTGACTTTATATCTCACAATTCTGACGTTATATCTCACAATTCTGACTTTATATCTCACAATTCTGACTTTATGTCTCACAATTCTGACTTTATATCCCACAATTCTGACTTTATATCTCACAATTCTGACTTTATATCTCACAATTCTGACTTTATATCCCACAATTCTGACTTTATATCTCACAATTCTGACTTTATAACTCAATTCTGACTTTATATCTCTCAATTCTGACTTTATATCTCTCAATTCTGAATTTATAACTCAATTCTGACTTTATATCTCACAATTCTGACTTTATATCACACAATTCTGACTTTATAACTCAATTCTGACTTTATATCTCACAATTCTGACTTTATATCACACAATTCTGACTTTATATCTCACAATTCTGACTTTATATCTCACAATTCTGACTTTATATCTCACGATTCTGACTTTATATCTCTCGATTCTGACTTTATATCTCACGATTCTGACTTTATATCTCACGATTCTGACTTTATATCTCACGATTCTGACTTTATAACTCAATTCTGACTTTATATCTCACAATTCTGACTTTATAACTCAATTCTGACTTTATATCTCACAATTCTGACTTTATATCTCACAATTCTGACTTTATATCTCACAATTCTGACTTTAAATCACACAATTCTGACTTTATATCTCTCAATTCTGACTTTATATCTCACAATTCTGACTTTATATCTCACAATTCTGACTTTATATCTCTCAATTCTCACTTTATAACTCAATTCTGACTTTATATCTCACAATTCTGACTTTATATCACACAATTCTGACTTTATATCTCTCGATTCTGACTTTATATCTCACGATTCTGACTTTATATCTCACGATTCTGACTTTATATCTCTCGATTGTGACTTTATAACTCAATTCTGACTTTATATCTCACAATTCTGACTTTATATCACACAATTCTGACTTTATAACTCAATTCTGACTTTATATCTCACAATTCTGACTTTATATCCCACAATTCTGACTTTATATCTCACAATTCTGACTTTATATCTCACAATTCTGACTTTATATCTCACGATTCTGACTTTATAACTCAATTCTGACTTTATATCTCTCGATTCTGACTTTATATCTCACAATTCTGACTTTATATCTCACAATTCTGACTTTATATCTCTCAATTCTGACTTTATATCTCACAATTCTGACTTTATATTTCACAATTCTGACTTTATATCTCTCAATTCTGACTTTATATCTCACAATTCTGACTTTATATTTCACAATTCTGACTTTATATCTCACAATTCTGACTTTATATCTCACAATTCTGACTTTATATCTCTCAATTCTGACTTTATAACTCAATTCTGACTTTATATCTCACAATTCTGACTTTATAACTCAATTCTGACTTTATATCTCACAATTCTGACTTTATATCTCACAATTCTGACTTTATATCTCACAATTCTGACTTTATATCTCTCAATTCTGACTTTATATCTCACAATTCTGACTTTATATCTCACAATTCTGACTTTATATCTCACAATTCTGACTTTATATCTCACGATTCTGACTTTATATCTCACGATTCTGACTTTATATCTCACGATTCTGACTTTATATCTCACGATTCTGACTTTATATCTCTCGATTCTGACTTTATATCTCACGATTCTGACTTTATATCTCACGATTCTGACTTTATATCTCACGATTCTGACTTTATATCTCTCGATTCTGACTTTATAACTCAATTCTGACTTTATAACTCAATTCTGACTTTATATCTCACAATTCTGACTTTATATCACACAATTCTGACTTTATAACTCAATTCTGACTTTATATCTCACAATTCTGACTTTATATCTCACAATTCTGACTTTATATCTCTCAATTCTGACTTTACAACTCAATTCTGACTTTATATCTCACAATTCTGACTTTATATCTCACAATTCTGACTTTATATCCCACGATTCTGACTTTATATCTCACGATTCTGACTTTATATCTCACGATTCTGACTTTATATCACACGATTCTGACTTTATAACTCAATTCTGACTTTATATCTCACAATTCTGACTTTATATCACACAATTCTGACTTTATAACTCAATTCTGACTTTATATCCCACAATTCTGACTTTATATCACACAATTCTGACTTTATATCTCACAATTCTGACTTTATATCTCACAATTCTGACTTTATATCACACAATTCTGACTTTATAACTCAATTCTGACTTTATATCCCACAATTCTGACTTTATATCACACAATTCTGACTTTATATCTCACAATTCTGACTTTATATCTCACAATTCCGACTTTATATCTCACAATTCCGACTTTATATCTCTCAATTCCGACTTTATATCACAGAATTCCGACTTTATATCTCTCAATTCCGACTTTATGTCACAGAATTCCGACTTTATATCTCTCAATTCCGACTTTATATCACAGAATTCCGACTTTATATCTCTCAATTTTGACTTTATATCACAGAATTCCGACTTTATATCTCTCAATTCCGACTTTATATCACAGAATTCCGACTTTATATCTCTCAATTCCGACTTTATATCTCACAATTCCGACTTTATATCTCTCAATTCCGACTTTATATCTCACAATTCAGACTTTATATCTCACAATTCTTACTTTATATCTCTCAATTCTGAATTTATATCTCTCAATTCTGACTTTATATCTCACAATTCTGACTTTATAACTCTCAATTCTGACTTTATATCTCACAATTCTGACTTTATATCTCACAATTCTGACTTTATATCTCTCAATTCTGAATTTATATCTCTCAATTCTGACTTTATATCTCACAATTCTGACTTTATAACTCTCAATTCTGACTTTATATCTCACAATTCCGACTTTATATCTCTCAATTCCGACTTTATATCTCTCAATTCCGACTTTATATCTCACAATTCCGACTTTATTTCTCACAATTCCGACTTTATATCACTCAATTCTGACTTTATTTCTCACAATTCCGACTTTATATCTCTCAATTCTGACTTTATATCTCTGAATTCTGACTTTATATCACTCAATTCCGACTTTATATCTCTCAATTCCGACTTTATATCTCACAATTCTGACTTTATATCACACAATTCTGACTTTATATCTCACAATTCTGACTTTATATCTCTCAATTCTGACTTTATCTCACAATTCTGACTTTATCTCACAATTCTGACTTTATATCTCTCAATTCCGACTTTATCTCACAATTCCGACTTTATATCTCACAATTCCGATTTTATATCTCACAATTCCGACTTTATATCTCTCAATTCTGACTTTGTATCTCACAATTCTTACTTTATATCTCTCAATTCTGACTTTATGTCTCTCAATTCTGACTTTATATCTCTCAATTCTGACTTTATATCTCTCAATTCTGACTTTATATCTCTCAATTCTGACTTTATATCTCACAATTCTGACTTTATATCTCACAATTCCGACTTTATATCTCTCAATTCCGACTTTATATCACAGAATTCCGACTTTATATCTCACAATTCCGACTTTATATCTCTCAATTCCGACTTTATATCACAGAATTCCGACTTTATATCTCTCAATTCCGACTTTATATCACAGAATTCCGACTTTATATCTCTCAATTCCGACTTTATATCACAGAATTCCGACTTTATATCTCTCAATTCCGACTTTATATCACAGAATTCCGACTTTATATCTCTCAATTCCGACTTTATATCACAGAATTCTGACTTTATATCTCTCAATTCCGACTTTATATCACAGAATTCCGACTTTATATCTCTCAATTCCGACTTTATATCTCACAATTCCGACTTTATTTCTCACAATTCTGACTTTATATCACTCAATTCTGACTTTATATCTCACAATTCCTACTTTATATCTCACAATTCCGACTTTATATCTCTCAATTCCGACTTTATATCTCACAATTCTGACTTTATATCTCTCAATTCTGAATTTATATCTCTCAATTCTGACTTTATATCTCACAATTCTGACTTTATAACTCTCAATTCTGACTTTATATCTCACAATTCTGACTTTATAACTCTCAATTCTGACTTTATATCTCACAATTCTGACTTTATATCTCTCAATTCTGAATTTATATCTCTCAATTCTGACTTTATATCTCACAATTCTGACTTTATAACTCTCAATTCTGACTTTATATCTCACAATTCTGACTTTATATCTCACAATTCTGACTTTATATCTCTCAATTCTGAATTTATATCTCACAATTCTGACTTTATAACTCTCAATTCTGACTTTATATCTCACAATTCTGACTTTATAACTCTCAATTCTGACTTTATATCTCACAATTCTGACTTTATATCTCTCAATTCTGAATTTATATCTCACAATTCTGACTTTATAACTCTCAATTCTGACTTTATATCTCACAATTCTGACTTTATAACTCTCAATTCTGACTTTATATCTCACAATTCTGACTTTATATCTCTCAATTCTGAATTTATATCTCACAATTCTGACTTTATAACTCTCAATTCTGACTTTATATCTCACAATTCTGACTTTATAACTCTCAATTCTGACTTTATATCTCACAATTCTGACTTTATATCTCTCAATTCTGAATTTATATCTCTCAATTCTGACTTTATATCTCACAATTCTGACTTTATAACTCTCAATTCTGACTTTATATCTCACAATTCTGACTTTATATCTCTCAATTCTGACTTTATATCTCACAATTCCGACTTTATATCTCTCAATTCCGACTTTATATCACAGAATTCCGACTTTATATCTCACAATTCTGACTTTATATCTCTCAATTCCGACTTTATATCACAGAATTCCGACTTTATATCACAGAATTCCGACTTTATATCTCTCAATTCCGACTTTATATCACAGAATTCCGACTTTATATCTCTCAATTCCGACTTTATATCACAGAATTCCGACTTTATATCTCTCAATTCCGACTTTATATCACAGAATTCTGACTTTATATCTCTCAATTCCGACTTTATATCATAGAATTCCGACTTTATATCTCTCAATTCCGACTTTATATCTCACAATTCCGACTTTATTTCTCACAATTCTGACTTTATATCACTCAATTCTGACTTTATATCTCACAATTCCTACTTTATATCTCACAATTCCGACTTTATATCTCTCAATTCCGACTTTATATCTCTCAATTCTGACTTTATATCTCACAATTCTGACTTTATATCTCTCAATTCTGAATTTATATCTCTCAATTCTGACTTTATATCTCACAATTCTGACTTTATATCTCACAATTCTGACTTTATATCTCACAATTCTGACTTTATAACTCTCAATTCTGACTTTATATCTCACAATTCTGACTTTATATCTCTCAATTCTGAATTTATATCTTTCAATTCTGACTTTATATCTCACAATTCTGACTTTATATCTCTCAATTCTGAATTTATATCTCTCAATTCTGACTTTATATCTCACAATTCTGACTTTATAACTCTCAATTCTGACTTTATATCTCACAATTCTGACTTTATAACTCTCAATTCTGACTTTATATCTCACAATTCTGACTTTATAACTCTCAATTCTGACTTTATAACTCTCAATTCTGACTTTATATCTCACAATTCTGACTTTATAACTCTCAATTCTGACTTTATATCTCACAATTCTGACTTTATAACAGATTATATCACAATTATTTAAACTCACAATTGCAAGAAAAAAAAAGAGAATTGTGAGATAAAAAGTTGCAATTACCTTTTTTATGTTTTATTCAGTGGCAGAAACAAGCGTCCATAGTTTATTGCCATGACTTAACTATAAAATCAGTTTTTAATATGAGCTCATAATCATATATTATGACATATGTTCTCGTTACCAGCGTCAATATCATAGCAAAAAATACTGGAACTATTTTAATGTTTTGTTTAACTATTTGAAAATAAAAATATTAGTCAAAGACAAAGTCGATGAACAACAAAGAAACCCATAACTTTATGAGCCGCAGGCGTGTTTGTAACTGCAAAAACACAAAATGAATTGTTCGATGTTATCATCAAGTGATTTGCATGAACTAAAATCATCAGTAACAATGAATAATAACTATTTCCTGTTTATCAACAAGCCTTTCCTGCTGATCAAGCACCTGGAAATTTTTTTATGTTTTATGCATGTAAATACCTTTCAAGTTTCTTATTCTGAAAACTGTAAATAGTTCTGATCAAAATGCATGTTTTTTTTGTGAGTATTTTAGAGTATAAACGCCTTTCTTAGAGTTTCCTCTCATGTTTTCTCTATTATAGCAGTTTATATTTCATCCCAAAAGCAAAAGACATAAATTATATTTTGCATAACTATTTTAGGACCATCACATGCTTTTTGCATAATTTTTGTCAATTAAGCACATTTTGACCACATATTTTATTGCTGTAATGTGAATTTCTTTTATTTGAAAGCAAGTACGCATCGTGTTTTTGTGATTAATCCGATAATAAAACTGGCCTAGTTGCACAGTTATGTTTTCTTGGATCCTCTTTTCTGAAACTTTTCATTTTGCTGAACCTAAAAAAAAAAATAATAATGAAAAAAAAGCATTAAAAGAAAAAAAGCAAACCTCTTATAAAAGACAAAAACTGAAACTCTTTTCTTGTCAAATCCGCCCACGTTTCCTGAACGCTCTCTCTCTCTCTCTCTCTCTCTCTCTCGCTCCTCTAACAAAAGAGCAGTCAGAGAGAAAGGTAGAGGAAAAAGAGTTAAACTAACCTCCCCTGTTAAAGAATACCAGACCAGTTACACATGTGGTCTCGTTAGCTAAAAATGTTGACATGGAAACCATAGCACATACGTTACATGTGCGACATCAAAGGAGGAGAAAATGACAAGAAACAGAGAGAAAAGAGCCAGATGAAAAGCTCTTGTCAGAGCTCGTTGCACCGCAAATGCTTCGACCGCAGAAGTGGAAAGTTTCCATGTCGCAGGTCATAAACTGCTTCACTGTTCAGTCCTGATGTCCACCGATCGAACGACTGTGCGACCGCATATGAGTTTATTTCCAATGCTTTCGTTTCAGCATGCAGCTAAAATAGACCCTTTTATGAAAGCTGGATTCTGCCACAGAATAAAAAATACAAAAGATAATTGCAATTTATTATCTCGCAATTCTGACTTTTGTCTTGCAATTGCATATGGAAGCACATTTCCGCCACAATCATGCTTTGGTAAAATTTTATTATGAAATAAAAAGTCAAAGTTATGATATAAAAGAAGAAATGATAACATACTTAAGTCATAATTATGAATTTAGATCAATTTAGACTCATAATTTAGACTTTTGTCTCATAATTATGACATAACTAGAAATTATGAGAAATGATGTCTAAATTGACAAAAAGTCGAAATGACTGTATAAGAGAAGTCAAAATTATGATATAAAAGGCGAAATTGACTTATAAAGTTGAAATTACGAGAGAAAATCAAAATAATGATCTACAAAGTCGTCATTGTGAGATTAAAGTCGAAATTATGAGATAAAAGTTGAAATTGGCAAAAAGTCAAATTATGAGATGTTAAAATTATGAAATAAAAGACCAAATTGACTTGTCAATTTTTTTCTCATAATTTCATCTTTTTATCTCATAATTTCGACTTTAATCTCACAATGATGACTTTGTACGCCATAATTTTGACTTTCATCATTTCGACTTTTTAATCTTATCATTTTGACTTTTGTCTCATAATTATGACATAAAAACTCAAACTTATGAGGAAAATGTCAAAATTAAAAAAAGTTGAAATTATGAGACGTCATAACCATGACATAAACAACGAAAATGACTAACAAAGTTGAAATTATGAGAAAAAGTCAAAATTGACAAAAAAAATCGAAATTATGAGATGTCAAAATGATATAAAAGACGAAATTGACTTATAAAGTCATAATTTCATTTTTTATATCATAATATATAGACTTATCTCATAATTTCGACTTTAATATCACTATGACGACTTTTTATCTCATAATTTTGACTTTTGCCTCATAATTATGAGATAAAAACGTATCGAAATTATGAGGAAAAAGTCGAGATGAAATTAGAAAAAATCAAAATTATGATATAAAAAGATGAAATTATGACTTTGTAAGTCAATTTCGTCTTTTATATCATTTTGACCTCATAATTTTTTTTCGAAATGATGAGATAAAGGTCTAAAGTGACAAAAAGTTGAAATTATGAGAAAAAGTCGAAACTATGAGATGTCAAAATTATGAGATAAAAAGTCTAAATCGACATACTAAATCATAATAAAAAAATAGAATTGTGGACTATAAAGTTGCATTCACCGTTTGCATTTTTTATTAATTTTTTTAAGTCGTCCCTTTACAGTTCTCCGTTTTCAAACATTTCTAAAAAACATCACCAATCCACCTTGTTTTTCAATCACCTGTTGTACACTTTTCACCATCCAGTCATTTCCAGATGGACATTTTTTCTCTCAATGAACATTTTACAGATCGCTAAAATAAAATGACTGACTTTTGATTGCATGACTTGAGTAACGTGGCAAATCTAGAGGAGAAACGTTTGAGATTATGGGGTCTCAGAGGACATGAAGTCTCTCTTTAATCTCATCGTGTAGTAAATGCAACTGTAAAATTAAAGAGATCTCATCATTCCTTTATGGGAAGTTGAACTTTTGCCCTCTTTCCTGGTGCCTAATGCAATGAAATATCAAGGTTTTGCTTGTTGCTTTATTGTAATACACACAAACAATAACATGCACACAATTGCACAATGAAACGGCATCTTTCCATCTCCACCAGCGTATGTTTCATTAAGATTATATGACTGAGATATTCCTTGTAATGTGTGTCACAGCACGGAATGGCGGTTCTGGTTTCCAATTGTTCAATAATGATCTATCTGCCAATTCAACACCCGCCGCAATATGAATAAAACATAAATGGAGGGCGGCGAGGCAGTTTTACTGTATAGCTTTGCTTTGAAAGAAAATGCATAATGTGAGAAATGTTGGTCTGTACTTTTAGAAGCAACCACAAAAACTCAGAGATGTCAGGTCACAGTCCACTAAAACGCTCCGTATGGATGTTGATTGGCGGTAAAAGCACATGAAGAGACGTTTAGCATTCATGTTCCCTGCTGTGGGAGAGAGACTCGTATGTGTTGTACCATTTTCTCATTATAGACAGAGGATTTCTTTCATAACAGTAAAATAACCGACCATTGCAAACAAAAGTATAGCATGTTTTCAGATTGGTCAATTAAGCATTGAGGAACACGAGGTTGTGCTGTAGCAAATATCGTCAAACAGCATATAGAGGAAGATAGGGATGCACGATTTATCGGCCACCATATCGGTATCGGCTGATGTTTATTAGGGGTCAAGCACCGAATGTGCATAGGCGTTGTATCCATTGGCGTTCTTCTAACGTTTCTTCTTCTTCTTCCGCTATTTAGTCTATGGCAGCCCATAGAACCGCTTGCAGGAAAATTATGAAATTTGGCACAAAGATAGAGGACAGTATGAACTGTCACCATAGCAAGTTTGGAGTCTCTAACTCAAACTGCCACCAACTGTCCAAAGTTGCACTCGCGTTTACGTTTAACTTTTGAACCATTTTTTTGAACTCTTCCTAGGCTGTTGCTCCGATTTTCATAAAAATCGCAACAAAAATTAATGGAATTCAAGTCGATTCATCAAAATATTCTCGATTAATGTGCAAACTAATTCAACAAAGAGCACACTAAAATGAACGTGAGGCTATATCTCCGCAACGTTTTAGCGTATTCTGACTAAACTTGGTGTGTGTTATGACATCCATGACCTGAGGTTACCTGCACAGTTTCAGCACAGTGCCACCTAGTGGCCAGGAGATATGAAAAACTGACATTTTTGCTTATAATTCTGAACGCTTTGGCCAAAAATGACAAAACTGGTCTCTTTAGATTTGGTGTAGCATGCCGAGTCAAACAATACCAAATTTTCCCATATCGGCCATTTTAAATTTTGTTGTAAAATGCTATATTATATGAACACATTGGCGTATGAAACTCGGTATGTGTCTTCGGCACCATGCCCTGACGGTACTCAAAAAGTTTCCTTCATGAAAATCTTTACACCATTTTGAGTTATCCGAAAAACCTACTTTTTCTAACTCCTCCTAGGCCGTTGCGCTGATTTTCACGAAAATTGAACCAGATCATCTACAGACCATGCTGACAAAACATTATGGAATTCAAGTTGATTCATCAAACCGTTCTCGAATAATGTGCAAACGAATTCAACAAAATGCCCGCCAAAATGAACATGAGGCTATATCTCCGCAACGCTTTAGTGTATTCTGACCAAACTTGGTGTGTGTTATGACAGCCATGACTTGAGGCTAACTGTAAAGTTTCGGCACAGTGCCACCTAGTGGTCAGGAGATATGAAAAATTGCTTGATTTTTGCTTATAACTTCTGAACACTTTGGCCAAAAATCACAAAACTTTATAGATTTGTCTAAACTGTCTTTTTAGATTTGGTGCAGCAAGCCGAGTCGGACGATACCCAATTTTCCCATATCGGCCATTTTGGGCATCTGCCATTTAGAATTTTGTCGTAAAATGCTATATTTTATGAACGCATTGTCGCATTGTTACAAAACTCGGTATGTGTCTTCGGCACCATGCCCTGACGGTACTCAAAAGTTATAATGAAATTTCCAAAAACTGCTAATCACTTTTGATTAAATTAGAATATTGTAATAAAACTGGTCTTAACAGATTCCTTGGGTCATGTCGAGAACATAGATATCAATTTTGCCATAGTCGGATGAACTTCCTGTCCGCCATTTTGATTTTCTTTAAAAAACTACTTTTCAAACTCCTCCTAAACCATTGGTCCGATTTTCACCAAATTTGAGTCAGATCATCTTCATACTGTGCCGACAAAAAGTTATGGATGTTGATAGACGAAACCGTTTTTGTATACCACATCAACAAAGTTAAGGCATGATGCCAAAATGACTCTGAGGCTGTATCTCTGGAATATTGCATGCATATTTGCATGTGTCATTGTCACTTCACTCTGACCACACCACATCAGTTTCATAATAGTGCCACCAATTGGTCAAAAGTAATAAACTATTAAATCACATTACTACTGATTTTATCAGATTTTTCAGGCATTTTGCCTAAAATCATCTTAATATGCCTTTAATTGCTCATTGTTACAGTTGCTCTAAGTCATGCTTGCATGCTTGGCCCCTTAATTGCTGCTTGCAGCTATTGTTATTGACCCAATAAGAAAATCTGGCTGATATATTAAAGCCGATGTATTATTTCCTTCAGCTGAGACACTTCAGATGCGCACTGTTCACCATGATGGTTTTGAATCGCTTGAAATATGGAAAATACAGTTCAGTGCATCATGTGCGGCGCAAGTCTGTTATATAGGCTACATAAAATTATAATTGTGTGCTTTTGGTGGTAACATGGCTTTTAATGGTGAGACTTTTGTTTTTGTAATCAGGCTCTCAAAAATATAAAAATTCAGATTTAGATTTGTCGGCTGATATATCGGTTATTGGCTTTCAAATATAAAGAATTATCGCTTATTGGCCAAAATTTTCATATCAGTGCATCCCTAGAAGAAAGTGGTTGTTATGAATGTTAATGTGCATAAAAAGAAACAAAACAACCACAAATCTCTCATTTAACGTTTTTATTACGGACAAAATGAAACAAAAAGGCATAGTGACACAAAATGACCTGGCTGGCAAGGAAAGAAAAAAAAAACAGTATTCAAAAAGTAAAAATAAAAGCAATTGTCATCATCATCATCATCATCATCATCATAATCAAAAAACAAACAAAAACAAAAGAACATATTGTAGTTATAAGCAAAATTGATCTCATTTTGTTCATAAATAGAAACCTGTTAAACATTATTAAATATTAATTGATGGGCAACTTGCTGATAACATTTTAAAATAATCATCATTGCTGACTTTACAAATAAAATAACTACAATTGGCAGGTTTGTACACAAATTAAATGTCTTAGAAGTTATTTATTTTACCCAACTAAAAATAGTATGCTACAGTAGAAAAAAAAAGATTAAAAGAAAACGTTTGACTAAATGATCGAATGCATTTAATTTTTTCCCACAAAACTTAAAGATGAGATCAACACAATAGAACATCTAGCAAAAGCTACTAGAAAACTATAGACCCACTGTTGATTTAATTTACTGTGTGCTGTATTATCTCACATTATAGTTCACCTTTACATGTTATATTGGTGGATTTAATGTCAGTCAAGACCAGGCAAAAGAAATGAATTGAACTACTGCGTTAGGCTTGAAACGACCTCTATGCAAGTACACCATGTGAAATGTGTGATTCAGCACAACACAAGTATGCAGTGCGTTTTCTTCATCTACAGTCAGTCACTGTCATGGTGGAGAAAAGTTTAAAGAGAATATTGCTGAATGATAAGTTAAAGTTAAACATGGCACAAACTGTGTTCACATCTGTGTACTTGTGTAAAGTACGTTTCTGGCCTTTGACCTGAATCCGGAGGCGCCTTCAGAACATTTACACTTCACATTTAGAACCTGAGAGTAAATCAACAAAGCTGATCAAATCGCGTCACAAGTTTGGCTGTGAACACGCTTCGTTAGACCATGCGTTTGCGATCTCAGAGTCGTGCAGGAGTCCGTTTCGAAATCAAAAATGGGGCTCCGACGAATCGGGGAGCCTAAATGGAGAGCCAGGTCATGCAGTCTGTCATGGGTTTTTGCCATAGATCTTTATTTTGGGGGGGGGGGGGGGGATCACACCAGTGAGCACAGATTTAATGCAAGATTGTGTACGTGGTGTGGAAACACTCTTCTGATATCACCTGCACAGGCTGTTCAGTTACACAACGCACAAATACACTCACACACACGCTCATTCACACCAGCACGCATTCACAAAATACCATTTAAAATACAAATCAATGAATTATAAGTCATATTAAAGAAGAAAAAATATCTGGACTTCATCTTCCCAATTTGACCCCCCAAAAAGTGATATTTACAATCACACTGTGACAGATCAACAAAGACCTACACGGGTCTTTAAATTTACAAAAAGAAGTTGTATTTATCAATTTGTGTATTTCTTTTTTCTTTTTTTTTTTGCCTAAAGTTCACAGAGCATCAGTTGATGTATCGCCCTCGAAAGAGACTTTTCTCTAAATTAACGGGCCAAAAGAAGCGCTATGTTGCAAGCAGGAAATAAATAAAAGTACAACAACAAAACAAAACAAAAATGAGACGAGGAAAGGAAAGTAACTGAGAAACTAAGAGGAGAGTTTTCCTCTGTTATAGTTAAAGCTCATTCGCCCTGAGGGCCAGTTTAATGGTAGTTTGCTTTATTTTTTTTCCTTTTCGTTTTTTATTATATACATCTTTTTTTTTTTTTTTTCTTTTAAGTTTATTCAGAGACGGGGTGAGTGCTCTCTGAGGTCTCTGGCGCAGAGGCCTGTACATTTTTAAGTGCTTGGCAAAAATGAAAGGATCACTAGTAGTCTTCAGAACGCGTACACACACACATCCTTCTAAAAACGAATGCAAAATGACACTGAGGGAAACTGATGATGTCTGGAAGGGTGGAGAGGTGTGGAGGAGGGGGGGACTCCCTGGTGTTGTTTCATCTTTTCTCTTTCCGTTCTCCTTGTTTTGCTTCAAGTGAGGTAGAGTGGCTTATCCCTGCCTATCATACTGCCACTGCAAGACAATGAGAAACATCAGGAACATGTTAAAAGCTCAGAAAGTTCTCTTCAGAAAATGTTCACCCAGAAATAAGAATTGTGTCATCATTCACTCACTCTCACGTCACTCCAAACCGAAATTCAAAGCAATCCATTGAACAAATTTCAAGATATTAGGCCGAATGTCTGAGCTGCTCGTTTCCATTCAACCTCTCTTCACTTCTTCAGATCTTTCATATGACTCCAGAACACTTGGAAAACAGCTCATGTGTCCAATGGACCACAGTTATGAAATAGTGCTAATTTTGTCTATGACGAAAAATTTTATTAATGACCCTTTTTTCCATGACTAAGACGAGGCGATGATGAGATGTCGTTAAACGATAACTGTCGATAACTATCAACATGCAATATCGTTAACAAAAAAGACGTCACTAAAGTAGTTAAAACATAAAAACGACCAAAATCAGTTTTTTTAACAAGCCTCTTCTACGAGCTTTCATTTTTGTGGCTGCCAGATTTCAAGAATTTAAATCCCCCAATCAGAGCTTTTTCAATTAAAACACGTTTTCTAACCGATGTTTTACTTAATCTTTGCAGTCTGGCTTATCTCTAAACTGCGGAAGAAGCGCGGATGATCTGAAAACACAGACAAACGAGTAAACTGGAGTTTAGTATCCATTTGAGATATTCTGAACAAATGAAAGTGTCGTTCAGTCAGAGTCTGTCACGAGCCGCTTGCGCTGTTTGTGCGACTAAACCTGCGATCAAACCTTCTCAGTGATGAACTGTAATAAATCTAAACATGAATCGCGACTATATTTGTGATTGTGTTTGCAGAATACCTGCACTTACGCAACCTCTGTGTGATGATGCAAAGCTGTTTATTGGATTATTAGGGATTTTAATTTTTGAGAGAAGTTTCTTGTTTTACCAGTTTATGATAAAATAGCCTATAATAAACGAGGAAACTAAATGAGGTAAAACAAAGCAAGCGTATAAATTAACAATCATTGCGATTTGTGATTTTGAGCAAAATAATCAGGATTATCAATTTAACCATTATGCAGCATGATGAAAATGTGACACAGGGCCCTATCATACACCGGCGCAATGTGACGCCAGGCGCGACGCAAGTGTTTTCTGCTAGTTTCAGCTTGACGCAGTTCTCATGTTCACGTCCAGCTCCACGTTGTTTAAATATCAAATGCACTGGCACATCTGTTCACCCATGAGCATCTGGTCTAAACCAGGTGTGTGTTCAGGAGCATTGTTGGAGCATTGCTATTGTGAGGAACTGAAAGCGACTGCGCCATTGACCAACACAAACCTGCTCTAAAGTCAATAGTGCAGTATTTTTGTGTTATTTAAAGGGCGCGTTAGTAATATGAGCCTATAGGCGGTGCACAACACGCGTACACTCTGATTATTACACACACAGGGATGCGCAGCAGCACACACATTTTTAAATATTAAAAATAAAAGGATTCCTCTCTGGAGAAGCGTTCAGTATTTCCGCTCGCATGTAAATAGTGAATCCGCCATGGCGCGAGCTCAACTGGCTTTTAAAGGGAAAGGGAGATGAGACTCTGATTGGTTTATTGCACGTTACGCCCAAAACACACCCATGACTCATTAAGAGACTAGGGACAACCCTTTTGGACCATGAGCCAGGCACACTGACCGCTTTTTCCGTCGTTAAACTAGCAAAAGTGGATTTGGACACGCCCGAAGTGCACCTGCGCCGTGAGCTTCAGACCATGAGCTCAGATCGGTAAAATAGGCCCTAGGTTTTCATTGACTAAAACTAGACTAAAATGCTCAGACATTTACTCCTGGTTTCACAGACAAGGTTTAAGACTATAGTCCCAGACTAAAATGCATGTTTGAGCTGTTTTAACTGAAAGCGATTTGCACTAACGTATCTTAAAATATGTCAGTGCCATTGTTTTGTCTCAAGATGCACACCAGTAATGTTTTTTTTCTAAGGCACATTTATAAAAGCCACTTAAATGCCTAATCCTGGCTTAATCTAAGCCCTGTCTATGAAACCGGACATTAGTCAACTAAATCTCGACTAAACAAAAACAGGACAAGGTTGCCTAAAAAAAAACTAAAAAGTACACTTGACACAGGACTAAGACTAAATTAAAAAATAGCACTATTATGAAACATTTTTTTTGTCAATGCTTTCAGAGCAGTGTGAACATTCTGCTAAATGCTTACTTTTGTGTTCCACATAAGAAAGCAAGTTATACAGGTTTGGAATGACATGAGGGTGAATAAATGATGACAGAATTTTCATTTTTGGGTGAATTGGTATTTTAACTTGTTGTATATGGTTTTTTTTGCATTGCATTGTTATATTACACAATAAATAATTCATGACGCACATCTCTGAAACCACACATGCTGCTTGCTCACGCTCACACACGTCTCAGGGGACAGTTAACATCATAACAAACACATACACACACACTGTTTACCTGCAGTGGTTTCCGCCGCACTCCCGGTTGCAGTACTCGCTGTCCCAGTCGGGGTTCTGGCCCACTGGGTTCGGAGCCCCTGGAGACTGAGAACCCCCCACGCTCTTCTGATACTCCGACTGTAAGTGAGAGAATCCCTGAGAGAGAGACAGGACACATATTTTATTAGCATTTTAAGGCCAGAAACATATGCAAGTATGCAAACATGAATGCTTAGCCAATGCAATGAAAGTGTGACACTGATGTGTGTACTTCACATACACTATATTGCCAAAAGTATTGGGACACCCCTTCAAATCACTGAATTCAGGTGTTCAATCACTTCCATGGTCACAGGTGTATAAATCAAGCACTAGGCATGCAGACGCTTCTACAAACATTTGTGAAAGAATGGGTCGCTCTCAGGAGCTCAGTGAACTCAAGCGTGGTACCGTGATAGGTTGCCACCTGTGCAATAAGTCCATTCGTGAAATTTCCTCACTAATAAATATTCCACGCTCAACTGTTAGTGGTATTATAACAAAGTGGAAGCAATTGGGAACAACAACAACTCAGCCACGAAGTGGTAGGCCACGTAAAATCACAGAGCGGGGTCAGCGCATGCTGAGGGTCACAGTGCGCAGAAGACGCCAACTTTCTGCAGAGTCAATAGCTACAGACCTCCAAACTTAATGTGGCCTTCAGATTAGCTCAAGAACAGTGTGTAGAGAGCTTCATGGAATGGGTTTCCATGGCCGAGCAGCTCATCCAAGCCTTACATCACCAAGTGCAATGCAAAGCGTGGGATGCAGTGGGGTAAAGCACGCCGCCACTGGACTCTAGAGCAGTGGAGACGTGTTCTCTGGAGTGACCAACCACGCTTCTCTGTCTGCCAATCCGATGGACGAGTCTGGGTTTGGTGGTTGCCAGGAGAACAGGACTTGCCTGACTGCATTGTGCCAAGTGTAAAGTTTGGTGGAGGGGGGATTATGGTGTGGGGTTGTTTTTCAGGGGTTGGGCTTGGCCCCTTAGTTCCAGTGAAAGGAACTCTTAATGCTTCAGCATACCAAGACATTTTGGACAATTTCATGCTCCCAACTTTGTGGGAACAGTTTGGGGATGGCCCCTTCCTGTTCCAACATGACTGCGCACCAGTGCACAAAGCAAGGTCCATAAAGACATGGATGAGCGAGTTTGGTGTGGAGGAACTTGACTGGCCTGCACAGAGTCCTGACCTCAACCCGATAGAACACCTTTAGGATGAATTAGAGCGGAGACTGCGAGCCAGGCCTTCTCGTCCAACATCAGTGCCTGACCTCACAAATGCGCTTCTAGAAGAATGGTCAAAAATTCCCATAAACACACTCCTAAACCTTGTGGAAAGCCTTCCCAGAAGAGTTAAGCTGTTATAGCTGCAAAGGGTGGGCCAACTCCATATCAAACCCTACGGATTAAGAATGGGATGTCATTAAAGTTCATGTGCATGTAAAGGCAGGCGTCCCAAAACTTTTGGCAATATAGTGTATTTAAAATGTACAAAAAGCATATTATTTAAAATAAAATTTAATTACATTCTAAGAATTAAACCTGAAATTTGTTCCTCACTTCTTTTCAAAAGAGTTTATGAAATGTTTTCTTGTATTGCTTGACTGTAGGAAGGTGCTAAACACTGATGGTGCTTTGGAAAATCAGACCTTTTCACACACAACGTCTTCAGAACAGAGACAACACCTCCGAAACAACACATCCTCCACCCGTTCTCACTCTCATCTCATTTCACCTCGCACGCATAAGATGACCTGTCCTTTTTCAAGTTCATTTCATAACATTTTCCCAACAAGATTTGTTCCTACTAAGATTCCGAACACCGCTATTAATATTGAGCGATTCCACTGTTCTAAACAAAAAACATGAAGTATATACTGCGTGTGTATCAATGTTTTTCCACATAAAAAATAAGCTTGTTTGCTTGTTATATTTAACACTTTGATCATGGCAAGTTTGGAACGGAATACTACCATACTGTTTACCGCACACTGCATATATAGAGTATACTGCATTTTTTCCCCCAAAATGGTGCATGAAACTGTATGCAATGATAAATGTTTCATGGTGCTAAATGCATGTAAAAGTAGTGTGTAATCTACTTGTAAAAGCATTTAAAAAAAATCAAACAAACAGTATAAATGTAAGGTAAAGTTAAGTGCATTGCATTGTGGGATAGAGTACCTATTGCAGTGTGTTCTGATTGAACAGTGCTGGTCCAATCACACCCCATAAACACAAGTATGTGTGGAATTTAGTACACGAAAATAGTGCATGAAGCTGTATGCAGTATGCCACGCTAAACATTTCTACGGTCATGTTGGACTGGAATACCGTCAAATATATGTTGTTTATTGTTTTTTAATTAGTATGCAAAGTAGTATGCAATGCTAAACATTTCTGATGCTAATATGCATTTAGAAAATCAAATAAACACTGGAAATGGATGGTCAAGTTGAGAGCATTGCATCGTGGGATACAGTACCTACAGTGCATTTTGGCAAATGTAATATATCATTTATGCAAATAGAACTTTCAGACACTATGCACAGTATTGCATGGTAGTGTGCCGTTCCAATCACAAGCATGTACAGTGTTTAGTACATAACTAGTACAGGGAACTGTGCAGTATGCAATGATACATTTCTCTATGGTTTGGAATTTAATAGAATTACTGTTTATTGTATACTCTTTTTTTTAATAGTATGCAAAGTAGTATGCAATACTAAACATTTCTAGGGCTTATTTGCATTTTGAAAAAATCAAATAAACACTGAAAATGAACTAACAAGTTGAGTGCATTGCATTGTGGGTCAGTACCTACAATGCACATTTTGGCAAATGTGAAATTTGAGATTCTATGCGCACTTTGCACAGTGTTACATGGTAGTGTGCTGTTCTAATCGCACCCCATAAACCCAAGCATGTGTGGCGTTTAGTGCATGAAACTGTGTGCCTTATGCCATGCTAAATGTTTCTATGGTCATGTTTTGAATTGAATAGAATGACTGTTTACTGGTCAATATATGCTGTATATTGTATACTCTTTTTTAATAAAGTAGTATGCAATGCTAAACATTTCTAGGGCTTATTTGCATTTTAAAAAATCAAATAAACACTGTAAATGAACTACCAAGTTGAGTGCATTGCGGGTCAGTACCTACAATGCACATTTTGGCAAATGTAGTATATGCATATAGAAATATCAGATAATATGCACAGCATTGCATGGTAGTGTGCCGTTCCAATCGCACCCCATAAACACAAGCACGTGTGGCGTCTCCCAGCATGCACGCTAACCTGCTGTCCTGGGGGTGGGGAGTGCAGCGGAGCCTGGAGGCCCATCTGGTGAGAGATGATTGGCTGTGACTGGACCTGCTGCATGCGGATTGGCTGGTTGAGGAGGGAGCCCTGGTGCAGAGAGAGCTGCTGGTGGAGGGGAGGGCTGATCTGGAAGGACGCTGGGGGGGAGGCACTGAGCGTGGGCAGCATGGCCGAACGGGGCAGGCCGTGTCTGGGAGCCCCCGCCGCGTAGCTCTGGAGGTCCGAGAGGGGGAAGGGGCTGGGGCCCAGGTACGGGGAGGAGGGCTGGGGCGGGACGCTGTACAGGGAGGCGTTGGGGGGCATCATGTGTGACGACGGCTGGCTAGACTGGGCACTTTTGCTCTCCACCGGGTCACTGTAGGTCTGAGAGACAGAAAATGCACATGGTCAAAATGGTGTAGGATTTACTTTGAAACAGTTTTCACTCAGAAAGTGCTAGTAAATTCCACAAATAATTGAAGAAATGGGAGGTAACACATGACATTTTGAAGTAGAAAGACTGAAATAGTATTTTCATGTAAAATGCACTCCATAATCTTTATTTACAACTTCAACAGTTTTTACAGTTAGAGCTGCACGATTCTGGATAAATTAAGAATCACAACTTTTTTGTTTCTAACAGAGATCACGATTCTGAACAGACAACTAAACAAAATAACGTTCTGACAAAATATTACTTGCTGCAGTCTATTTAAAAGAATATTTAATTTGATTTCATTCTTTTTTTGTTAAAATTGATCAGATTGAGTGAATGATTCAATGACTCACTCATAAATACGTCACTTGTTTCATTACTGGATGAATCAGCGTTTTTGAACGAATCTCTTGAATGAATGATTGAATGACTCATTCATAAAGACTTCACTTGTTTCATTACTGGATGAATCAGCGTTTTTGAACGAATCTCTTGAATGAATGATTCAATGACTCATTCATAAAGACTTCACTTGTTTCATTACTGGATGAATCAGCGTTTTTGAACGAATCTCTTGAATGAATGATTCAATGACTCACTCATAAATACTTCACTTGTTTCATTACTGGATGAATCAGCGTTTTTGAACGAATCTCTTGAATGAATGATTCAATGACTCATTCATAAAGACTTCACTTGTTTCATTACTGGATGAATCAGTGTTTTTGAACGAATCTCTTGAATGAATGATTCAATGACTCACTCATAAAGACTTCACTTGTTTCATTACTGGATGAATCAGTGTTTTTGAACGAATCTCTTGAATGAATGAATCAATGACTCACTCATAAAGACTTCACTTGTTTCATTACTGGATGAATCAGTGTTTTTGAATGAATCTCTTGAATGAATGATTCAATGACTCACTCATAATGACTTCACTTGTTTCATTACTAGATGAATCAGTGTTTTTGAACGAATCTCTTGAGTGAATGATTCAATGACTCACTCATAATGACTTCACTTGTTTCATTACTGGATGAATCAGTGTTTCTGAACGAATCTCTTGAATGAATGATTCAATGACTCGTCTTGTCTCCACCTACTGGTGTAACGATGTAATTGATACAATTGTTATTTGAAGCGCCAAGTTACTTTCAAAAGGTGATTTACTCTATTTTGATTGTTTCTGTGACATCAGTGTTTATATCCCAACTATAAACTTATATCCCAGTACTTCTGTGATAATATGAATTATTGTAAGACAGAAATAACGATACTGTGTGGTTGAAAAAAGACTCTGGTGTGATTTTGTCAAAGTTTTAATAGAGCTGAATCACTGTCATTTAGGAATAAGATCACGTGGGTGTTTGAATCGAGATCGCCATCTTTTAATGATTAGATCCCAGAAATTTTGAGTTTCAGAAGAGATCTCAAAAAGAACTGCTTGGATTTCCCAAAGCATGCAACCAAAAGTCTGAAATTTCAATATGACTTCAAACATTTCTCATCAAATAATCACATTAATGTGAGAGCTCTCACTTTGACTCATTTGCATAGACTGTATGTTTGAATACATTTAAGGTGATCATTAAATGAATCATAAATGAGCATGGTTCTTTTGGAAGCAGTCAGAGGTGTGACTATTTAGAACAGCAGAAAACCACAGTGAGAAACAGAAGGAAACACCATCGCACAAACACATCTATCTCTGATCTGTCAAATTGAGAGCATGCGCTCACTGCAGAGCATTGTTTCATTACCGTTTTACGCATCGTAAATGGCAATATGTTTTTCAAATGCCAGTGCGTGATGGGCAGTCGGCCGTGTTCATCAGCTGTCACAATCATGGCGCTTTCATAATGCCTCATATTTATTGAGCAGAACATCGAAACTGGTCAACATGAACAGATTGAGGGCTGAATCCATGTCCGTAGAGAGCGAAGAAAAAGCAAGCATGTAGACGTGACTGTTTGAGCGAGCACATCTGCCGTGGACATTTTCAAACATTTCTCTTTAAATTAAACAAGTGGAGATTGTCCAGGTCCTGAACGTACATCATCACAAACCATACGATCGCTTTCAAAAGAAAACTGCTATCGATGGTGCCATTAACCGCCTCGTATTTCATAAAACATCTAAACAACATTACAAACCATGCAGAGTTTCACTTTTTAAGTCTCTCTGATACGCTTAACCAGATATGTTTTTATAAAAGGATGATGAATTATCCAGATTTTAGAAAAATGTACTTTTACACAAACACAAAACATTATTTATCTAAAACTACTAAGACAATAATGCATCACTATAAAACAGCACCAGGTGCACGAGTTTAAACACTCTCGAACTTCACATTTCCCACCAATTCTTCTTGTGCTTTAGTCTCAATTATGCATAAAAACCTCATTTATGAGCAAAAAGAGTCATCCTCTTTTCATGAGTGTGTGTTTCAAGTTTTGGGCTGTGGATTTGATCGTTAGACCGATTTTTTTCTATCATATTTTCCTCCTTTTCAATGCATGAGAGTATATACGAACACATCAATCAAAGCATCTGCCAAAAACAGATTTTGACGAAATATTTAATTATACGCAATGAAGGATGAGAAAGGCGTTTAATAAAAGCCTCCGAGGGTGATGAATACTGTATTCACGGCTTAATCAACGCTCTTGTTTTGGGCCAAGGAGCTCACAGAGCGAGGTATGGGAAAGGAGAGAGAGTGTTTAGCATGAAAATGCAATTTGCGTTTTTCAAAAGAGAAACAATGAATGTAAAATTAGTGGTTTGAAATCGCTGCGTTTTATTATGCAGATGAACGTATGCGATGAAACGACACCGTGCTGATTTGAATCTGCTTTCGCAAATTTGCTATCGATTTATGGACGGCACATGCGTAATGACGGCAGGCCGTGCAATCCCGTAGATTACAACAACAGTTAGTGACCGCAGAAACGTGACAGAGACGAATATGTTTAAGGCTTGAACTAATGATGCCGTATACATGAGCGGGCCAACAGTATGAAGTATGAGCGTTTAAAGGATCAGTTCACACACAAAATGAAGAATCTGTCATCTTTCATTTCCAATCCCGTTTAACTGAAAAGGAGAATTTTCGCAGAATCTTAACAAGGTTATTTTCTTCCCAAGATCAGTGATTTATGACTATAGGTGCGTCCCAATTTGTGTATTTAAGCACTATTCTATGCCATTTTGTAGTATAAATAGTGCGAGTTCTGTTTACACTGAAAATTCCAAATAGAATGTTGATGCACTTAACAAAAAAAAAAGAAACAAAGTGTGGAATGTTACACTTCATGCACTTCCTTATATGGTGAAGGGGGAGGGGCTTCAGACCCTGGCGTTGACTGACATTCATAGGATTTAATTATATGCTATTATAGTATTTATTAACTCTTTCCCCGCCATTGATGGAACTTACCGGCTTTGTGTGTTTTCACTGTTATACGGTACATTATATTATATACATTAAACCGCATATAATATTTTTGCTCAAAATGCTGCTTTTTTATAAAACCTACCCATGTTCAAGTGTTGATAAAAAAAGAATGCATGAAGCTAGAATAAAACAGAGGGTCTGTTCTTTCTTTTGATATATTGCATGTTCAGATATTCATACTAGGGCTGGACCAGAATATTTGAATATTCGTTCGATGGGTTGGTATTCGATTTTCAATTTTGGGATTCGAATATTCGTTTTTTTTTGTTTGTTTTTTCGCGCACACCTGGCATCCCCCTCGAAACGGTTCTCATTCGTGCTTGAATGTGTTTACACTATAAAATCTGGCGAAATACAATACTCTTTTTTTACAATGATCTTATAGCCTAGCCGTTTTTAAGAGGATGGACAGCTGAATAGGAACCCAACCTCGTTATACTTAATAAATATATTTGCTTCTTCTTAGCCTAAGTGTTCCCTGCAACTGAGTATTCTCTGTCTAGAGCGCACGACTGCATGAGCTTATGCCTGAGCTTGCATTTTGGGTTAAGCTGCGTTGGTTTGACATTGTGGAAAATAGAATAATAGAATCAAAATGTATTAGCCTTTTTACCCCTTAGGGATGTGACGGTGAGAAAATTTTCCCTCACGTAACATTACAGTGCTTGTGCGGCCGTGAATGAATGACAGTGCAGCCGTGCGCATTTTACTTTCGGTTTGCCAATTCGGGGGCGGGTTGCGTGAATGGTGGGTTCATTAGCCTGTTATTCTTAATGAAAAACACAACAACAAAACAGTACAATGACAAACTCCCTTAAATATTCAATTTTTCCATTTCGCTTTGAAACCAAATCTTCCGCGATCATCTTGTCAGTCAGCTCCTCACTCTCGTGATGAATGAGATCTGACTCCTGCTGCGTTTGTGCTGCGACTCTCGTTCGGCTCACGCGGCACGTTCAGTAACTGTAGTTAATCTGTTCTCTAACTGAACTAAATGATTTTTACTACTATAAAATATCAAAACGACGGTGGGGGCGGTGCTGTGATGTAACCGGTGTTATGCCTGAACACCAGTAACACTATCGCAGCAAGCCTATTACCCGTTATTATCAATCGTAATTAATCTACTGCGAAATATAGGAGCTTGCTACTGGGACGTAACAGACCGGTGTGTTTTGTATCACTATGCAGTGTCCGTTCTGCCTTTATTAGAGAGAAGAATATGTTCAGCCCCTTCCCTCCGAAGCTTCGAAGCTCAAAAAATGGTATTCGGACCAGCCCTAATTCATACAACAAAATATTCTGAAACTTTTTTAAAAAGCTGGCGGTGGCTGGCAACGTTTTTCAAAAACGCTGACAAGGAAAGAGTTAAAATTTTGAATTTTTTGAATATTTTCAGATTTAATTTTAATTTTAGTAATTTTATTGTCATTTTTTATTAGTTTTTTTTAATATTTGTATTTATCTTATATCAGTTTTAGTGCTTAGTAATTTTAGAACTTTTTAAACTTATATTAGTTAGTTGCCAAGGCAAGATGTCTCAGTTTAAATGTAGTTATTTTATATTTAATTTAATCTAATTTTATTTAAATTAACAAAATGATTTAATAGTTTTAGCATTTGTTTTAGTTAACAATGACAACACTGGTCTCAAAAAACATCATACAAGTAGTTTATTTGCACTATATATAAGTCTGGCATGAAGGTGCACTCTAAAAATGCTGGGTTGTTTTAACCCAAATTTGGGTCAAATATGGACTTTAATATTCCAAATATAGAATTTAATTAAAAAATTTAACCCAATGGCTGGGTTTATCCATATATGACCCAAAATTTGGGTTAAAACCCAGATTCTTTATTTTTTGCTGAACTATCTCTTTAAAAAACATCTTGCGCTGACAGCTCTTCCCATGAAATGCTGAAATCTTTAGTCTAATGTTTACCCCCCCAACATTAGCGCTGACCCAAAGAGGTGAACCCGTCCCGTTACCTTGGAAACCAGGCTGGCTCGGTACGCTGCCAGGGCCTTCAGGTACTCCTTCTTCGCTGCTTCTGTTTTCCGTTTGTATGCCTGCGAGGGGACGAAACACAACTGTGAATAAACACACACACACAAAGCGTAATGCTAGAATATGAGCACTTAACCTTCACTTCGCACTTGGCCAGTGTCACGTCAACAACTTTCACACTCACGCATCTACACAAAACACTATATTGAGCATAAAATCTATAGGCTCATTTTAGGTCACATTGGAGAAAAAAAGTTATTGCATGTGAATGTAAATGCAGTTGTCAATACAATAACTACATGTTTAACCCCATAAAGCTACTCATTTTTTATATGCAAATATCAATAAATAAAAGGATATTTCATATGTCAGACTTTACAGGGTTAAAACACATTCATTCTATCTGGGTTCATACTGAGGACTAATAAAAACACACACACACACAGAGAATTGTAAGTGTACATCCCACATGAAAGAAACAGGACAGAGGAAGAGGAAGGGGGTCGTGGAGGAAGAAAGACAGAGTTCAAGCCTGGATTTAACGCAAACAAAGTGAATGAAATGCGATGTAGGCTAATGTAATTGCTTGTCAATCATTTCACAGCCCAGAATTACGGTTTCCATTTCTTTTAGGCAACGAGAGGAGGCCAATTCCCTTCTGAAACTGGGGCAGACATCAGAATCATTTCATCTTACGAGGGAAAACACACTTTAAATCGGTGACAAAACACGTCACAGTGCTTCCAGGCACATCGAGGCGACGGCGGTAAATTGCAAATGGAGGGAAAAAGCGATGTGACTTAACAAGATGAATATGGCTGCAGTCCCATAGGAAGATAAAAACACAAATGAGATCTCTTTAATATCTCAATTCTGTCTCCTAGACAGCAAGGAGATGTGCAAACATTTCAAAAATCAAAAGAGACAATTCCTTCCTTTTATGGAATATTGCAGTGTTTATTATAAATGGTTTATCTGTGCACATCATTAATCTTGAATCAGAATAACAGCGACATCTCTTCTCTGATGACGAGGGCGGGGCAACCTGTCACTCACATGAGATCCACCAATAGCAAACCACAACCAGCCAATCAATTCCCCACGGACAGAATCAAGCCCTGCCCTACATTTGTTCTTGTTTGAGAAGCGTTTCACTCGGATATACAGCACAATAGAGAAGTAAAGACGAGCTCAACTTCCGTTTCATGACGACCTTTCAAAGACCTTTGCAATCTCACATGTGTTGTTGGTGGAGGCTAAGTTTCAATATCTTTGTTTGGTCGTGACAATATTTAATACACCTTCATTAATTGAGCACATGCACATATTCATACACAGTCACAGCGACCAAACATATGCATGGACTGAAAATACAAACACAATGGCCTCAAAACCAAACAAATGAATGTTAAATGAACGACTGTTCACACCAAGAACGATAACTATATTAGCATCAATATCGTTCTGTTCGTTATAAGCCTGTTGCAGTTTTGTCGTCTGTCTCTTTAAATGCTCGAGCTCTTAAAGCAGGATGGATTCTGATTGGCTGTCAGTGTTTTTATCGTTCTTCAGCTGGAAAAAAACGCTCCGAAAGTGATTCTGACGATATTGTTTCTCTGTGCCATTAGTTATAGCTGTGGTGTGGATCTTTATTGTTATTGTTAAAGTTATCGTTGTTGCTGTGAACGGGCCACTAGACATTTTACTAACTATGAATAACTTTGCAATTACATGTCAGCCAACTCTCATTAGAGACTGTTCGGTTAGGGTTCGGGTTAGTAGAATAAGTTGACATGTACTTGCAGAGTTACAGTCAGTAGAACGTCTGTTTGGGGACAATCAAAATAAAGTGTTATTGAATATCATTTTAAAAGATTGAACCTTGACACACAAATGTAAAAAGATCAGCAAACGGCAAAACAAAACAAAAAATACTTCCATAACAGTAACTGCATAATTTATAAGCAATATTTCTCAATATGAGATTCTTTGTTAAGACAATTACCTTTATGTTTGACCAGTTGGGACAATTCTGTTGGTCTAACACGGATTTTTATGCATTTAATGGTTTTTATGCATTTAATGAGTTTTATGCATTACATTTTTTTATGCATTTAATGATTTTTATGCATTTAATGGTTTTTATGCATTTAATGATTTTTATGCATTTAATGAGTTTTATGCATTTAATGGTTTTTATGCATTTAATGATTTTTATGCATTTAATGAGTTTTATGCATTTAATGAGTTTTATGCATTACATTTTTTATGCATTTAATGATTTTTATGCATTTAATGGTTTTTATGCATTTAATGAGTTTTATGCATTTAATGAGTTTTATGCATTACATTTTTTATGCATTTAATGATTTGTATGCATTTAATGATTTTTATGCATTTAACGGTTTTTATGAATTTAATGGTTTTTATGCATTTAATGATTTTTATGCATTTAATGATTTTTATGCATTTAATGAGTTTTATGCATTTAATGGTTTTTATGCATTTAATGATTTTTATGCATTTAATGAGTTTTATGCATTACATTTTTTTTAATGCATTTAATGATTTGTATGCATTTAATGAGTTTTATGCATTACATTTTTTTTATGCATTTAATGATTTGTATGCATTTAATGAGTTTTATGCATTTAATGAGTTTTATGCATTACATTTTTTTATGCATTTAATGATTTGTATGCATTTAATGATTTGTATGCATTTAATTAATTCCCATTTCTTAGTATAGTTTCTTTTTTTTACAGTGCAACAAACAAGTAGTTGATTTGTGAGTATGAATTTAGAGACAGCACTTCAGGTTTCAATTATTCAATTCAATTCAATTCAATTCAAGTTTATTAGTATACTGCTTTTTTACATATTGTTTCAAAGCAGATTTATAGAAAATGCTCATTTCAACCCATAACTGTTGATCTGTCAGCATGTTTGAACCTTCACTGAGGAGTTGATTTTAACCAACAGAGCAAAAATAACCATGCATTACTCTCAAATGCCTTCAGCGATCGTAAGTGTGTGACCTTGCGTGTTGCTGGTTAAATATTGAACGGGGTGGCGTGGTTTTTTGTAGTAATGAACTCCCAAGGAGCTTTGGTTTCAAATTAATTTAACCTCCACTAATGAGTGGCCCTAACGACAGCAGCTCTTAAATAAATTACCATGCCTAAGGATTTCTAATTATTCCAAAGTGAGCGGATTCATTAGCAATTGAAGCCGTCAGAGAGGGAGCAGGTCGCTATGAATTAAAAGTAACGGGAGCGTTGGTGCCACGGAGCATGTGTTGGCGTCTTAATTGTGACACGGCGGTCGCCCCCCGCAGAATTAGCTGTAATTGTACCTTAATGAAATGTTCTTGTTTGATAACCGGTTAATTATGGAAGACAATAACTCGCGAGACCCGCTGACATGGGGAATGGGCTTAAACCCGGAGGGGGGAGAGAGATATCGCGCTGGATTTTAGCATAAGAGGGAGACAGACGACGTCAAAACTCTTGATTTCTGTCTGAATCTGAAGAACTGATGATGTGATCTTCAGCTCTGACAGGATGAGAAACAACACAAGTTGAGTTTGAGACGTTATTATCTAGTGCTGGACGATCCCACGGACCTTCCAGAAGAGCAAAGCCTGATAATTAATGAGGCCGACGCTCCGGTGACATTCCCACGAAAGAACAAGATCATTACACTCGAGTGAGAGGATCTACAGCACAAAAACATGAATCTCATGAAAACATGTCCAGGTCACATGACACCCTCAAATTTTAATTACTGTAATGCATTTGACTACATTTGAGATTTACTAAAATACCGTAAATGTTGCGAAGAAAGAGTTTGTTTGTAATTCTCATTATTTCCAAATTAAAAGAAATACTGGAATTCAATTAACTTTATTTAAATTAGCATAAATAAAAGGTAATTTAACAATTGCTTCCATGATATATAAAAACGTCTACTTTTAATACAATTTAAATATATAAAAAAAATATATACACATATACATATATATCTGGACATGTTCTTGAGATTTAGTCAAAAAAGTACAAAAAAATCGATCGAAAAATAAATAAAAAATTAAAAACATTATTGGGGGGGTGCTAAATTTTCATGATAATAATGTTACAATGCAAAAAGTGTTAATGGTTAATCTTTATTTAAAATATGAATCTGTAAAAATGAAATATGAAGTATGTCTAGAATATATATAAAAATGTTCTTGAGATTTAGTAAAAAAAAGTAAAATATGAATATATATATATATATATACACACAAAACATAAACTTAAGAAAGCCACTGGAGTGTGTTTGTGTGCAGAGCTGGTCCTTGATGAACTGGGTGTGACTGGAGCTCTGAAGCTTCTCTAAGCAGTAAATAAATGTTAGGGAATGAGAGCTTATTGCCTGCGGTTGAGAGGGCGGCTGGAATTATGCCTGTTCAGCCACCGCGGTTCTACATCATTTAACATATTCATCATTCACATGACTGACAGGTCAGGGCCATCACTAAAAGAAATGACAGTCATCTATTGGAGCAGAGGCCTATCAATCATCCACTAATGGCCCTATCAGAGCGGCTCCTCTGCAGACACGACTCCTCCCACTCCGCTCTCTTCACACAATACTGCGCTTGGAGGATGGGAAACAATGTTGCGCTAGCTTCCCTAGATTAATATGAGCACTAAAGCTCACCGCAACGATTTTTAAACAATTTTCTCCAAGAAATCGCTAGTAAATTTCACTAGTAATTAAATAAAAAAAAATGGATGGATAGATGGATGGATGGATGGATAGATGGATAGATGGATAGATGGATGGATGGGTGGAGAGATGGATGAATGGATGGATAGATGGATGAATGGATGGATAGATGGATGAATGGATGGATAGATGGATAGATAAATCGATGGATCATGGATAGATGGATGATAGATGAATGGATGGATGATGGATGGATGGATGGATAGATGGATGATAGATGGATGGATGGATGGATAGATGGATGATAGATGGATGGATGTATGGATGAATAGATGGATAGATGGATGGATGGATGGATGGATGGATGGATGGAGAGATGGATGGATGATGGATGGATAGATGGATGGATGGATGGAGAGATGGATGGATGATGGATGGATGGATGGATGGATGGATGGAGAGATGGATGGATGGATGGAGAGATGGATGGATGGATGGATTGATGGATGGATGGATGGAGAGATGGATGGATGATGGATGGATGGATGGATGGATGGGTGGAGAGATGGATGAATGGATGGATAGATGGATGAATGGATGGATAGATGGATAGATAGATAGATGGATGGATAAATCGATGGATCATGGATAGATGGATGATAGATGAATGGATGGATGATGGATGGATGATAGATGATGGGTGGATGGATGGATGGATGGATGATGGATGGATGGATGGATGGATAGATGGATGATAGATGGATGGATGGATGGATGGATGGATGGATGATAGATGGATGGATGTATGGATGAATAGATGGATAGATGGATGGATGGATGGATGGATGGAGAGATGGATGGATGATGGATGGATAGATGGATGGATGGATGGAGAGATGGATGGATGATGGATGGATGGATGGATGGATAGATGGATGGATGGATGGAGAGATGGATGGATGGATGGAGAGATGGATGGATGGATGGATTGATGGATAGATAGATTTTATGTTTAATTCAAGTAACACATTGAATTAAACATAAATATGAAATAATATCTTGTAAAACATACTCCAATAAAATGTTAAAAAATCGAAAAATCATTTTTAAGGAATCATGCTCTATTGACTGATTTCAAAACACATCTCACTCATTCATATTCGTCAAACACTCCATCAGAGTTCTGGAACCGCCTGATGTATGAACATGCTGTCTATGTAGGGCGCTCACTGGGGATTGAAACAGAGCCGAAGTGTAAAACTTCATCTTTCTGCACGTCCAGTTCGGCCTAACGTCAGGAGCAGGTGATGATCTCACCAAAGATGACATAACCAGCGCTAATCAGCGAATAAAACGCACCTCGGGGACACGGGTCCTCATGACCTCATCAGCTCCAGCGACACGGAACAGATGCGTTCCGATCCTCCGGAGTTGAGTCACGAAGGAACAATCCCTTTCCCAACGAGAGAAAGAGTCACCTTGTTATCCCAGATAAATAAAAACAACAAACAGACGCCGCCGCCCAAGGACAAGCCTGATTATGCGAGAAATTTGTGAAGAAAAACCAAACGAAGCCTAGAGTTTTCCAGCGAGCGAAGCGTTAAAATGCACAAACAATAACATTTCGGAGAGCAGATGTCCTTGAGGGGGAATTGAAGGGCGCTGGGTGATGGCTAATCTCGTATTCTCAGCATGATCGAATCACCAGGCAACAGATATAAATAAAAAGAGCCCAGGAAATGAGGAATTCACATTCAAGGGTGTCAGCAGCAAAATGAAGATTCATGGTGAAGAGGGGAGAGTGAAGGAGGCAAAAATTAACTGCAAATAAAAGGACACAGCAGCTCTCAGAACAAGAAAAGAGGAGAGCGAGCGGGAGAAATATCAGTCGGTGAGCGCGCCGCACTCTGTCACTGAGGCAGGTGGCTCTTATTTGACACGCAATAGCAGCCGTGTGTTATGGAGGATATGCTAAAAATACAGCGGCCATCTCAAACACACACACACAGTCGAGCTCATGCACAGCTCATTACTGACACACTCTCACACGTGTTCTCATGCACATCAATACATACTAGAGACTCACTCAAATACACTGATTACAGAACAAATGCACACTTATAAATCATCTGTCTACCTATATACAAAACGAATGAATACTTTTATTCAGCAAGGATGCATTAAATCGATCAGGGTTTCCACAAATAATCAATTCTTGAGCATCAAATCATCATATCAGAATGATTTCTGAAGGATCATGTGACACTGAAGACTGGAGTAATGATGATAAATTCAGCTTTGATCACAGGAATAAATTACACTTTACTATATATTCACATGAGGAAAAAAAAGATATTTTGAATTGTAATCATATTTCACAATTTTGATGTATTTTTGATCAAATAAATGCAGCCTTGGTGAGCAGAAGAGACTTCTTTTTGAAAGCATTAAGAAATCTTTCCAATCCCAAACTTTTGAATGGTACTTTATCCATCCATCCTCCCATCCATCCCCACATCCATCCATCCATCCATCCACCCACCAACAAATCCATTAATTTATCCATCCACCCACCCACACATCCACCCATTCATCCATCCACCCACCCACACATCCACCCATTCATCCATCTATCCATCCACCCACACATCCATTCATCCATCCATCCACCCACCCATTCATCCATCCATTCATCCTCCCATCCACCCTCCCCCACATCCATCCATCCATCCTCCCATCCATCCCCACATCCATCCATCCATCCATCCTCACATCCATTCATCCATCCATTTATCCATCCACCCACACATCCACCCATACATCCATCTATCCATCCACCCACACATCCATTCATCCATCCACCCACCCATTCATCCATCCACCCACCCACACATCCACCCATTCATCCATCTATCCATCCACCCACACATCAATTCATCCATCCATCCACCCACCCATTCATTCATCCACCCACCCATTCATCCTCCCATCCACCCACCCCCACATCCATCCATCCATCCTCCCATCCATCCCCACATCCATCCATCCATCCATCCATCCTCCCATCCATCCCCAAATCCATTCATCCATCCATTTATCCATCCACCCACACATCCATTCATCCATCCACCCACCCATTCATCCATCCACCCACCCACCCCCACATCCATCCATCCATCCATCCACCCATCCCCACATCCATTCCCAAATCCATCCACCCACCCATCCATCCATCCATCCGTTTGGTTTTTGTCTACAAAAATCTCAGACAAAGCTGATATTTCAATGAAATACTGTATAACTAAGATCTCCACTAAGACTCCTGAGCAACTTCTGAGCAACAAAATGAATTTACTCACTTGTTTCTGTTCTTCTCCCAGACTGTCCCACATGGAGGCCACGATCTTGGAGACGTCTCCGAAGGTGGCGTTGGGATTTTGACCCTTGATGGCGGCTTGAGTGTCCCTGAAGAAGAGTGCGTAGGCTGAGACGGGCTTCTGCGGCTCGTTGGGGTCCTTCTTCTTCTTCTTCTTCTGAGGTTTGGGCTTGGGCTTCATCATGTCAGAAGAGGGTCGCTTCTCTCCTGTGATCTGAAGGGGAAGAGAGAGAGAAACCAAATGAATCGTGAGTCAGCAACACACATGATTTGTCTGAAGCTCAAATGCAAAAATTCTTGTGCATAAATAAATCTGTGGAAATGTTTCAATGCTGCATTCAGACATGGTGACTACAAACAAAGACTTTAGATATACAAAGACGGTGCACTCATATTACTTATGAATGGGAAAAAGTGCAATGCACACAAAGAGCCAATCGCCAATTGGTAAAGTCTTTCCTTGAAAGGGACTTTGCTACAAATCAGTGCCGGAAAGAATGTGGAAAGAATGAAAATGAAATATTAAATGTTTGTTGATATCTGAGAGTTCTTCGAGTGCGTCTACATCTCCCAGCATGCACTGCTGTTCCAGTCACATGCATGTTTGGTGATGCAAATGCGGGTTGTCTTTTATCTGCAAACATCATGAAATAAAAATGGGATGCACTGGATTCCAGAATGCTTTCAGTCAAGCGACGGCGCTGTAATCTGCTCTGACAGTTCATGGACTCTCTTCAGAGCGCTGAAACATGGCGGCTGAAATTGATTTCTTAATGCAGAGAGTCCAGCAGACGTTGTTAATATCCCATTTGAATCAGTGCTGCATCATCTCATGTCTGATGCACACTAATACGAGTTTCTTCATCTAAAACCACTGTGCATTTAAAATAGAAACACAATTCCATAATTTAAACCAGTAGAAATGAGGATACAGACAGAGATAGAGAGAGAAATAAAGAATGGTGAACAATACATCTTTGTCTTTAACAGGACCGAAAACACAGAAGAGTTCAAGCAAACGAGTGAACGAGGTTTCTAGGGCAGAACTTGATGGTTAGATAACATCATTCTCTCTCATCAGCATTTTCAATGTAGCAAAAAAACTAATTTGAAGAGAGAGGAAATGAAGCATGAAACGCTGGCTGATGCTCCATTAAAACAGACCGCTGCAAAAACTCCATTCACGTCTGACTTGACATGTGATTTACATGATGATGATCACACAAAACAACATTACTGCCATTAGTCAAAACCAGTCTTAAAGTTAACATGAAACCATAAACTAACACGTGAAAACTCAGAAACACAATTACGTTTTTTAAGATTTTGAAAATATGAAATATTAAAAAAGTAAATACTAAAGACAAGACTTTTATATTAATATATAAGTATAGTCTTTAATGTATACATATATATTATATCATTACATTTTATTATTCAATATTATGAAATTATGAAAAAGTTAAATATTAAAAAAGTAAATATTAAAGATTATAGTAATATATTTATATATTATTAATATTATTATATATATTAATATATTATTATTAAATTGTTATTCAAAGTTATATATATATAGACTTTGAAAATTAAAAAATATGAAAAAATTAAAAAGTAAATACTAAAGACTAGACTTTTATATTTATAGACCTCAATATATATATATATATATATATATATATATATATATATATATTAAAATAAATATTATTATTAAATTATATTATTCAAAAAAATTAAATATTAAAAAAGTAAATATTAAAGATTAGACTTTTATATGAATATATAAGTAGTCTTTAATATATAAATAAAAAATATATAAATTTATATTATTATTAAATTATATTATTCAATGTTATATATAGTTTTTTTTAATTAAGAACAAATTAAATATTAAAAAGTATACTAATATATTAATATATTATTAATATTATTATTATATATATACAAATATATTAATATCTTATTATTAAATTGTTTTTCAAAGTTATAAATCTAGACTTTGAAAATTAAAAAAAGTAAATACTAAAGACGTTTATGTTAATATATAAGTAGTCTTTAATATATACATATATAATTTCTATATTATATATATATTATATTAAGTTATATATATATTAGCTAATTATAAGTTATTATATATATATATGTGTTTTTTAAATTATGAAAATATATATTATATTATATAAGTAAATATCAAAGACTATACTTATATATTTGTATTATTATTATTATTATTATTATTATCATTATATATACTTATATATTAATATATTATTATTTAATTATTTTTTATCAAAGTTATATAGAATTTTTAGTTATTTTATAAAAGGTTAATTTTAGTTCAACAAATTGTTCTGCAAAATAAGACTCAACTTCCAACAGGAAATACATCAACACAGAAAATAAACAATTTCATGTCCAAAATTATGTTTTCAAAACGAATTGATCAAATTGTATACTAAAAATATTCATACATGATTTGACTAGAGCATATGTGTCTCAAAACTGTTGAAAATGCAGAGTGAGGTTTTGATTTGAATCAAGTCCAGACATGTTGTCAGTCCAAATGTTTTTTTATATTTTGGATAGTGAGTATGTTGAGTATGTAGTACAGTACGGTTTCCTCATACTTTACACGTGTTCTCGTGCCATAACAAACCTCAGAAGAAGATTTTTGATGAAGTTTATGTAAATGCTTTAATGCAATGTTTTGCTTTGTGTTTGATGTGAAAACGAATTTGCGTGCATTAGAGTATTTTATATACTACTTGTATGTGCATGATTGTAAGCGTTTCTGCATGCTTGCCTCAACATTCAAATGTGTGTCATATGTGTATGCATGTGCTTGTCCACACGCGTCGCTTATATGTGCACAGCTGCATACTTCCAAACTAAAGACCCCTGGATTTAATTAATGTGCAAAAACACACACACTCACACGTGCATGAATACACACAGCACATGTCAATTACACACAGACGCACGCGCCAGGTAAAAAAAAGCAGCACATGCATTCTGGGAATAGACTGGAATCCAGCCACTAAAGGCTTCAGATTTATATACAGTTAATTTAATTAAGCGTAAACAAACACACACACGCCCTCCATAAGCGCACGGCACATTCCAGAGGAGAATTAAACACAGTGTCACAGAGTTTAACTACATTAGCGTGCATTTGTATGTGTCAAGGAAATACCGATGGGAATGAAATGTGCTAATTGTTGCCTTCGTCCAGACGGCGTCATTATTAAAATCCAACAATACCAGCTGACTGAAACACTTCTTACTTATTTTGACTGGCAACAGAGCGGTTTTAAATCTACTCGGACCAGGTATAATTGCACCGGACCTTGTGCTGCATTAGGCCGGACTCTTCCATAAGCCCGCTGAAGAACAATGTAATTTAAACATCATGTAAGTTAATTCACTCTTTGTATTCTCCAATCCAATTAAGCATGCGGCGTTGCGATAATGAGGGATTTCGAGCTGCCTGCGCATTACATGCAACATTCAAATTAAATTCAAACTGACACTTTCAATAAAAGGAGAGGATGACGGACAAGCAGGAGTAATTGGTTTTCTGGGACAATGAAAATGAAAAGAAGGATAGAGAGAGAGAGGGAGAGAGAGAGAAACAGTGTAATATTTTTGCCAGCAAATCACAGCGAACAAAAGACGTCAAGATGTGAAGTTAAAACGCAGAGATTTGTAAACACTATTGAGACACACAGAAAACATTCACACTGAAGATGCTTTTAAATAAAGCGGAAATTCTCAAAGCTCTCGTCTGCCATTTATGCTCCTTTAGTGCACGCAACAGATGGCTAAAATCCCATTCATTATTTTCGATAACATATAAACCTTTCAATTCACTGATGATATATGATTCTGCAGCCCAAAAAATGATGTTTTTATTTTTTGGGCCGTACCAAATTTTTTTTATGTTTTTGAAAGAAGTCTCTTCTGCTCACCAAGGCTGCGTTTATTAGATCAAAAATACATAAAAAATTGTGATATATTATTATGATTCAAATCAGCTGTTTTCTATGTGAATATATAGTAAAGTGTAATTTATTCCTGTGATCAAAGCTGAATTTATCATCATTACTCCAGTCTTCAGTGTCACATGACCCTTCAGAAATCAAGTTGTTCAAGAAACATTTATGATTATTGTCAGTCATATTTGTGTGGAAACCCTGATTCATTTTATTTTCCAGTAATGTTTACTGTCATAACATTGTATGTTTACTGTCACTTTTGACCAACTGAATGTGTTTATGCAGAATAAAAGTATTAATTTCTGACCCCAAACTTTTAAAAGGTAGTGTAAATCTTACAGTCATTGACTACAAATCAATAAGTCGTCACTAATGCTTTACAATTAGCGGTTACACTTTATTTTAAGGTGTCTTTGTTACACTGTAAAGTACGGAGTAATATTAAGCAGCTACATGTACTTACTATAGGGTTAGGATTAGGGTTTGGATTGGTTTAGGGTTAGTTGCATGCTATTATGCATAATTTATAGTTATTACTATAGTAACTACATATGTAACAATGACACGAGTTACCCAATTAGCTTATGCAATGAACTAACAATCATTTTACAGCATGCATTAATCTCAGTTAATGTTAATTTGTAACATTTCAAGGTGTATAAATTAATATTGCGTTGTTAGTTTATGATACCTAATGCATTAACAAATGTTATTGTAAAGTGTCTTTCTAAGGAGAAAATGCATGAGGAAAAATAAGTTGGCGCTGCATTCTACTGTGAAACAACGTGCAACTTCATGCTGAACGCTCTGTAAAACGCCAGCGCTTTGGAGGAAACCGTTCATGTACCTTTGAGTGGTACTTTGCTTCCTCTTCCTGGGCGGAGCTCGAGGGGGAGGGCGTGGCTGACTGACTTCCTGACGATGACGGGGAACCGTGTGTAAAGGAGCCTTGGCCAATCTGAGAGCTGAGCTGGGACAGGGCGCTCATGGGGTGGGGCAGTATCCGGGCAGATCTGTTTAGCATGGGGCTGTGGTGGGCGCGGGGGTAATAACTGCCCGCTTGCCCCGCAAACGCCGGCATCTAGGGTGAGAGAAGAAGACCAGACTTTACTACGAGTAATTTTGAAAAGAAATAACCAATTGAGGCCGGTTTGGCTTTAGTCTTTTCTCTTCTACAGAGACCCTTTAAAAAGATATTTGCTTCTTCCTTCACCCTTTGAAGCAGACGTCTGATTATTAGTGGCTAGTTAAGACGACTTCAGGACTACAAAAATGAATGCATTAACTACTGAGGCCGTAAATATACGACGCAATGCAAAATTGCAATGCAGCTGAACCCTGGGGTTTTGAAAGTGTCCTTTATAGTTTCAGCCTGACTTGTATCATAAACAGATTAGAGAGTGATCTAGATAGATAAGCATCATTTACAGTAAGTCATCAACCGCACTTCTCTCAGCATGAATTTCAAAGCTACTTCAGAAAGCCACAACGCCATTGGCGCTCAACCCGGAAGAATCCCAAAGCGACCACAAAAATGACTTGACACTTAAAAACAACAGTGAGAATTCACCACATGAGACATAAAGCATAAACAATTGAGTAAATAACCATATGCACAGTAATATCAAGTTGCCACCTTAAATTTTTAAGTACAATCAACAAGTCATTACAACTTAAATTACATCAAACTGACTTGAAAATGAGTTGAATCTTGTATAACATAAAACAATGTGAAAATTGCTTATTTTGATGAGTTAAAGCAATGTAAAAACATAACTTATTGTATATACAGAAGTGCGAATTGTGGCCGAAATGCAATTTGCATGGCGCAAGCAACTGTGCATCAATATTTTAGTGCATTTCACAACCTTATTGTGGTTGTTTAGTTAATGAGACGCTGAACTATAATGCAACTCTTTATTTTACATGCATTACCTAAACCCTAACGCTCAAAATTATGAATTGGTTTGAGTAGAGCCAACTCAAATTAAACAAATTAGTTCAATCAAATGAACTTTTATGAGTATTTAGAACTTTCTTTTTCTTTTGAGTTCTCAAAACTGACACACTCAAAACTGTTTCATTGTTTTATGAACTTGTTTCTTTTAATTTAGACATTATGGGATTTCTATTTCCCAGCATGCTTTGCCATGATGACACTCAAAAGGGAGAGTAAATGCCAAAATTAAGTGTTATATAATGTTTTTTTGTGTGCAAGATTAATGTTAAGTGGGAGATTTAGTAGTGTTTAATGTTTTGTTATGCTAGTTTAGAAGAGTTTCTGTTATGTTGGGTTTTTTGTACACTCTAAAAAATGCTGGGTTGTTTCAAATCATGTTTGGATCAAATATGGACCGTTGGGTTTAAAAATGTAATTTAAAAATTTAAACCACCAGTTGGGTTTGTTCATATTTGAGGAAAACATGGGATGAAACAACCCAGCATTTTTTAGTGTATACTCTAATGCTGGGTTGTTTAAACCAAAATTGTGGTCCAAATTAAATTTTTAAACCCAATAGTTGGGTTTGACCCAAATTTTATATTTGACCCAAATTTGGGTTGAAACAGTAAGACACCACCTAGAATAAAATCCTACGCAACTGCATCGCAACAGGCTCATAAGTATTCCTAAAATACTGGGTTAAAAACAACCATTTCTGGGTTCAACCCAGGTAAATATTGGACAGAACACATGCTGGGTTATTTTTACCCAGCTTGTTGGGTTTTGTACATGAAGCCATTCACTGGGTTGTTTTTTTGACAGTGCTTGGTCAGTCAATTTGACATTGAAGGTTTTTCATTTTAAATAAAAAAAAGTAAATAAAAAAAATGCACTCTAATATTTCTGATAGTTAGTTAGTTAGGGTTTCCATCATGGTGACGAGTGAGCTTAGTTTGAGAACATTTTATGTTAAATGTATTATATTGCTGTCCTCATTCAGCGAGTGCTATGCTACTGCTAAAGCATTGTGTAACCAATTAGCAAGGTGGCATTTATTGAATTAGCTAGTTAAATCTAGTCAAGTTTCCACTACTAAAAATTTGAGATTACATGATATTTTTAAGTTAAATGTATGAATTAGCTTACTCAAATATTTCAAGTTCAGAGCAATTGAATTGTATTAGTACAAAATAAAAATCTGCAAGTTCTGCTTAAACTTTACATTTCTTAACTTAAAAAATTTGAGGCAACTGATTGCCTATTTTTTTTTAGTTTTGCCAACTTATGCAGAACAGCTAATTGTGGCCGAAATGCAATTTGCATTCTGAAATAGCGTGCACAGTGATGTAACTCTTTATTTTACATGCATTAGTACATTTATACCATACAAAATCCTATTTTTCAGATGCACAAGACGAAGCCAGGCATTGCTAAATTAAGTTAGTTAATTGGCTAAAAACGCAACGGTTCTCTCAAATCACAGAATCCTCTCAAACTAAGCATCCGTAACTCTTGTATTTTAATATTTCACCATGTTTCATTTCCATCACTGCTCTTCAAAAGGCATTTCATCAGGAGATGCGAGCGGATGTCGACGGCAGGACTGCGAATGGATGTATTCATTTACACATAAATAGGAATACTTAGCCAGCCACGATTCAAAAAGAAAGAGAAATAGAGAAAGTTGATGAACTAGCATTTATTAGCGGCATGCAACATTCAGGAGTTGAGCTGAATTAAACATCAACTGTGTGCTTTTAAAATGATTCATGAAGTCTGGGCAGAGTAAACATTACCGTAACGGCTATGATCTTACCGAGAGCTTGTAATAGTGCTAATTAACCTCTCAAGACTTGCTAATAGATGAAATTTAAAATGAAAGAGCGAGAAAAATTCCGAGTCCAAAAAAGAGCGAGTCCACAAGCGCAGGGTGTGCGCGGAGCTCTTTCTTGCATTAGCCTAGAATCTACAGGACATCCTAGTATGTGTCGGTACAAAAGCAGACCTGAAACAAAGGCTTTCCTCATTTAGACGTTTCAGATCTCGAATACTCAACAGCCCCTCCAAACGCAGACCAAACACAACCTCCAACCTCAAATCAAATTTCAGCAACACCATTAGTTCAATTTTCAAATGCAGCGAAATAGCTTTAATGTTGGAGAGAGAGAGGGAGAGAGAATCCATTAATTTTCCATTTTCTGTGGAGTTGCTCTTTAAGGGCTTTCACAAACCAAGAAGCATTGAAAAACCAATTAATCAAACATGAATGGCCTATCATAGCGACGGCAACCCCATTTCCATAGCAACCGCTGCCGGCCAAGAGCATCACCCTCTTCTTTAATCTGGGCGCAGAACACACAAAAGACAAGAGAGAGAGAGAGAGAGAGAGAGAGAGAGACGGCCGGCAAAGCCAACGGGCTCACGGAGTGAATTTTCACATTACGGCCGAATTCTGAGATTGTTACCTTTGTTGGGACAAAAGGTACCGGGACGACTCCGCAGTCAGCCGCGAAAACCACCAATCTATCATAGTCTATTCTCTCTCTCTCGCTCTCTCTCTCTCTCTCTCTCTCTGTCTCTCTCTCTCTCTCTCTCACGTGCTCGCTGAATAATTTATGGCATTTGTTTCCAAAGCATCGTTGCAGCGCCCTCGTCCCGTTTGAAATTCTGAATATCATTTCAATAGTGTTGACTCAAATTACTGGCCCATTTTTTGCTGAGAAAAGGCAGTGCCAAAAAAAATAAAATGAGTAAAATGCACACGAAAACCTGAGATTAACCGTGTTTTATCTCTCTTTCTGTTTAGGGACCTGCCAAATACACAACTAGATGAAATTCTAGAATCATTCTCCCATGATTCTGAACGGACAAATAAACAAATTAACATGTAATTTACTAGAGGTTCTGACAAAATGTTAACTGCTGCAGTCTATTTAAAATGTAATGTATTAAAAATAGGATTGAGTGAATGATTCAATGACTCACTCATAAAGACTTTACCTGTTTCATTACTGGATGAATCAGCGTTTTTAAATGAATCTCTTGAATGAATGATTCAATGACTCACTCATAAAGACTTCACTTGTTTCATTACTGGATGAATCAGCGTTTTTTTTGAACGAATCTCTTGAATGAATGATTCAATGACTCACTCATAAAGGCTTCACTTGTTTCATTACTGGATGAATCAGCGTTTTTTGAACGAATCTCTTGAATGAATGATTAAATGACTCACTCATAAAGACGTCACTTGTTTCATTACTGGATGAATCAGCGTTTTTTGAACAAATCTCTTGAATGAATGATTCAATGACTCACTCATAAAGACTTCACTTGTTTCATTACTGAATGAATCAGTGTTTTTTGAACAAATCTCTTGAATGAATGATTCAATGACTCACTCATAAAGACTTCACTTGTTTCATTACTGGATGAATCAGCGTTTTTTGAACAAATCTCTTGAATGAATGATTCAATGAATCACTCATAAATACGTCACTTGTTTCATTACTGGATGAATCAGCGTTTTTGAATGAATCTCTTGAATGAACGATTCAGTGAATCACTTCATTTCTATCTGTTTCTGTATCTGTATCTGTAAAGATTATTTAATGGACCTGAGCTAGCATGAACTATCAATTTTTATTAACTAACATCAACAAAGATACTCTAGCACACGTACTGCTCATTGTTAGTTAATGCATTATTTAGTTTATTTTATCTAGCACATTTAGAAACGGCGGATGGCGACAAATACACATAGATCAAACTCAGACCACACTGAAAGCTAATAAAACACAGATTTATTAAAAAGCATGCATGCAAGGAGATGTTTTCATCAATATCTACTGTCCTTTAAACAGAGTCTACTATACCATTTCATCTTTTATTTTAACATTAGACTTTGATTATTTTCTAAAGCCATTGCTCTCATATTTCACATTAAATAAGCAATTTCTAAGCGAACGCAATCGGCAAACGAGCAAGTGTTTTGTGAGAGCGTGCCCGGCCCTGTTACTCCAAACCACATTTGCTTTCAATTTATTTGGAGTCACGGTTATAATCAAAAGAATAAAGACGTGCACCTTCAGCAAACGACTATACCTCTTTACTGTCAATTTAGACAAAGCAGTCGGCGTGAATTGTTAAACAAACAATATATTGTCTGCACATTTAGATGACATATTGAATATTTGTTTGTCTGTTTGCAGAGAGACGGTGTTTGAGAGAGACAGAGAAAGAGAGAGATTGATCAATAAGGGCGAGTGAGAAAGAAAACCTGCTCGGCTCTTTCTAATAGTCATGGGTTCAGGCTATATAAAGCAGGCTGGATGGCTGTACAAACATCATGAAACAGTCTCACACAAAGGTTAGTGGTTGCCATAGGTACAGTATGCTAATTGCTAAATAGTATAAACCTTGATGGGGGGATGGTGTCTGGGTTACTCAGACTGAGATATCATGTTCATAGGCAGGACTGATTTACAGTACATTGCACATGGATTTCTAAGGCCTCTAAATGATCAACATGATCTGATAAACCTGTCGCACACGATCTCCTACAGTCCTTCTGTCATCTGATTGATAGTTCATGCTTTTTAGCAGGTAAAAGCCTTTTAGTATAATTGTACAAACGTCCACCTTCAGCTCGTGTATTTTTGATCTGAAATCTGCACTGATTTTTATTAGAGATCGACCGATATTGACTGATTCTGATTATTTGCATGTTTATATGCATGATAACTGATATACAGAACAGTTTTAACAGCGCTGAACTGAACTTTAACACTTTTTTCTATACTGTAATTTCTGTAATGTCACTATTGCATACTTAACAATATAAATAAAGGGGTCTGAAAGAGAGCAACAAATAAAGTGCACTGTCACTGTAAAATCCAACAGTGATTCTAACTAACACTTTTGAGTTAACTTTACTTAATGTCTTAACTTAATTGTAAAAATCTAGTAATCTGTACTATTCACATACTATGCTTCTTTTTTTACTCAGAAAACCCAAGTTAAGATTAATTGATTGGTTTGAGTGCCATTTTGTCAAGCAAAAAAAAAAAAAATCACCATTATGGTGATCAGTGTTCCCTTTGGTTGGGCACTTGGAACATTCATATTATTGTAATTCTCTTCCTATTGATGCAGCGATACAACAAGAAATCACAGTTATTTGGTTTCAAAGGAAGATAAGTAATAAATAGGTTGCTTTTAAAAGTTGACCTAGCTTCTGACTGAATAATTAACTATAGTTAATGATTTAGTCAGAAATTAGGTCACCTTTTAAAAGCAACCTATGTAATACTTCCCTTCATGTCGTATAATGATCGTTTACAATTTTATTGCTAATGCTTATGTCATAAACACCTTGAGTATGCTTGAGTCACACACACACTTCAACATTCAGCATGCAAAACACAACAATGGTAACAACAATGGTAATGGTAGCTATACTAAGTCAAGAGTAAATCTAAAGTAAATGATCAAGTACTCTCTACTGTTCTTTTATAGTCACTAGTACTCTTGTGTAAGTGAACTATACTAACTAAGCATTTGTTAGCACAACATACTATTCCTATTTCACTTGTTTTTTTTAAGGCAATCGGTTTGCATGCTTTTTTTTAAGTTTAACTAATTAGATTTTACAGTGAAAGTGTCTCTTAAATAAAAGTTTAAAGTGGATGTCTAATGCTATTTCCTGCATTTTGACTTATTTACGCTGTTAAAGAGTTGATTCTCATGCTAAACATGGACAAAATTTCAAAAAACGAGTTGGACGTATGACGGAGTATTTCTGTGCCAAATACACTCCTTCAGGATTCGGATAAGTTTCGGAAAGTTTTTTTCGAGTATGGCCGAGTATGACGTCATAAAGGGCGGAATTGCTTGTATGGGCACTTCTCCTGGATGAGCGCACACACACACACATCACTCAAAGCGAGAGCAAGAGCGCGTCCATCAACGAGCTTCGTTCGGGTTACAGGAGCCGTCGGCGGCACTGGCATTGTGTGTTTAGACCGCGAAATCAATGTCACTAAAGAAGTGTGTTTCTGGTGTGAGGGAAAGATCACCTTGTTCAGCTTCCCAAATAACCCAGCGTTAAGGGAACAGTGGATGCAGTTTGTGTTTCCGGAGTTCTGCAAGTGTGTGTGTTTGTTCCTGGTCATGAGTGGAAACCGCAGGCGGTGAGTGAAACTGCATCAAATGTGTGTGTTTTGTTGGCAATCTGCGCGTAAGTGCATATAATGTGAACAACACCAACGTATAGTGAATCAAAAGTTATCCAGTGATAATGCCATGATGTATTGTGTGTGTGTGTGTGTGTGTGTTTGTGACTCTTTAGCTCCGCCCACTGCACGCCTCCACAAGCTCGGCTGTTTTCTGAAAGAATCGGTAAAAACAAGTAAAGTGAAATAGGAATAGTATGTTGTGCTAACAAATGCTTAGTTAGTATAGTTCACTTACACAAGAGTTCTAGTAACTAAAAAAAAACAGTAGAGAGTACTTGATCATTTACTTTAGATTTACTCTTGACTTGTATAGCTACCATTGTTGTGTTTTGCATAAAGACTCTTGGGAGATATGAAGGATGCAATACTACTCTATAGGTAGTCAAGATTAACATGAGACTGGCAGAAACTGTGTGTGTTATGTACCCTTTAATTAGACTTGACAGATTATGACTCCATGAGTTCGTCTCTATTTTTTATTATATAATATTATTTATGGAAAAATGCTTAAATATCAGGGAAAATATCGGTAAAACCGATTATCGGTCAATCACTAATTTGTATCAAGTAAACATAAGAATCACTTTGATATTGTTAGTAATATGAGTATCAAATATAGTCATCAGGCTTTTGAGGAAGGTTTATTTGTTCATCTGTCAATCATCATTGTATTGCATTGCATTATGTTTTAAAACTACAGAGCTTTGATCATAAAACTAAGCATTTAAATATCATCTTACTAAGACATATTATTGGCAGATATTGATATTTATATGCATTTTATGTAAGTATCTGCTATACTGTTATAAAGATCTCACTGATTTACATTAAAAGCATCAGAATCTTTTCGTCCATATAAATAAATTGCATATTTTTGCTCTGAATAAAACTGAGCTGTTTTTTCCCTCTCACTATATCATACTATATGAGCTATAAAAGCATGATGCATAAAATATGATACAAATCAAATATGCAAACTTTTTTTGTCTTAAGGTTCAATAAATGGTTCCATTTTTAAAAAAATAGGTTTTTCGGTCACACTTTCTATGAAGCCTGTATTTATAAAGCATTATAAGGGTATTATGATACATGCATAATGCCTTATAAACAACCTTATAATATGTTGTATCATCTTATAAATAATCATAACAACAGGTACAATACAATACAATACTTACCTATTTGTGGTTATAACCTTTAAGAGTACAATGCATTATAACCCCAGATGCATTATAATACACACATAATGCCCTATAAACAATGTATAAGGTTGTTTATAAGACATTACACACTGTATTATAATGCATTAAGAATACCTTTATGATGCATTATAAATGCAGGCTTCATCTGGTGTTATAATGCATTCTAAAAGTTATAACCACAAATACGTAAGTATTATAATGTATTGTAACTTTTGTTATGATTATTTATAAGATGATACAACATATTATAAGGTTGTTTATAAGGCATTACGCACTGTATTATAATGCATTAAGAATACCCTTATGATGCATTATAAATGGGTTCATCTGGGGTTATAATGCATTGTATTCTTAAAAGTTATAACCACAAATAGGTAAGTATTATAATGCATTGTAACTGTTGTTATGATTATTCATAAGATGATACAACATATTATACATTTGTTTATGAGGCATCATTAAGAATACCCTTATAATGCATTATAAATACAGGCTTCATAGAAAGTGTTACAGATTTTTCTCACTACTATTTCATATGTCAGGCTTTAGATATTTACGTTTGTTTTTCTCACCACTTTTGCAAATAAAGTGTTTTAAACCACCAAATCTTGTTCGATTTCTCTGGCAGCAAGACGTAATATCTAATGTGACTGGAAAACAACACTGAAGAAGATTTTTTGCAGCGGAAGGCGTTCCACACCCACCAAATCAAAGAACGTTCTGTTCATCTAGCTGAGACTCTCTGTAAGGAAACTTCATTTCCTGTTCCTCTGTTGTGTCTTGACTTCTTTGTACTCTCTGTTCATCACAGCCAAATAGACTCCGAATAACAACCGCCATCCAATTATGAGCTTCACATCGAGCGTGTGCAATATCTCAACGCTATTGTCTGTGAATCCTCCTGCCATTGGTCAGACCAATGCCTCAAACCAGGCCGAAGAGATGCTCGTAATGAATCTGAGGTCATATCGACGACTGATATTCATCAAGTGTGCATGCTCAATGCTGCCATTGAATACAGTAGATCATCTAATGCACAACCTGATAATGACTGACATTGTAGAATAATATGATTCAAAAAGTTGCACAGTATTATTATCATGCATTATCAGTATAACCTGCACCAGAATTATCATACTGTATATGTAGTTCATGTGACAATTGTTCAGGCCACATAATAATTCACAGTTTCTGTGTTCAGAATAGACACTTCTGCGGATGGCCTACTTAATTTGCACAATGAGTGCACACTGTATACCGTATCCCACAATGCAATGCACGCAACTTGACCATGCAACAGTCACTCACATTGGACTATATTAGATTATGCACAAATAGTACATCAACTTAACTCAACACTTTCACTTTCATTAAAATGGACCAAAGTGCTGTCCATAAGTGATAAAAATAGTAAAAAAAACATAATATTGCAATAGTGCATTCTGAACCAATGAGAGAGAATCTAGGCCATTTGTGTCAGTCACAACCCTAAAATGGGTCACAGGTCTGTTCAAAATGTGCAAAATGCAAACAATAAAATGCAACTAGACACTTGACATATCATAAGTTGTTAATGCCAAAGATCACGTGTCCAGTCAAACTTAAAATATTTAAAAATTTCACGTTTTTATTTGTGAAATTCGTTTGCAATCTCTGTGTGAAAGTTCAGGTTTCCCACTCTTTTTCAGCGATCATTTTCCAGGACATTTTCAATTTTACTACGGCGGGAATAAAAGACAAGGATCACGCTAAATATCGCTCTGTAAGTCTTTTAAAGGCGTACAGTTTATTGCCATAACTTAACTATAAAAACAGTTTTTAATATGAGCTCTTAATCAGACATTATGACTATGGACGCTTGTTTCCACCACAGAATAAAACATGAAAAAGGTAATTGCAACTTTTTATCTTGCTATTTTGACTTTTTACATAATTGTGATATAAACTCGCAATTGCAAGTTATAAAGTCAGAATTGTGAGTTATGAAGTCAGAATTGAGAGATATAAAGTCAGAATTGAGAGATATAAAGTCAGAATTGTGAGATATGAAGTCAGAATTGTGAGATATAAAGTCAGAATTGAGATATAAAGTCAGAATTGTGAGATATAAAGTCAGAATTGTGAGATATGAAGTCAGAATTGTGAGATATAAAGTCAGAATTGTGAGATATAAAGTCAGAATTGAGAGATATAAAGTCAGAATTGTGAGATATAAAGTCAGAATTGTGAGATATAAAGTCAGAATTGTGAGATATAAAGTCAGAATTGTGAGATATAAAGTCAGAATTGTGAGATATGAAGTCAGAATTGTGAGATATAAAGTCAGAATTGTGAGATATGAAGTCAGAATTGTGAGATATAAAGTCAGAATTGAGAGATATAAAGTCAGAATTGTGAGATATAAAGTCAGAATTGAGAGATATAAAGTCAGAATTGTGAGATATGAAGTCAGAATTGTGAGATATAAAGTCAGAATTGTGAGATATGAAGTCAGAATTGTGAGATATGAAGTCAGAATTGTGAGATATAAAGTCAGAATTGTGAGATATGAAGTCAGAATTGTGAGATATAAAGTCAGAATTGAGTTATAAAGTCAGAATTGTGAGATATAAAGTCAGAATTGCGAGATATAAAGTCAGAATTGAGATATAAAGTCAGAATTGTGTGATAAAGTCAGAATTGTGAGATATAAAGTCAGAATTGTGAGATATAAAGTCAGAATTGTGAGATATGAAGTCAGAATTGAGATATAAAGTCAGAACTGTGTGATAAAGTCAGAATTGTGAGATATGAAGTCAGAATTGTGAGATATGAAGTCAGAATTGTGAGATATGAAGTCAGAATTGTGAGATATAAAGTCAGAATTGTGAGATATAAAGTCAGAATTGAGTTATAAAGTCAGAATTGTGAGATATAAAGTCAGAATTGCGAGATATAAAGTCAGAATTGAGAGATATAAAGTCAGAATTGAGTGATAAAGTCAGAATTGTGAGATATAAAGTCAGAATTGTGTGATAAAGTCAGAATTGTGAGATATAAAGTCAGAATTGTGTGATAAAGTCAGAATTGTGAGATATAAAGTCAGAATTGTGTGATAAAGTCAGAATTGTGTGATATAAAGTCAGAATTGTGTGATAAAGTCAGAATTGTGTGATATAAAGTCAGAATTGTGTGATAAAGTCAGAATTCTGACTTTCAATTCTGACTTTATATCTCACAATTCTGACTTTATATCACACAATTCTGACTTTATATCTCACAATTCTGACTTTATATCACACAATTCTGACTTTATATCTCACAATTCTGACTTTATATCACACAATTCTGACTTTATATCTCACAATTCTGACTTTATAACTCAATTCTGACTTTATATCACACAATTCTGACTTTATAACTCAATTCTGACTTTATATCTCACAATTCTGACTTTATAACTCTCAATTCTGACTTTGTATCTCACAATTCTGACTTTATATCTCACAATTCTGACTTTGTATCTCTCAATTCTGACTTTATAACTCAATTCTGACTTTATATCTCTCAATTCTGACTTTATATCTCTCAATTCTGACTTTATAACTCAATTCTGACTTTATCTCTCAATTCTGACTTTACATCTCACAATTCTGACTTTATATCTCACAATTCTGACTTTATAACTCAATTCTGACTTTATATCACAATTCTGACTTTATATCTCACAATTCTGACTTTATATCTCTCAATTCTGACTTTATATCTCACAATTCTGACTTTATAACTCAATTCTGACTTTATATCTCTCAATTCTGACTTTATATCTCTCAATTCTGACTTTATATCTCACAATTCTGACTTTATAACTCAATTCTGACTTTATATCTCACAATTCTGACTTTATAACTCACAATTCTGACTTTGTATCTCACAATTCTGACTTTATAACTCACAATTCTGACTTTATAACTCAATTCTGACTTTATATCTCTCAATTCTGACTTTATATCTCACAATTCTGACTTTATATCTCACAATTCTGACTTTATATCTCTCAATTCTGACTTTATATCTCTCAATTTTGACTTTATATCTCAATTCTGACTTTATATCACTCAATTCTGACTTTATATCACACAATTCTGACTTTATATCTCTCAATTCTGACTTTATATCTCTCAATTCTGACTTTATATCTCAATTCTGACTTTATATCTCACAACTCTGACTTTATATCACTCAATTCTGACTTTATATCACACAATTCTGACTTTATATCTCTCAATTCTGACTTTATATCTCTCAATTCTGACTTTATATCTCAATTCTGACTTTATATCTCACAATTCTGACTTTATATCTCAATTCTGACTTTATATCTCACAATTCTGACTTTATAACTCAATTCTGACTTTATATCTCTCAATTCTGACTTTATATCTCAATTCTGACTTTATATCTCTCAATTCTGACTTTATATCACACAATTCTGACTTTATATCTCTCAATTCTGACTTTATATCTCTCAATTCTGACTTTATATCTCACAATTCTGACTTTATATCACACAATTCTGACTTTATATCTCTCAATTCTGACTTTATATCTCACAATTCTGACTTTATATCTCACAATTCTGACTTTATATCTCTCAATTCTGACTTTATATCTCTCAATTCTGACTTTATATCTCACAATTCTGACTTTATATCTCACAATTCTGACTTTATAACTCAATTCTGACTTTATATCTCTCGATTCTGACTTTATATCTCACGATTCTGACTTTATATCACACGATTCTGACTTTATATCACTCGATTCTGACTTTATATCTCACGATTCTGACTTTATATCACACGATTCTGACTTTATATCACTCAATTCTGACTTTATATCTCACAATTCTGACTTTATATCTCTCAATTCTGACTTTATATCACTCAATTCTGACTTTATATCACTCAATTCTGACTTTATATCTCACAATTCTGACTTTATATCTCTCAATTCTGACTTTATATCTCACAATTCTGACTTTATAACTCAATTCTGACTTTATATCACACAATTCTGACTTTATAACTCAATTCTGACTTTATATCTCACAATTCTGACTTTATATCTCACAATTCTGACTTTATATCACACAATTCTGACTTTATAACTCAATTCTGACTTTATATCTCACAATTCTGACTTTATAACTTAATTCTGACTTTATATCACTCAATTCTGACTTTATATCTCACAATTCTGACTTTATAACTTAATTCTGACTTTATATCACACAATTCTGACTTTATAACTCAATTCTGACTTTATATCTCACAATTCTGACTTTATAACTCAATTCTGACTTTATATCTCACAATTCTGACTTTATAACTTAATTCTGACTTTATATCACTCAATTCTGACTTTATATCTCACAATTCTGACTTTATATCTCTCAATTCTGACTTTATATCTCACAATTCTGACTTTATAACTCAATTCTGACTTTATATCTCACAATTCTGACTTTATAACTTAATTCTGACTTTATAACACATTATATCACAATTATTTAAACTCACAATTGCAAGAAAAAAAAGAGAATTGTGAGATAAAAAGTTGCAATTACCTTTTTTATGTTTTATTCAGTGGCAGAAACAAGCGTCCATAGTTTATTGCCATGACTATAAAATAGTTAACTATAAAATCAGTTTTTAATATGAGCTCTTAATCATACATTATGACAAATGTTCTCGTTACCAGCTTCAATATCATAGCAAAAAATACTGGAACTATTTTAATGTTTTGTTTAACTATTTGAAAATAAAAATATTAGTCAAAGACGAAGCTGATGAACATAAAAAAAAAAAACAATTTTCCAGGACATTTTACATTTACTTTAATTTTCCATGTGTTTTCCAGGATGAGTGGGAACCCTGATATTGTTTCTACACCAATTTTTTGTCAGTGTATGAATGCATTTCACTGATGCCTAGTGTAAAACGAGTCCTGAAGCACAAGGCATGATGGGTAAGCGATCTCTCTCTGGCCCGCGGCCTCTGATTGAAGACATCTTGTTGGGAGTGATGGCTCACTCCACGCAGGTTCACAGTTGCTATTGTAAAATCACAGAGCGGTTAATTGAAACAAATGACTATAATAATAGAACATTATCCCGGCAGGCTCGCGGCCATGGCAGCTTTAATTAGCCGAGCGCCGGAGACTGATCTCTCGTGCTGGAGCCGTAAACACGCGGTGTGGTGCGGTGCGGGCGGGGGGAATCTCATCGCGCTCTGCCCTCGCCGCGACTCCTTGTTCGCCTCGAGGGCAGAACATGAAAACCCGGCGCCGGCGCACATCTCCCTCTTGCGCCGTGCCCGCGGGGGTCATTTATAACGCCGCTCTGAGTGCTAATAAGGCAGCCAATTTATAAATCAAGCGCTGGTTAAATCTGTAAGCAAACGCAACCTGTCCTCCCCGAAGACGTGCTAGTTTCATCTCTGAGAGCCCAAGAGCTCCTCAACGTGTAAACGAAAGACGCTGGTGTTTGAACTCCAGGCTGAACTAAACCTCAATGCACCACATCACAGAGCGGCTTCATTCACAACACACTCAGCCACAGTCACAGATCGGCACGGCCTTTCCATGCCTCATTCATCAGCACCATCATCATGCCTAAAACAAGCACAATCAGATTACAGCTCTGTCTCCTCAACGACTGACTGTTTCTATTGGTCGAAACCTAAATGAAACAAAGAACTCCGCTGAGATATAAAAAACAGCATTTTACTTTGAAATGGAGTTTTATTTTTGCGTCAATGTACAGTAGTGTTCAAAAGTTTGGGCTTTAAAGTACTAAAATTGCAATAACTAAAACTCAAAAAAAATGTATCTAAGGAAATGTTAATAATAATAACAACGAAACAAGCTAAAATGAAAATTGAAAATATAAAAATAAAAGCTAATGCAAAACATTAATAAATACTATAATAGTATATGAATAATCTTACAATAACACTGGTGTTTTGTATTTAAATAAAAAAGTTTTTTTAGTTAAAATGTAAAATTTAAATGTAATTAATATATTTAAAAAAAATTGTGTGAATTAAAAGTAAATTTAAATTTAATAAATTAGAAAAGAATAATACTTTTAATGCCAAGTATTGAACTTTTTAATTATTAAAATATAAAATAATACTTTAATTTCATTATTTTTCCAAATAAAATAATTTTCAAGTTAATAACTGGTCACATGACAACTATGTATCATACTGTTAGTGTTTTTAACTAGTTTTTTTTGTCTCTTCTGCTCACCAAAGCTGAAATTATTTGATCAAAAATACAGTAAAAATAGTGAAATATTATTCCAATGTGAAACAGCTGTTCTCTATGTGAATATATAGTAAAGAGTAATTTATTCCTGTGATCAAAGCTGAATTTATCATCATTACTCCAGTCTTCAGTGTCACATGACCCTTCAGAAATCATTCTGATATGATGTAAACCGTGACACATTCTTTTCTCCAGGATTCTAAAGAACAGCATTTAATTGAAATAGAATCTTTTGTAACATTCTAAATGTCTTAACTGTCACTTTTGAAATCACTTTTTAGTTTGTCATCACAGAAGAGAAAGACGTCAGAATTTAAAACAAAAACTCACATTTTCCACAAGATGATATGATTTTATGCAAACATTCTGACAACCTCAGAGATGATAAACACTCATTATTAAGCAAATGTAAGCCAACATTCCTACACTGCATGAAAATAAAACCTGTTTAGCAGGATGATAAAATGATAAAACATGGCTGTTTTGCCTGTTGACAATCAATCTAATGCGCTGACAGTGATCTGAACTGAGCAGAAACATGGGCTGAAAACCACAAAAATACAATTCAGTTTCCACGAGGTCTTAATGTTAGCGCCGTTCATGGGAGGAAGAGACTGGAGGAACAATTGACATCATTTGATTGGACCTTTATTTCATGGCTGGGACAGTTTTATTGCATTATATTCCAATTCAATTAGCTGAGATGTAAATCCGAGGGGAGCGGCGAGAGATCGAGCGGGAAGCATTTCGCCTCTAAAAGACTAGCAGGGTCTTTCTACGTGTTCATTACCGTCACGACAGCGGCACGCGCGCACGCGCATGTGTTCATCTGAAACAGAATGGGGACAAAACAACAGATTCACTTTCATGCATTTAATAAGCGTCCTCGTGCGGCGGCGTTTCACACGGCAATGCGGTTTCACTCAGAACGTCTTTAAAATGTGACCAAGATGGGAGGAAAAACAAACAAGACAAACAAGCTTGCATGTCATGTTCACAACGGCTGTGTGTGTGTGTGTGTGTAATGAGGCTAACACTATAAACACTGTAAACCTACAGGACGGTCAGCGGTTTGCGGTCTCAGCAGGACACAGCCTCCGTCTCGCTGCAATTACACCACTGATATACCATTTCTGCTTATTGTGCAATGAGAAAGATCTGAAGAAGAAAGTCGGACAGTGTTTAAAGACGGATCATAGGACGGCTGATATAAACCAGCACTGTGAGCTTCTTCTGGACCAAATCTAAAGCAGCATCACATGCTTCCTTCACTGAGAGCGCAATCCCAGAATGCACTGCACTGTTGAGCATAGCCATGTTTATATTTCATTCAGCACTGAAAGAATCCATAAAATAGTCGAATCTAATTAAATATTGACTATTTAACTCAATATTTGCGTGTGTGTGTGTTATGCAGTGTTGTTAGTGTTAACTAAAATTAAGATTATTAGAATCATTTTTGAAAATTGAAATATAGCTGAAATAAACTAAATATTAGCTAAACTTAAAAAAGCTTAAAAAACTAATTGAAATAAGTTTAAGTACTAAAATTACAATAACTAAACTGAAAAAAAATAATCTAAAGAAATATTAATAATAATAACAACAAAAACACATAATAAAATTACTAAAATGAAAATTAATACTGAAAATATAAAAATAAAAGCTAATGAAAAACATTAATAAATACTATAATATAAATATATATATATATATATATATATATATAACATATATAAAAGCAAAATATTAGCTAAACTTAAAAGCCTTAAAAAACGAACTGAAATAAGTTTAAGTACTAAAACTGAAAAAACTTAATCTAGAGAAATATTAATAATAATAATAATAACAATGACAAAAGCACATAATAAAATGACTAAAACTAAAATGAAAAATGAAAATATAAAAATAAAAGCTAATGCAAAACATTAATAAAGACTATAATATATATTATAATATATATATATATATATTAAAATAACACCGGTGTTTTATATTTAAAAAAAGAAAAAAAAGAAAATAGCAGTAATTTTAAAGCCAAAAGTATTTTTTAGAAAAATATTTTAGCTAAAATGTCAAATTTAAATGTAATTAATATAGAAAATAATTATTTAATTTCAATATTTAAAAAAAAAAAAAATTAGTGTAAATTAAAATTAAATAAATTAGAATGCATTTTTAATTACTAAAATGTAAAATTATTAAAAATGATTAAAATAGAAAATAATTTCAAGTCACATGGCAACTATTTATCAAACTGTTTGAAATGTTCATTATGTAATAATGCCAACTGTTTTTAAAAACAGCATGCAGTGTGTAGTGTACACTGTGTAGTCTGCAGTAAGCTAGTATTCCATTCTGAACATAACCAGACCTGATGCAAACAACATCAATTAAAAAGCACTGTGCGAACGGCAGCTGCCTATTTAGACAGCAGACAGCAAGGCAGCTCACTAGGTTTTGGAACTGAGCGTATATATTTCCCAACCTCATCTCCTTCCCTCCTTGTTTCGGCTGAAGTCTGCGAGCGGAGTTTGACATGACAGCTCCGAAATGGCTTTGGAAAAAGAGAGACGGCCGTATCAACACACGGAACAGGCAGAAAGACAGAACATTTCTACTACATCTAATGAGAAAAGAAGCCTGCAGTCAGAAGCCATGCACACACACACACACACTCAGAGTCAGCGGGGTGTCGCAGCAACAATTAGGTTCATTTAAGGATGATTAGTAAGTGCGTTAACTCTTCACACAGGCTCGGCACGTGTTGGTGACAGCAGAGCGCCGTTTCCAAACCCCTGCCAGCTCAAATCCGTCTGTACAGCGCTTTCTGTTTCATATATCTGTGCTGGAAAACAACTGAACGGACAGATGCCAAACTCAAGCAATGAGCACAGCTCTTTATTAATATCTCAAAGGTTTCTGACACAGCAGTGAAATTAAACATGAGAAACAGATGAGTCTCCATTAGAGTTTCAGATCTTAAACTGTGCTCAGATTCGCCCCAACAAATGATCTGACCTCCATATCAATATAGTTGATATCAGCATTTTTTATTTTTTCATTGTAATTTTAATGAAAGTATTACTCATTTTATAATCGGTATAATTTTATTATATTTTTTATTATATATTATATATTTTTTAAAATATGTATTTAGTTTTTATTAATTTATATTTCAGTTTCAGTTTCATTTATTTAAAGTGCAAGGTAAACTAAATGAGAAATGTAGCTGAAATATAATAAGTTATATCAGTTAACATTTCATTTCCAATAAAAAAATGTTTTTTTTTTATGGTTTTAGTTTTGTTCAAGAACAAGAACAAAACAATAACACCCACAATGACATAAAACAACATGCTTTTGGAAAAATATCATACATTCATATATTATATATAATAAATGCTCTGCAAAAGATGTGCAAATTCACACAAGAAATACATATATATATAATATATATGTAAATAAAATAAGCTGAAATAAAAAAATTATTTTATATATATATATATGAGCTAAAAATAAAATAAGTTTAACTTTATTAATACTTTATTTCAGTTAACATTCATTTCATTTCCAATAACAAAAATGTGTTTATCATACATTCATATATTATATATAATAAATGCTCTGCAAAATATGTGCAAATTTATGCAAAACATATATATATATAAATTAATAAATTAACTTTATTAATACTTTTTTTTCAGTTAACATTTAGTTCATTTACAGTAACAAAAATGTGTTTTTTATGGTTTTAGCTTTAATTTTGTTCTCTAAACAACTACAAAACAATAAAACTTTTGGAAATACTTTTGGAAAAATTCTATATAAAATTTTCATTTATTCATTATATATAATAAACGCTCTGCAAAACATGTGCACTATATATATTGCTGAAATCAAATAAATGAACGTTTATTTTATTTTTTTAACGTTTTTTTAGATCTATACTTTGACTGTATGACAACTATTGACTTGTTTGCGTCTCTTTCTGTATCCCCTTATTTTAGGAGAAACATTTGAGACACGAGTTACACGAATAAAGCATAACGGAGAACTCTATGAGAGAGTCTGCAACATCTGAGCACGTTCTCCACAGTCAGCTGATGTGAGTCCAGATACATGCGCGGGAATATGGACGTGATCTCATGCTTTGATAAGGTATAGAAGCCAGTGACAAAATGAGATACATAAAACAGGCCTTTATCTGCCGTGGCTCCTGCTGTATCACACAGACACCTCCGTGTTTCTCCTCCTGTTTCCCTCGCGCTCCGATAAGGACATTATGGATATACTATAGATATGCTGACTTCAAATCAAAGCACTTAGTTTCCAAGCAACAACTAATGTCCTTCCCAATAGTGCTGCTCTTTTTCCAGTAAACAATAAGACAACAATGACTAAACAAGAACAAAACAATGACAACGACAGTGGCATAAAACTCTCGCAGAATTTCTCAGATATGACATTAAAAACAGCATCAGCATTACTAACGCACACACTTCTATTAAAATTTTGTATAAAATATATCATACATATATCATATATAATAAATGCTCTGCACAACAAGATATTCAACTTATAATGTAATATATACGTGTGTGTGTGTGTATGTATGTATGTTGTATATGTATACACGTGTATATGTATGTTTTGTATGTATATATATATATGTGTATATATATATGTGTGTGTTTGTATGTATGTATGTTGTATATGTATACACGTGTATATGTGTGTATTTATGTTTTATATGTATATATATGTGTGTGTGTATATGTATACACACGTATATGTGTTTTGTATGTATATATATATATATATATATGCATGTATGTTGTATATGTATACACGTGTATGTATGTATATGTATGTTGTATATGTATATGTGTGTGTATGTATGTTTTATATGTATATATATGTGTGTGTGTGTGTGTGTGTGTGTATGTATGTATATACTGTATCTATGTTTTATATGTATATGTATATATATGTGTGTGTATGTATGTATGTATGTTGTATATGTATACACGTGTATATGTATGTTTTGTATGTATATATTTATATATATATATGTGTATATATATGTGTATGTTTGTATGTATGTTGCATATGTATACACGTGTATATGTGTGTATTTATGTTTTATATGTATATATATATATATGTGTGTGTAATGTATACACACGTATATGTATGTTTTGAATGTATGTGTATATATATATATATATGTGTATATGTATGCATGTATGTATGTTGTATATGTATACACGTGTATGTATATGTATGTTGTATATGTATATGTGTGTGTATGTATGTTTGATATGTATATATATATGTGTGTGTGTGTGTATATGTATATATATATATATATGTGTGTGTGTGTGTCTCATATTTCCAGGGGAACGTGATTAAAAAATTCAAAAGAATTATATTAAATGTCTAAATGATGCCTTGATTAGCACAATCCAAAGCCTAATGGACTTTATTAGAGAGAAGGAAAAAAGCAGATCTTCTCCTTTTTTCTGCCTTTTCTTCTTCCATCTTCCTGATATAATGAAATTGGAAAATAACTTCTATTTCTTTAAAACATTTCTTAATATACAAGCCTGCTCTCATATCATATTGCGCAGAAGGAAATAAGGCACCTTCTCCCTAGAGATAATAAAAGAATTGAATTTTTCCTTATCGGCCCGGTCATCTATTTTTCCACGGAATGCTATTACTTGCTGCCTGCGGTTGCTAGGCAACAGGAAATATTAATAGGGGCTTTTATTAGGCAGGCTTTCACAGTGCAGCACTAAAAAGAAGAAGTGGAAAACATGAATGTGTTACATAAATCTTTAGCGCTCTCGCAGCTTTTGCGCAAGTCTATGTTTCCCTCTTGATTTATCGCACCTTCCCCTCATTTATGGGAAATAGCGGTGTGAAATAAGAAAATGGTACATTACCCTGAAGGACTATTTGAAAATAAATAATCGCAAAGGTGAAAAGAAAGCTGTTTAAAAACCAGGGGGGTTCTCTCGTTCCCTCTCTCTCTCTCTCTCTCTCTCTCTCTCTCTCTCTCTCGCTCACGTTCGGTGCGAGGCCAGATTTCGCAGGGCCTATTGAACAGCCCAATGTTTTCCCCGTTTTCTCCAGATCCATCAATCATCGGTGTAATATTCCTTGCAGGAAATGCATTCTATTACGCTCTTTGAACTGCGATGGAGGGAAAGAAAATAAAAGATATTAATAGTTCCATAAAGCATTTCCGCTACAAATGTAATCCCTGAGTTGTGCCGTGATGCAAATATCTTTTGCTTTATATTGATTAATCGCACATCGCTCCATCTGTTTGGGAGGAAAAAGCTGCCATTTCCCATTCTTCTGCAAACCTGACAAATGCTGTAAACCCTTTCGGTGGGCATTTTATTTTCAAATCTTGGGTGGAATTCAACAAAAATACATTTGATTAAAGCTGGTGGAAGGCCGAACGGCTACAAATAGCCTGCGAGTTTGGGCAGGCCATCATCTTCGGGCTATTTCTGGTTCAGTCCCGACCGCAGTCCGGTTCATTCAGGCGGTGATGAATCTACCAGTCTAAGTACAGGGCTGTAAAACCATTACTACATCCACAGGCCCAGCCGTCCATTATACGCTCCACACGACACTGCACTGACAAAATACACAGACCAATGCTGCTATTTTGCATTTTTTACGTTTATGCATTTGGCAGATGCTTTTATCCAAAGTGACTTGCATTGCATTGAAAGTTTGCATGCATTTCAATCAGGGCTGTTGATTTAACGTGTTAACTTAATTAGTTATGGGAAAAAATAGCATGCTAAAATTATTAATCTTACATCTTACATTTCATAAAGATGATTGGTGACAAACATGAAGCAGGGCAACAGCTCAATGTGTGATGGAGACTACAGAATGCAGTTAAAATCCCCCTAAAAATCAAGATTTCAGGTCAAAAATCTCATATTTATATCATGATTGTTAGGCGATATCACACAAGAGCTGTTTTTGTCCTGAATAGCACAAGTGCAAATGTGATGTGTGATGTTCAATAAATAAGAAGTTAATATTGTGTAATTTTAGACACAATATTGTCAATTTTGCCAACGAAAATATTACCTATAAAGCCAGAGCAGAACTGTTGTGCGTCTCTGAGTAACACACAGCGGTGGTTCGTTTCTGAATGAATCCGTGTTGTGAGCGAATCAATCAGGTGAACCAATGATTCAATGACTCATTCATAAAAAGAGCCGTTTACTTCATCCCTGAATGAATCAGCTGTTTGAACGAATCGAACGAATGAATGACTCAATGACTCACTCATTAAGACATTTACCGTCACCTACTGGCAGTTTTAGATTCTTATTTAGAGTATCATTTATTAAAAAACATTATTAATAAAAAACCCTTAAAGGTATAGTTCACCGAAAAAGGCTGTTGAAGCCTAAAAGTTTATCAAAATCAAATTAATCAAATATTTCTTTCTAAATCTACTTTTTGTAATGTCTATCGCATTGCCTGGAAATCGAACCCATGACTTTGATGTTGCGAGCATCGACCTGAACAACAACATGTACTTATACTAAACCTAGTTAGTAAGGATAACTTGAGGTGATTATTGAAGGTTTTACATTACTTTTACTGTTCTGAAAGTAACATGATATTTGAAAGCATCGCTCATAGGAAAATCGACGTAAAACAAATTCATGCATCCCCGGGGATCGAACCCATGACTTTGCAAGTGCCACGCTGGCTTCTGTTTGAGCTGCTGTTGTGCACGCTTTACTAATCAAATGCAACATTTCACATCACAAAAACATCGTCAGCATAACAATTTAGTTAAAAATAAACATGAACATGAGATTTGGTGGTGACATGAACTAAACCTGATGATCATGTTCTCCAGCATAATATGAGATGATTTATGAAGAAGAAGACCATCTGTACAAAGAGTCACATGATCAATGACACTCATTTGTTTGTTGTGGTTTCTGGACTCTAAAGACACGCAGTGAGAAATCAGCGCTGAAAAAGCATGGACACGGTTATTTTTGCGGCTGATCTTATTGCATATACATTCGTAGGAGTTTCCCTTTCAGACGCAAAATTTATGTGAGGAGAATATTTAAATGAATCACGCGAGGTGATTTACTAAGGTTTGCACTCGTCAATTTACTGGTATTTGCACCATTATTTAACACCCAAAAAGCATGTCTTACACCAGACGCTAATTTGCGCTGCTCTTGCTAGATTGTGTTGGTCGTTCTTTAATTTGTGCATCATCAGTAGATTACGCACAGAACTTTTCACTCCCATCGTCGCTTTTTTGGGATTGTGCTCTCATGCTAATTTGCCGTTTAGTAAATCTGGCCCTATGGGTACGTCACGACAACGATGTACTAAAAACTGAAAAGACAACACCGCTGTCAAAACGATCCCTGTTCACACAGATCCACGAAAACGACTAAAATCGCTGTATTCTGCTGCCAGGCCAGTAGATGGCGATATCACTTTGTAAAGAAACTGTGCGCCTACAGACTGAACATGAAATATGCATGTGCATGACGTCTACGTTTTCACAAATTTTGTGTAGTTTACACGGCCAGCTTTTGTTTTCAGGCCCTCAAAATGTCATTGTCGTGTAAATGAACGACCAAAACACATAACATTTTCAGTTTTTAGTTGAAAACGGTGTTGTGTAAACAGCCCCCAAAACTAAGCTGAAAGTGACTATACAACTGATGCACATGAATGCTTTTGTTTTCTCTAGTGTAGACTGTATTGACTTCACATCACTCTTAACATTAACGAATAAATACATTCCACTTTGCATTCGTGGAGGAAACAAAAAACACAAAAACATCAAACGTAGACTATATTACAACATACATAAAACACTCAACAAACACTCGTACTGAAGGACACATATTTGAAACTGTTGTGGTAAATGCAAATTATTCTCTTGATAATGACATATTTTTTACTCACTTGATTGCCCTTGAAACTTCATTGAAATGTGACATTTTATTAATGAAGCATGTTGCATACAAAATCAGCATCTGCTAAGCAGTTCGAATCATTAGGTTAACATACATGTTTAACTTTGATATCCACAAAGCACAGCTGGCTCTCGCTTGAAGCCATTTCTTCCCTTATGAGATATTTGTACAGTACAGTAAAGGTTAGATTAATAACATCAATGCTACCAGATCGCAGATATTAAATATCAAACATGGCATGATGCTATGACAGCTACTGTATTAGTGGGCTGAATGGATGGAAATTACTTGCCGTTTCTTTGCAATTAATTACAAGCAATTTCTACACCAAATCTTTCCCATTGCACCTCTCTGGTTAGTTTGTTTATCAAGTTCAGACGCCTTGAATTAGCATGCATTAACAGCAAAGAGTGCTGGTCGAGATATCTATTCTTCATCAGAAGAGCAAACGCAGTTATGAAGATGGAAGTTGTGTCCATGCAGCAGCCATCCATCTAAATTGTTTGATATACTTTAAAAAGCTCTTAGTACTGATGACATTCCATTCAAAGCAGTTTTCCTTTTATCCCGGTGCCGTGTTCAGTCACTCAACCTCTTTTTGCTCCTCCCGTCTTCCTCATCGCTCCTCTATCACTCTTTCTGCCCCTCCAGCCCATCTCTCTCCATCTCTTTTCTCTGACAGTCTCTCTCTCTCTCTCTCTCTCTCGCCGCACCGCTCTAATGAAAAAAGATCTCTCCAGCTCGCTCTACTCAAGACAGAAGATGAAACCTAATGGCTTCTCTTCTCTCCTCTTCTGGAGCTGGAATATATGCACTGACCCCCTGATGGCAGAGATCCATTTCATCAGCAAAGGCTTCTGTTTGCGATAAAGCCTGAACCAAACCGCAGCTACACGTCCCATAAACAACATTGCAACACCACTAACCAAACGGATCGGTCTTGTTTGCATTGAATTCTGCGGATGTAAACACTCAACACATTGTTGGGTTTTTTGTTGTTCGATATAATCATACATTATAGGAGGCCAGAAACACATTCTAAGTATGCAAACATAAGTGCTTTCAATTGTGCATAAATGTTATTCACAGCTAACAGGGAACGTTCTGGAAATTTTCTCTCAAAGTAACGAGCAAACATTCCTCCACTAACATTATCTGGTCTTTAATAACATTATCAAAGCACTCGTTCATGGAACGTTTTTCCTGAAACATTTCAGTTGGACGTTCTTTTAAATGTTACTAATTGTTTGAGAATGCTTGTTTTAGAATGTTCACGATCAAAAGTAACATTTCCATGATGTTTTCAAAATGATAAAATGGAATGGTCCCTTAACGTTCGTATAACGTTTTTAAAACATTTAAAGGGGTCATGAACTTAGAAATCAAATTTTCCTGGAGCTTTTGACATATAGTTCATCATACTATAAGAATGTCCTGTGTGTTTTAGAACTGAAAACTTTACTGTTAGTCCAAAAACAGCTTTATTGAAACCAAGCCCAGGGAACGACTCATTGTGTGATGTGATCGCTGAAAGACCGCCTCTGCAGAAGAAGATCAACGCCTACTTCATCATCGCAACTTTGGCCCCGCCCACTGGAGTGTTAGTGAGATGACAAGGAGAGAAGAGCGACTACAAATAACATTACCTTCCAAAGGATCCTAATGCTAGGAATGTGCTTATTTATTTTCAACAATGTGAATGTCTCAGTTGAGCATTATTTATTTGTATTTGGTACATTTCAATGTAGATTCTTTGGTAAATCAGTCGCAATTTCGGCGCAAGCTTTGCAAACAGACTTTTACGAAATGGACTCGACAGTAATGCCACAACATGTGAGTAACCGTGTTAATTCTAATGCCTGATCTGTGACCAGTGATTTCTGATATGATTCATGTACAGTCAGATGTTCTTTGTCTATGTGTCAGTGACTAAACACTCAACTTCACATTGTTTCTCTTATTAGGATGAAAATAATCTGTTATTTAAACTGTGATTAAATTATATATAGAAAGCGATCAAAGAACGCTCCCTTTACAATCGCTGGAGCTGTCAATCAAACAGTGCAGTGACTGAGTTCTGGACTCGTGCCAAAAATCCCGTTATAATCAACAAATCTCTTATTTACATTGTGTTTGCACTGTTAGTTATGATTTTGAAGCGGTTATGATGTAACAAAGCCTCGTTTACTGAAATCATGTGACTTTGGCAATTTGATACGTGCTACGAATCACTTGTTTGAAACAATTTATTCACAAAGGCTTCAAAGCTTCATGAAGCAATCGGTTCATGAACATTCAAAGCTTCATGAAGCAATCGGTTCAATCGATTCAAAGCTTCGTGAAGCAATCGGTTCAATCGATTCAAAGCTTCGTGAAGCAATCGGTTCAATCGATTCAAAGCTTCGTGAAGCAATTGGTTCAATCGATTCAAAGCTTCATGAAGCAATCGGTTCAATCGATTCAAAGCTTCATGAAGCAATCGGTTCAATTGATTCAAAGCTTCATGAAGCAATCGTTTCAAAGCTTCATGAAGCAATCGGTTCAATCAATTCAAAGATTCATGAAGCAATCGGTTCAATTGATTCAAAGCTTCATGAAGCAATCGGTTCAATCGATTCAAAGCTTCATGAAGCAATCGTTTCAAAGCTTCATGAAGCAATCGGTTCAATCAATTCAAAGCTTCGTGAAGCAATCGGTTCAATCGATTCAAAGCTTCGTGAAGCAATCGGTTCAATCGATTCAAAGCTTCATGAAGCAATCCGTTCAATCGATTCAAAGCTTCGTGAAGCAATCGGTTCAGTCGATTCAAAGCTTCATGAAGCAATCGGTTCAATTGATTCAAAGCTTCATGAAGCAATCGGTTCAATTGATTCAAAGCTTCATGAAGCAATCGGTTCAATTGATTCAAAGCTTCATGAAGCAATCATTTCAATCGATTCAAAGCTTCATGAAGCAATCGGTTCAATCGATTCAAAGCTTCGAAAGCTTTGTTTCTCCCATCATGGCAAACAAAACAAAAAAGGATCAATGTTAGCATCCAATGTTTGTGCCATTAAACCGAACGTGTTGTTGATGTTGTTCAGGAAGATATTTAACTAACTTTCACCAATTTGCACAACACTGCTAATTCTGCTATAGCGCCTCTTGTGGCAAGACTGAGAATGCAACCAGTAGTGTTTCAATGCCATCGATCTACCGAACAAGCCGAAATCAGCTATCTAAAATTTCACCAAACTCAGATGGAGGTAAAGGTCATAAAAGGTCAATGTAAAGCATGAAATGTTATCAGCATCATAATGAATAGGGCACAATACACATCTCCCGTTTACACAGCTCATAGCTTTTCAAAAAATGATTGCTTTCATCGTTGTAATTATGGCCATATAAAATCATATAAAACCAGAAACAACCGGAAATTTAGTGCACAAATAGTACAGGACATAATTGCTACGTGGTTAAAGAAGTTTGCTTGAGGAAGAAATCTAAATAAAATGGCAGTCCATCATGCCGGTGTCATTAAGTGGAGATTTATTGACTAGCACACTCTATATTCACCCGCTCGATGGGTGTCAATATAGAAATGGGATCCCGAAATGAAAGAATGGTTGATTTAATGCATTGTGCTAGCTAAAGAAATTGCATGCATAGATTCATACGGCTGCAGAACGTCTGTCATCCATTTTGTGCCGGTGCCTGATGTCCATTTTAAGTGGCTTCTTTTGCAGAGAGCATTAGAAGAATGACCAGAAACAGTGATGGAGTTGAGTGGAGTTTAAACTCTGCCCTGTTACTGCATCCAGTCCAGTTTCAAGACCCAAATGTTACATAAAGCCCTGTTATATAAAAGAAGACACTGTGTTTTGTTTAAAAGCTTAGAGGTGAATCTCATAAAATATGATATTTTAGTATAATTTATATACTTTTATAATATTTATACATATTTTGAAATAGCTTTTATTTTTATATTTTCAGTTTTCATTTTCATTTTAAAGTTTTAGTAATATTGTTACATGCTTTAGTTATTTTTATTACTTTTCTTATTTAGCTTTGTTTTTATTTTAGATTTAGCTTTATTATCTTTATTAAATTATAGCACAATGTCAACTTCAACTTATTATAACATTTATAGTTAGTTTTTTTATGTTTACTTTTTAACCTAATATACTGTGTGTGTGTGTGTGTGTGTGTATATATATATTAGTGCCGTCAAATTAATTAACCGCTACTAATTGCATCTAACATAAAAGTTTGGTAATACATAACATACTGTATGTGTGTAATTTAATTTATTTGACAGCACTAATATACATAAATACCTAATATTATATTTTATTTCCATTTGATTTAATGTAAAACCATTTTTAATAGTTTTAGTTACAAAATCACTAGTAAGAAATAAGATTATAGTGAACTATAATTCTAAAAAATATATTTTTATATTTTCAGTTTTAAAAAAAAGTTTTAGTAATATTGTTACATGCTTTTGTTTTTTTATTACTTTTCTTATTTAGCTCTAATTTATTTTTATTTCAGATTTATTTTTATTCGTTTTTGGCAGGACATCAACTTCAACTTATTATAACATTTCTAGTTAGTTTTTTATGTTTACGTTTTAACCTAATATACTGTATATATATGTATTTTAGTGCTGTCAAACTGATTAATTGCATCTAACATAAAAGTTTGGTAATATATATATATATACAACTTTTATGTTAGATGCGATTAATCAGTTTGACAGCACTAAAATACATAAATATATAATATTATATTTTATTTCCATTTTATTTTTAACTATTTTTTTATATTTATTATTTATTCAACTATATTTATTAACTATAATTCTCTATGGCACTCTCAAAGAGCGAGATTCACCCTTAAAGAAGAATCCCAGGGTTCTCCCAGAGTTCTGTTTTGTAGATTTCTTCACTTTATTAGGGAGTTTCCACAGATGGCAGATTTGACGACACTCCTGATATTTCTTTATAGCCCTCGGAGTCTGTGTAAAGCAACAAAACAGCAAGTAATGAGCTCTGGATATGAGGAGGAGGAGGAGGAGCAGAGCGTAATGGACGAACAAAGAATCCACTGACAGAGAGAAACGCCACTGATGAATTTACCCACAAACCCTCAGTGGCACTGCTGACACAGACGGACTGACAGCGACTGATGCGTCTACATCATCTCTCGCTCTTACAATGCAATTAGGGAATGGTTATTAGAGACTAAAGGCCTGATGTGGTCAGTTCGCTGTGAGTGTTTAGATGATCAGTCGTCTGTGGGTCAGAAAGATATCGCTTCATTCATCTATTCATTCTGTGACGCTCGACCAGAGACGGTCTGAGGACGAGGAGACGAACACTCCTGCCATTCAACTAGAACAGCCAATCACATGATCAGCTGAAACTATACATATACAAAAACATTTAACCATACGGATTCATAAATCACAGCAAACTGAAGATGCACAAGCTTTACCCTCCACCCAAATTTCTCCCGGAAATACCAAATATGGAGCATACAATGCCTTTTTAATTATGCAAAACCTCATCTGCATATCATTTACATATGCATATTGCCATCCGGTGATTGAACTACATACTTAATTAGCATATTCTGCTGTAAATACATATTATTAATTATATAATTTATATATAAATAATATTTAATACATAATAAATAAAAATAAATATTTACATAAAATATTAACAATTATATTCATTATTTTATTTAGGGATGCACCGATATAAACATTTTGGTTGATACCGATAACCGATAATTCTTTATATTTGAAAGCCGATAACCGATATATTGGCCGATAAATCTACATTTTTATATAATTTTTGATAGCCTGATTACAAAAACAAAATTTCTTATCGGACCGATAACGATAACATTAAAAATGAACATATATCGGCTGATACCGATAAGTTGGCCGATATATCGTGCATCCCTATTAATAATTAATACATTTAATAAGTAAATATAACAACTATGTAAATGAACTGAGCTAAAGATGTCAAATTTATGCTAAATTTGAGCTTGACAAACAGTTATGGACAAAATACAGAGAAAATACATATATTTTTAATCAGTTTTTTTCACTGTAAAAATATTTAAATATTCTTAAAACAAGATAAATTTATAAAATATTACAAATATATAATATTTAATAAATATTTATATAGAATATTAATAATTACGTACATGAACTAAGCTCAGATTTAAAGTAAAATGTATGATACATGCTATTTTGAGCTTGACAAACAGTTTTGGACATTTTGCTACATCACACTAACACCGAACAACGCTACTGTTACGATAATAAATAAAAATGCAAAGTGCACACACTAATGTCAGAGTTCAATTAAATGGACCTATTTTTATTGATCATTTTCAGTACTGATTTTCATATGCAATCTTAGACCTAGATTGCAGTGCATTATGGGACTGTCTGATCCACAAAGGATAAATGTGATGCTGCTATATATATCTTATAAATCCACGTAATGAGTTTGGAACAGCCTTTGTGTCTGGGAGCGCACCAGGATGCCTAACAGTGCCGTCTATGTAGGGAGCGCACAGGGACTCACCGAGGGCATTTGGCTGGACAGCAGGTGTCCGTCCTGGGCGAGCATGTTGGACATCATGAGGGCGGGCAGCTCGGGGTAGGAGTACGGGTTGATCAGGCCGTTGTGAGGGATGGAGTGACACAGGTAGCTGGACTCGGGGTCCATCAGGTGCAGCAGGGGCGGCTCGGGGTGATTCGGGGGGGTTATAGGGGGGATCTCGTAGTCCTCGTCTCCCCCCCCTCCGCCGTTCCCGCTGCCCCCTCCGTGTCCTGAGTAATTCTGCTGCGGGAAAACAGAGAGAATCATCTTTACATCGTCTGAGGATAATGTGAGTGCCGCTTGCTTGGCAGATTAAATAAATAAATAAATAAATTAAAACAAGTTCAAATACAACAAAAAAAATAAATAAAAATACAACCTAAACATGAAAATAAAATAAATTCAATATAAATAATATAAATTAAAATAAAATAAAATAATGTAATATAATAAATTACAACTTAAATAAAATAAAAAATGTATGTTCAAATACAATTTATAAAATGCAATTAAATAAAATAATAAAATAAAATAAAAAAATTATTTTATTTTTCATTTGAATTTATATTTTTTCTATTGAATTTATTAAATTTTTTATTTATAAGTGTGGACGTGTTTTATTTTATGTATTTATTTATTTATTTATTTTATTATAAATAAACATAAATTATTATTTTATACACGTTCAAATACAACAAATAAAATAAAAAAATAGAACTTATGTTCAAATAAATAAAATAAAATAAAAATACAACTTACGTTCAAATAAAATAAAATAATAAAATATAAAAATGTTCAAATACAATTCATAAAATAAAAAAATAAAAAATGTCTGATCGATCCCAAACCTTTCTGTAAGTATGAGCAACAGCAGACATAATGCTTGCCTAATTACTTTGTGAAGAGAAGCATAAACACAATTATATAAATATTATGCAGATAAACAAGTAAGAATCACTTTTTTGGACGCGTGTAAGTTGGCAGCTTCCGATCTGGCTTTGGAATCACAGAAAGTTGCTGGAAATACGGCATTATCACAATCAACTTTTGGAAGCACAGACCATGTTTTCATAACGCTAAAGTTTGCGATTGGCTCTGCTGTTTTTTCTCGTCCGTATGGATGCTCGTGCCTCTCATCAGCCGCGTCAATCTAACTTTGGACCCGACAGAGGAAGTATGCAACGCTAGATTCAGGAAAGAGAGAGAGAGAGAGAGAGAGAGAGAGAGAGAGAGAGAGAGAGAGAGAGAGAGAGAGAGAGAGAGAGACAGAGAGAGAGAGAGAGAGAGAGAGAGAGAGACAGAGAGAGAGAGAGAGAGAGAGAGAGAGAGAGACAGAGAGAGAGAGACAGAGAGAGAGAGAGAGAGAAAGAGAGAGAGAGAGAGAGAGAGAGAGAGAGAGAGAGAGAGAGAGAGCTTGCCGGGGTATTCAAGAGGGAATGAAAAGCAATTTTGTAGGAGGCGATCTGACTGGAGCCCCGTCCATAATGACTGAGTCAAATTAATCATCAGAAATAATATTCCGCTGTCAACCATTCAAGAGCTTTTTTAATAGAATTTTTATGATTCATGTCTGCCCGTATACATCAAACAGTCAGTTCTGCAACATTTCAGAAATCAATTCAATATCATCTTTGTGTTGCCTGTCATCTTCGCCTGGAGAACGGCCATTTATCTTGCAAACAAATACTTTTAGCAAATGCGCGGCCGTGGAAAAGGAAAGAGACAAGGATTGTGGGCCCTCAGATTTCACCTTGCCACGGTGCATTACTCAAATCACAAACTTCTCCGAAATATATCTTCTGTCCGAGCGTCTCCACAAGGATAAAACGCTAAACGCTGTTTTAAGAAAGAGACTTACTCGCTCAGAAGAACATTTTCATTCCTCACTCTTTCATTGCTCATGAGATGAACCACATAAAGCTTCTGTTTCTTATATACATGCATTTCTAAGGCCTCTAAATGATGAAGATGATCTGATGAACCTGTCGCACGCGATCTCCTGCACTCCTTCTGTCGTCTGATCGAGAGTTTAGACCGTTTTAGAATTGTACAAACGTCCTTCAGCTCGTGTGTTTATGATCTGAAATCTGCACTGACTTTTATCAAGTAAACCTAAGAATAACTTCTATATTATCAGTAATATTTCAAGATGAACACTTACTGGACTGAAGCATTATTTTTATTTATAAGTATTTTTATTTTATTTATTTTATTTGAACATAAGTTGTATTTTTATTTTTATTTTATTTGTTGTATTTGAACGTATTTAGTTTTATTTTATTTATTTATTTTATTTGAACATAAGTTGTATTTATTATTATTTTATACACATTCAAATACAACAAATAAAATAAAAATACAACTTATGTTCAAATAAAATAAATAAAATAAAAATAAAAATACAAATGTTCAAATAAAATAAATAAAATAAAAATAAAAATACAACTTATGTTCAAATAAAATAAATAAAATAAAAATAAATGTATGTAAAATAAAACCCATTAAAAAAGTCTGATCAATCACAAACCTTTCTGTTTATTTGAACATAAGTTGTGTTTTTAATTTATTTTATTTATTTGAACATAAGTTATATTTTATTTTATTTAATATGTTGTATTTGAACATGTTTTGTTTTATTTTATTTATTTTATTTGAACATAAGTTGTAATTTATTATTATTGTATTATTTTATATACGTTCAATTACAATAAATAAAATAAAAAATAACATGTTCAAATAAATAAAATAAAATAAAAAAATAAATGTGTTTGAATACAATTCATAAATAAAATAAAATAAATAACAATACAAAAATTTTAAAAATAAAAATAAAATAAAACCCATTAATAAAATCTGATCAATACCAAAAACTTTCTGTAAGTGTTCATCTTGAAATATTACTAATATTTTAAGATGAACACTTACAAGACTGATTATCCATACATCAATTTTGGAAAAATTCCAATCAAATATGATCATCAGGCTTTTGAGGAAGGTTTATTTGTTCATCTGTCAGTCATCATTGTATTGCATTGCATTATGTTTAATAATGCATAACTACAGAGCTTTGATCATAAAACTAAGCATTTAAATAGCTTCTTACTAAGACATATTATTGGCAGATATTGATATTTATGTGCATTTTATGCAAGTATATGCGATACTGTTATAAAGTCCTCATTGATTTACATTACAAGCATCAGAATTTCATCTTTTTGTCCATATAAATGTCAGCATCTATGCATATTTTTGCTCAGTTTGGGCCTCCGAATAAAATTGTTTGAGCTCCATATTCTCACTATATCATACTTCATGAGCCATAAAAGCCTGATGTATCAAAAATGACATGTTTCATGCAAGTATCAGATGTTTCTCCAAAAAATCCAGAGGAAAAGTAACTCACAGTTTGAGACATCTCAGTCTTTTTCTGAGGAGCACATGAATCTGACTGATTATTTGTTCTCATTCTTTGGTTAAGAAAGAGATGTCATTGGTGATTTTGGCTCAGAGATGAGCAGATATTCAGCGAACACATCCGAGGTCGCGCTGTGATTTGCCCGGACATGCGCTGGTGTTGCCGGGCTGGATATTAATCTTCCATATAGTTCTGCGAGTCTTTGAAGACAGATGTCTTTGTGGGCTTCAGGGCCTCCCCTGTTATTGTCCGCTCTAATGGATGTGAAAATGAACATTTCCTGAGATTCAATTTCCCTCATAATTGTTGGAAGGAAACTAAATTGTGTGTTGTAAACAGTGGGGCGAGCAGCTATTGTGTGAAGAGAGACTGTCGTCGGCTCCTCAGGAGAATTCTCCTACAGTACGATCACACATTCACCTCGCTAAACGCAGACGAGACCAACCTCCGTCAGTGTCAGCAGATGCAGCACCACGGTAAAAACTCAAACATGAATAATACCTCATGACAAAACTACTCTGATCATGCCGGATGCTAATATCAGGGTACACATTAGAAACAAAACAACATACTGTGGCCATACAGTAATTGGTACTTTAAAATATACTGCAGTCCATGTGCAAAAATACCACAATACACATCCAAAATACCACGTTAATACAATGGTGCACATCTAAAATACTATGGTAATACCATTGTACATGTCCAAAATACTATGGCAAAACCATGGTATACATCTAAAATGCCACAGTGATACCATGGCTCAAAATACCATGGTAATTTCATGGTATATGCCCAAAAAATACGGTAGTACCATGTTAAATTACCAAAATACCACAGTACTACCACAGTTCACATCAAATATACCACAGTAATACCATGGTATACATCCAAAATACTATGGTAACAATGGTAAATGTTTAAAATACCATGGTAATACCATTGTACATGTCCAAAATACTAGTGTAATATTATGGTGCACATCCAAAATGCCACGGTATTACCATGGTGCATGGCAGAAATACCCCAGTAATAGCACAGCAAACGTACAACTCCAAAATACCATAATAGTGCTATGGTGCACTCTAAAATAGTATGGTAATACCATTGTATATGGATACAAGGATAATACTATGGTGCTACAATGGTAAATATTTAAAATACCATGGTAATACCATCATAAACATCAAAAATACCATGCTAATACCACTGTACATGTCCAAAATATCACAGTAATACTATGGTACACATCCAAAACACCACAATATTATGGTGCACATCCAAAATACCATGGTATTACCATTGTTCATGTCTAAAATACTATGGTAAAACCCTGGTACACATCTAAAATCTACCATGGTGCACATCTACAATGGTAATTTCATGGTGTACGTCCAAAATAATATGGTAAATTACCAAAATACCACAGCACTACCACAGTTCATTTCAAACATACCACAGTAATACTATGGTATACATCCAAAATACTATGGTAATACCATTGTACTGTCCAAAGGGTAATACTGTGGTGCGGTAAATGTTTAAAATAACATGGTAACACCACTGTACATGTCCAAAATACCAATGTAATACTATGGTACACATCCAAAGCGCCATAATAATATCATGGTGCCCATTCAAAATACCATGTTATTACCATAGTAAATCGCAGAAATACCACAGTAATAACACCGTAAACATACATGTCCAAAACACCATGATAGTACCATGGTGCACTCTAAAATACTATGGAAATACCACTGTATATGTCCAAAATACCACAGTAATACCATGGTATACATCCAAAATACTATGGTAACACCATTGTACATGTCCAAAGGATAATAATGTCAATGGTTAATGTTTAAAAATACCATGGTAATACTATAGTAAACATCTAAAATACCACACTAATATCATGGCGCACATCCAAAACACCATGGAAGTACCATAGTAAATGCCCAAATTACCACGGTAATACCACTGTGCACGTCCAAAATGCCAAAGTAGTACCATGTAACTTTCTGGAACTTTTGAAAGTCTACCATATTCATACCACATGGTACCATGGTACATTATTGTAAGGAAAAGAGCATGAGCAGATGTCAGATGATGCACTTTAAACGGACGAGATCTGCAGATGAAACTCCATTACCTGAAGCTCCATTCAGAGCGGCTGACTCATCACACCTCTCCTGTGCATGAAAGGCCGCGCTCATAAAATCCCTCCACGTCATGCTGATTTTAGGGATAAATGCTAACAATGGACTCAGTGAATGTTTTGTGGTGAAACCAGGAGGGGACGGGACGTTTGTCAAAAGTAGCAGAACGTCCTTGACGATAAAATGTAAATCTCAAGGTGGCGCCATGTCGAATGGTTCGGAAAAATACATAATTCATCCGCCTGACTTCAGGATGTGATTATATGTATTACACATTTAATGCATGTAGAAGCTGCTCTTCAAAGGTTCGTCGCAGCAGTTGGTAATAAGACAAATGTTTTTCTCCCCTCTTTGTTTGCTGCTTTTTCCATTTTCCTGCTCCTCCTCAATCTCTCCGTCCAATTTTCAAGGATATTAGAACTCAATTTGGATGCAAGATGCCGTTTGCATTGAGTTTGAGGGTTTCAATTTGTAGCTTTCATTAACTGAAGGGGGGACGCCACTCTGAAACCAACGCTATCAAATTCCTGGGAATATTTACGACGCTCAGAACAGGCCGCTGGAAAGTCGACTCAAGCGCACACATTTGTACATGTGATCGTATGCAAACGCACACAAACCAAACGCCTTCTGTTTTCATAAACAGATGAACGGCTAGTTGGCGTAAATGATGGAATAATGAAAAGAGAAGAGTTTTTTCTCAGGTTGGGAAGGCATCCAACTATCTCTGGCATCAATTTAAAGCCATTGTACGCTGTTGGGCTGATTAGAAATCCAACCATATGAGCGTGCGAGCTTCAGTCTTAACACAACAGATGCCATTCAGACATAAATCTATTTCGATCTGGCTTATTAAGACCATTATATTTCCACATCTACACTTTTACATGTTCTGATGAAGATCCGAGTGTTTGCATGTGCAAAACCCAATCGCACGACTCTGAAGGGCATCTAGATATGGCTCGGGTTCCTATTCAGTGTGGGATTTTATCACGTTTTATTGTCCAGCAGGTGAAATTCATGCATCCAAAATACAATGGTATTACCATGGTAAATGGCAGAAATACCCCAGTAATAGCACAGTAAACATACAAGTCCAAAACATCATGATAGTGTGCACTCTAAAATACTATGGCCAAAAATGGTAGTACAATGGTAAATATATAAAATACCATGGCAATACCATTGCAAACATCAAAAATACTATGGTGATACCACTGTACATAAAATACCAATTAAGGGCATGGCAGAAATACCACAGTAATAGCACAGTAAATGTACATGTCCAAAACACCAATGTAACACTATGGTACACATCCAAAATACTATGGTAATACCATTGTACATGTCCAAAGGATAATACTGTGGTGCATGTCTAAAATACTATGGTAGTACAATTGTAAATGTTATGGTAAATGTTTAAAATACCATGGTAATACCATTGCAAACATCAAAATACTATGGTAATACCAGTCCAAAGGATAATACTGTGGTGCATGTCTAAAATACTATGGTAGTACAATGGTAAATGTTTAAAATACCATGGTAATGCCATTGCAAACATCTAACACAGTAAACATACAGGTCCAAAATTCCATGATAGTGCCATTGTGCACTATAAAATACCATGGTAATATCATTGTACATGTCCAAAGGATAATACTGTCTAAAATACTATGGTAGTACAATGGTAAATGTTTAAAATACCATGGTAATACCACTGTACATGTCCAAAATACCAATGTAATACTATGGTAAACATCCAAAACGCCATAGTAATATCATGGTGCATGGTAAAAATACCAGGGTAGTGCCATGGTGCAGTCTAAAATACTATGGTAATACCACTGTACATGTCCAAAGGATAATACTGTGGTGCAAGTCTAAAATACTTACTTTAGAACACATCAGCAAGACAAACAAAGTCTAACCCTATGAGTAACAGTACTGCATTTCAGGCATCTTAAACCAGAGGCAAAGGAGGCAAACTTTCTATAGAGAAATGATGGAGTGCTTCGAATGTTATATTAATATACACATTTATTAAAACTAAAATAAGCGGCACAGCTTCACCTGTTACGTAAAATAATATTTCTGAATTAGTAAAATGTCTCGGAGGAACACTTACTCAAGTGCAAATAATAAAACTCTGAAAGTTTCTTGTTTGGTGAGGCAAATGTAATGTGCTCGTGTGTTTAAAAGCATAATGACAGATTTTTCTAATAAGCATTTTTCTGTAGACCTCCAGCGACATGCGGTGATGGATGCCTGAGTGATCTAACCTAAAACACATCCCCCACAAACCCGCCGAACTACAGACAAAGAAAGACATTTATCTGATTCCCATTCACTCTGTCTGTGTGTGTGTGTGTGTGTGTGTCTGAGTGTGTGTGTGTTTATCAAAGACAATGTTTTTGGAGCGTCATCTGTTTTTATTTGGCTGACGGACAGCAGCACCATCATAAATTACCGAAGACCAGACATACAAAGTGACATACAATCGTTCCCAGAAGTGAGCTGAAAATGACAAAACCTCGTTTTGAGGACAGAATCAAAGGTAAAAATTATTTGAAAATGCAGTAAATAATGAATTAATTCAAATAAATGCATGCATTTTTAATTCCAAAAATGTAGAATGTTATTTAGGGTTAAAGGGTTAGTTCACCCAAAAATAAAAATTCTGTCAATAATTACTCACCCTCATGTCGTTCCAAACCCGTAAGATTTTCGTTCATCTTCAGAACACAAATAAAGATATTTTTGATGAAATCTGAGAGATTTCTGTGCCTCCATTGACAGCTATGCAACTACCACTTTAACACTTCAAAAAGTTCATAAAAAGATTGTAAAACTAATCCATATGAATTGAGCGGTTTAGTCCAAATTTTCTGAAGAGACACGATCGCTTTATATGATGATTTAATTAACAGATTTAATTTAGGCTTTTATTCACATATAAACATTGATCAGCGAACATAAACAGAAGCTCAAACATGAGAATGAACCTCATTGGTTCCTGCTGAAGCTCAAATGTGCTGCGTAACACGAGAATGAACCTCATTGGTTCCTGCTGAAGCTCAAACGTGCTGCGTATCACGAGAATGAACCTCATTGGTTCTTGCTGAAGCTCAAACGTGCTGCGTAACACGAGAATGAACCTCATTGGTTCTTGCTGAAGCGCAAACGTGCTGCGTAACACGAGAATGAACCTCATTGGTTCTTGCTGAAGCTCAAACGTGCTGCGTAACACGAGAATGAACCTCATTGGTTCTTGCTGAAGCTCAAACGTGCTGCGTAACACGAGAATGAACCTCATTGGTTCTTGCTGAAGCGCAAACGTGCTGCGTAACACGAGAATGAACCTCATTGGTTCTTGCTGAAGCTCAAACGTGCTGCGTAACACGAGAATGAACCTCATTGGTTCCTGCTGAAGCTCAAACGTGCTGCGTAACACGAGAATGAACCTCATTGGTTCCTGCTGAAGCTCAAACGTGCTGCGTAACACGAGAATGAACCTCATTGGTTCCTGCTGAAGCTCAAACGTGCTGCGTAACATGAGAATGAACCTCATTGGTTCTTGCGGAAGCTCAAACGTGCTGCGTAACACGAGAATGAACCTCATTGGTTCTTGATGAAGCTCAAACGTGCTGCGTAACATGAGAATGAACCTCATTGGTTCCTGCTGAAGCTCAAACGTGCTGCGTAACACGAGAATGAACCTCATTGGTTCCTGCTGAAGCGCAAACGTGCTGCGTATCACGAGAATGAACCTCATTGGTTCTTGCTGAAACTCAAACGTGGTGCGTAACACGAAAATGAACCTCATTGGTTCTCGCTGAAGCTCAAACGTGCTGCGTAACATGAGAATGAACCTCATTGGTTCTCATGATTGAGATTCTGTTTACCATGTTTATATGTGAATAAAAGCCTAAATTCAATCTGTTCATCATATAAAGCGATCAAGTCTAATTTAGACTAAACGGCTCAATTTACGATCTCTTTATGAACTTTTTGAAGTGTCAAAGTGTCAGCTGTGTAGCTGTCAATGGAGGGACAGAAATCTCTCAGATTTCATCAAAAAAAGTTTAGAAAGAAAGTCTTGCATGTTTGGAACGACATGAGAGTGAGTAATTAATGACAGAATTTTCATTTTTGGGCAAACTATCCTTGTAATAGTTAGCAGTGTTCGCGTGAAGTGAATCTAGCAACGTCCTGTCAATCATCCAGAACACCCTAGCAACCAAATAGCAATTTTGCACAAGCCCCACTCACATTTCCTTCAGAAAATGCAAAGAAATAATCATCATAAGCTTTATTTATGTATGTCTATATGTGCTCATTTAGACAGGCATGTACAAACCAGCAGTGGATTGGATTATGGGCGTCTGCAGCTTGAGATAATTAATAAATATCCTGTTAAATGGAACCTAATTGCAACAGTCACACACACAGTCTTTTTCACCCATAAATAAAGTGAATGTGCAGCCTACATACCATCTGCTCCAGTCTACATTATTCGCAGAGCATGTGGACGAGGCGAAACATTTAACCTTCAATGTGTTCACTCAAACACCATATGCTCAAGCGCCAATTTACAGTCTGAAATATCCAGAAATCTTTACATTCTCATCAACTGAGTTCGATGGAGTCGATTTTCTACAGTTCAATAGCACTTGAAGGAAATGTCTAGTAAAAAAAACACTCTTTTTGTACCTCACTGTTGTCATCTCTTATACATGCATGCATGAACACACACACCGTTCTCAACAATATCATATCAGTCTGGTTGCACAAAGCAGGAGTTGCATTACTGTAACACAACACCTGGACTAACCGTTAGGATTGGGAATCGAGAACCGGCTCATTTAAAAAAAAAAAATGCTGTATGAAGTTTGGTTCTCTTAGCAGTTCTGTAACATGCAAACAAAATACCACAATAAGACATGCAATATAAGCATCAGAGTCATTGTCATGGCAACTAGCATGTTATTTTCTGCCAGCTGTGCACGTGAATCGACAATCATCTTAAGAGTGCACAGCTCAATGTTTTCATTAAAAAGTCATTTTTCATGCTATGTGTCATACGCTTCTCAAGAATTGCATATACAATTTATTTCTGATTTTGTTTATTGTTCTTATTCTTATAGTGGATATTGTACTATTAAAATCAAACAAAATATTACATTTTTCTTTTGAAACATGCACAATAAGCTTTTTTAACACTTTTATTCAGCAAGGATGCACTGAATTGATCATAAGTGACATTAAAGACTCTTAAAAACTATTGAACTTGGCATTTAATACTTTTTCAACATTGATAATAATCATAAATGTTTCTTGAGCAGCAAATCCTCATATTAGAATGATTTCTGAAGGATCATGTGACACTGAAGACTGGAGTAATGATGATAAATTCAGCTTTGATCACAGGAATAAATTACACTTTACTATATATTCACATAGAAAACAGCTATGTTGAATCATAATAATATATCACAATTTTTACTGTATTTTTAATCACATAAATGCAGCTTTGGTGAGTAGAAGAGACTTCTTTCAAAAGAAATCAGACCGAATTTTTTTTTTTTTTTTTTAGAATTCCAGAAAACAAGGCAGAATTATTCTTATAGTTAATATTGTACTATTTAAATAAAAAACATATTACATTTTTCTTTTGAAACATGCACAATAAGACCAAAAACATGCATTGGGAAAGGAAGACATCTGTGGTCACTCAAGATTTTTTTAAATAAATGAATACATTTATTCAGCAAGGATGCATTGAATTGATCACAAGTGACAGTAAAGACTAATTTCAAGAAAGTGCTGTTCTTTTGAACTTGGCAATGTTTTCAACATTAATAATAATCATAAATGTTTGTTGAGCATCAAATCATCATATCAGAATGATTTGTGAAGGATCATGTGACACTGAAGACTGGAGTAATGATGATAAATTCAGCTTTGATCACAGGAATAAATTACACTTTACTATATATTCACATAGAAAACAGCTGATTTGAATCATAATAATATATCACAATTTTTACTGAATTTTTGATCACATAAATCAGCCTTGGTGAGCAGAAGAGACTTCTACCAAAGCATTAAGAAATCTGACAAAGTTTTTTCGGTCTCATCTTTTTGATTGACAGCTTGTGTTTGCTCAACTCTGGTGTGGCATGATTTTTCATTAAACATAAGACTGTTTTGTGAGACGTATAATGAGCCCACAGGAAGGATCAATAAATGAAAACTGTATATATATACGTTCATTCTGTGTCTTTGTCAATAACAACAACAAAAAAAATACTGATATGATTCATATAACAGCTATAAATAGCAAGATGATCCAATCATCGTGAAAAAGGGAATGACACAGTCTCGCTCCATTTGAGCATTATGAGAATTCTGGGAAATCTCAGGTCATTATTACTGCACACTGGACTGGAAGAGAAACGCAACGTGAACGTTAGAGACAGAACGAGAGCGGAGGGGAATCAAACTAATGATGAACACACAGGTCACAGCGACAGACACGGAGACGAAGCTGCTTCGTGATGGGACATCAGACAGATATTCATAACTGAAATATATACGTGATGTGTTTTATGTCTTACGGCACATCGTTCAGTACTAACTGCATATGGTGTGTGATTGCTGTAGAAATTGGGTTTATAAGGGATCATTAATTGCTAATCGAATCAAACCTAGTGAGCTGACTACCTAGGGAGTATTTGAAGGCAGTGTTGTTTTAGCATCACTGATACACTATTATAGCTTTAGTTTTGGATTCGAGAAGGTAGACAACAACATTACGCTTCTAAGACACCTTGTTTTAGCAGACTTCATCTCTTTACAGTTTTATTTGCCATCTCAACAACATTTCAGGTCAAGTCAGCAGTCTGACAATACAAATGTCACTTTAGCAATGCCGTCTCTGGCACAAACAAAGTGTTTCTCAGTTTATAACAGCAGAAGATTGCATAAAGCCTCAGTTATCGTCAGATGTTGATGCATTAAATTGATCAAAAGTGACAGTGAAGACGTTTATAATGTTACAAAAGATTATATTTCAAATAAATGCTGTTCTTTTGAACTTTCTATTCATCAAAAAATCCTGTAAAATAAAATGTATCACAGTTTTCAACATTGATAATGTTTCATTGATGTTTCCTTGAGCATCAAATCCTCATATCAGAATGATTTCTGAAGCATCATGTGACACTGAAGACTGGAGTAATGATGATAAATTCAGCTTTGATCACAGGAATAAATTACACTTTACTATATATTCACATAGAAAACAGCTGATTTGAATCATAATAATATATCACAATTTTTGATGTATTTTTAATCAAATAAATGCAGCCTTGGTGAGCAGAAGAGACTTTACTTAAAGGAAAAATGCAGTGTTCTTATGAAATAATCACATCAAAGACACCAAGATCACAGAGGCTTCATGAAATCCTTCGAAAATAAAGTTTCGTTTTGGTTTTGCACAGGGAAAATGTTGCTAAAATGACGTTTCCTTGTGAGTTTCAATCTTAATCCGCAAGAACAACTAAAGCCTTAAGTGTGGTATTAGTAAAACAGAACAAAGCACATGCAAGCCGATGAGGAGATGTTTCTCTGTCTGCTTTAAATATGAGTGGCGCTGTGCGAAGTGATACACTTTCACTACATACACACGATATCAAGGATGATATCAAAGACTATAAAGGACTTCAAGCGGCCATCACTATCACTCACAGCACTAATGAAGGATATCAGAGGACTTGGCAACACCAGCGACTTGAACAAACACTCGGATGCATTTGTTAACAGTTCTGTGTCAGAGAAATATTCCAAACAGCCAAAGACTGATGGGGTGAATCTCATGAAACCACACGTCTAGCACATAACTCAGCTCTAAAATTAAAAGAAAAACAAGAAATCACATTTTGCATAAAGCAAATGAAGCCCATGTTTGGATTTTTGTGCATTGTGATGTTATTTTCATGATAACGGAACACATTTCCCCCCTCCAAACGATCATTATTGTAATGCATCCAGATGTTTCACTCAGCAATTAATCTCATTCAGTTTCATTTTTTGCACATTGCAAAGTGCATTTTTCCCTAAAATGCAAAAGCATTACAACAAATGCTCTCACAACGCATGTCACTGGTGGCTGGTCTGTTCTGATGGGTCACGAACAACAGGGAAAAACAACGCAGAATGCAAATAATAAAATGCAACTAATATTGCATTACAGTAATTAGAGTTTGAGGCTAAATGTCCTTAATTGCCATGAAAATAATGTCATGCAATGCAAAACATCCTAATGGTCCTCAAATTGGCTTTGTTGTCCTCATGCAAAATATAAATGGCGTGGTGAAATATGAGCTTTAATGAGATTCAGCCAGTGATCAGAGACTTTCAGGGCGGTTTGTGAGAGAATGTGGGTTTTGCTGTGGCATCAAATCTGGCCGTCCAGCGATCTCTCTCGCCTTTTGTTTTCTGACAGACTCTCTGCTTGCTCAGCAATCGACTATAGAAATATTTTGGCAGGCTCGCGCTTTGTTTTCATTTCACAAAAGATGTGTGGTGGTAGCGGGGCGAGGGGGCAGGGCGGACAGGCCATTGCTCTCTCTCTCTCTCTCTCTCGCTCTCTCTCACTCTCTCTCTTTCTTTTCAATCTAAACAGCAGGAGGAAGTTGTAAATCATAGTAATGTACTCAGCCGTAATTCGGACCAGCAGGGAGAGCAGCACACACACACACACACACACACACATGCATTTCTCCTCCATACGGCGGGAGTGTACAGTCGGCACAAAGACGCTTTAATCAGTGCAAACGAGCCAATGACACCAGATCCCCAATCACAGCCAGTCACAGTACAGCGCAAACTCAATCAAACACAGACCTCACTCATCATACACTGGACTTTTGAAGGGATCTTGATCTTTTCACTATACATATTCTAACCAGTCCATCTAGACTATTTAAGAGTTATCCAATCAGAACAGAGGTCATTTGCACATAAAGGTACAGGCATGTTCTGTAGTCTATAACTCCATGTACAGAACGATGCATGACGTCAGTTACCACAGAAAATAATTACAGTAGAAAGTCTATGGGGCAAGATAAAGTTTTAAAAGCAGAAATGTGAATTTAGTTTTTGATAAGAACTTGTATTAAATATTCTGTACATAACGTGCTATTTGACTCACTCATAAATATGTCACTTGTTTTATTACTGGATGAATCAGCGTTCTCAAATGAATCTCTTGAGTGAATTATTCAATGACTCACTCATAAATACGTCACTTGTTTCATTACTGGATGAATCAGTGTTTTTAAACGAATCTCTTGAGTGAATGATTCAATGACTCACTCATAAATACGTTATTTGTTTCATTACTGGATGAATCAGCGTTCTCAAATGAATCTCTTGAGTGAATGATTCAATGACTCACTCATAAATACGTCACTTGTTTCATTACTGGATGAATCAGTGTTTTTAAACGAATCTCTTGAGTGAATGATTCAATGACTCACTCATAAAGACTTCACTTGTTTCATTACTGGATGAATCAGTGTTTTTAAACTGAATCTCTTGAGCGAATGATTCAATGACTCACTCATAAATACGTTACTTGTTTCATTACTGGATGAATCAGCGTTCTCAAATGAATCTCTTGAGTGAATGATTCAATGACTCACTCATAAATACGTCACTTGTTTCACTACTGGATGAATCAGCGTTTTTGAACGAATCTCTTGAGTGAATGATTCAATGACTCACTCATAAAGACTTCACTTGTTACATTACTGGATGAATCAGTGTTTTTAAACTGAATCTCTTGAGTGAATGATTCAATGACTCATAAATAACTCACTTGTTTCATTACTGGATGAATCAGTGTTTTTGAACGAATCTCTTGAGTGAATGATTCAATGACTCACTCATAAATACGTTACTTGTTTCATTACTGGATAAATCAGCATTTTTGAACGAATCTCTTGAATGAATGATTCAATGACTCACTCATAAAGACTTCACTTGTTTCATTACTGGATGAATCAGCGTTTTTGAACGAATCTCTCGAATGAATGATTCAATGACTCACTCATAAATACTTCACTTGTTTCATTACTGGATGAATCAGCGTTTTTTAAACAAATCTCTTGAATGATGCTATAATAGTGTATAAATGATACCTAAATAATACTGACCGGCAGGGCAGATAAAACAGGTGAAAGACTCAAAGATAGTGCTTCTGTAAACAGCTACAGTTCTCTAGTTAGTTTTAATCCTAAATGAATCTTGGCCCTGACAGTTCAGTTTTGGATCAGTATACATGTAAACTTTCCTCACGAAGCCCTCAGTATCTCTTCTGACGTCTCAGATCCACAGCCAAATGCCCCTCTGGAAGAGTTTTCTCAGTCTTTCCTCTCACATGCCCGCTTTTCTCTAATCACAGGCCTACTTGGCAACCAAAGCTCCGGGAAGCAATCAATAAAACCTTGTTACTCTAATTGTGAGATTATAATCTCGACCGCGACGTCTTCTGCATACTCAAACGGCGAGTCCATTAGAGACATTTCCCAGCTACTTTCTTCAGACAAGAATGCAAATGCAAAGACTAACATTTACGCTGCGCTATCACATTGAGATGAACTTCAGCTGATAAAGGATGAGTAAATTGACACAGTGCTGGAGCACGGCTTAGCATGCTAATCAGAAGCAGTGTTTTTACAATGAGATCACGTTTAAAGGGATAGTTCACCAGAAAATGGAAATTCTGTCGTTATTTACTCACCCTCATGTCATTCTAAACCCGTATGCTGTTATTTATTCCATACAAATTGTGCACTATATTTATAAGTGTCAGGAAGACATTTTTGATAAATTTGTGCAATATAAATATATTTTTTAAAAGACTCTCTTCTGCTCACCAAGGCTGCATTTATTTGATCAAAAATACAGTAAAAATTGTGAAATATTATTCCAGTGTTAAACAGCTGTTTTCTATGTGAATATATAGTAAAGTGTAATTTATTCCTGTGATCAAAGCTGAATTTATCATCATTACTCCAGTCTTCAGTGTCACATGATCCTTCAGAAATCATTCTAATATGAGGATTTGATGCTCAACAAACATTTATGATTATTATCAGTGTTGAAAACAGTTCATATTTTTGTGGAAACTTTGATACATTTTATTTTTCAGGATTCTTTGGTGAATAGAAAGTTCTAAAGAACAGCATTTATTTGAAATAGAATTGTTTGTTACATTATAAACGTCTTTACTGTCATTTTTGATCAAATTAATGCATCCTTGCTGAATAAAATATTAATTTCTTTAAACTTTTAAATGGTAGTGTGTGTGTGTGTGTGTGTGTGTGTGTGTGTGTGTGTGTGTGTGCGTGCGCGTGTGTGTGTGTGTGTGTGTGTGTGTGTGTGTGTGTGTGTGTGTGTGTGTGTGTGTGTGTGTGTGTGTGTGTGTGTGTGAGTGTGTGTGTGTGTGTGTGTGTGTGTGTGTGTGTGCGTGTGAGTGTGTGTGTGTGTGTGTGTGTGTGGAGAATATCAGCATACATGTTTGAAACAACATGAGAGTCAATAAAGAAAGTGAAGTTTAATGTTTGGGTGAAATATTCCTTCACTTCTACTCTTGCACTGGAATTCTCTCGTGAGGAAGCGATGGAAATTCATCAGACGGAAGAAGCATTGATGTTTTCTCTTTGTGATCAATTCTCTCCCTGTATCTGTCTGTCTCTCTCGTTCTCAGCTCCATTCAGCTCTCTCCTGTCTCGCGCTCTTGTTTTCTCGCTCTTGTTCGGCCGCTATCGATCGGTCGAGTTGGCTGGAGGTCAACCCTCGGCGGACTCTAGACTCTTTTGTTCACGGTGGTTACCGTGGCGATCCTCCGTGACCCTGAACACACAGAGGGCTCGTTAGGGGCCAAGCGGAGACGATCTCTCCCCTACAATCAGACGAGGTTAAAGGTCGCAGGAGGACAGCTCAGTCAACGTGAATGTGAAGACTCCTGGGAAGGACGCGGCGCCTGATCTGAGACCGAAACCAGTGTGTGATGGACTGGCCTTGTGTGTGGCCATTCGGGGGGGGGGCTGGACCGGGATCAGGCCTGTTTCCATGACATTCACTTTCAATGAAACCTTTTCAAATGGAATCAGTTTCAAAGTAACAATGGAATGAAACAGAGATCAAACCGCCTCTCCTGATCTTCACATGTACAGTGGGATCTGACAGCATTTTGCATAACTGAATACACATTTTGTCATTATATTGTCAGATTAATTGTTCTGCAACATGATTCCAAAGAGCATCTTGAGCTTCAATGGAAGAAGAAAATCTGACCGTCTGTACTGTCACATGATCAATATCAATATGTCTATATGTAAATGAGTGTCAATGATCATAATAAAACAGAATCATTTATAATGTATAGTATTTATACGGTAACACTTTACAATAAGGTCTCATTTGTTAACATTAATGCATTAAATTAACTAACATTAACTACATTTAACAAATTAAACCTTATTGTAAAAGTTTACCATTTATACTTATAAAACCTTATAATATTTATATTTCTATATTTTATATTCCTCAAATATAAATGGTTTAAACTCATTTACTTACATTTGATTAGTCACATAAAAATAATGCAATCATTTCATCTTTATCATTTATAGTATGTATTTATACTTATAAGACTTTATAATATTTATATTTCTATAATATTAATAATTCTCAAAATCCTAAAAGTTTTTTTGCTAGGGATACAATAAATTAAGAAATAATGCAGAATCCTTTAACATTTAATATTTAACATTTATAGTACATTTTTAACACTTATAAAACTTTATAATATTTATATTTCTATAATATTCTTATTTCTAAAAACCTTAAAAGTTTGTTTATTTCTAGGTTTAAATTAATGTATTTATTTACATTTGATTAGTCACATAGAAATAATGCAGAATCTTATAATTTATTTATTTATAAAACCTTACAATATTTATATTTCTATAATATTTTATATTCCTCAAAACCCCACATTTGTTTATTTCTAAGTTTAAATGGTTTAAAATAATTTACTTACATTTGATAAGTCACATAAAAATATGTATTTATACTTATAAGACCTTATAATATTTATATTTCTCAAATATATTCTATATTTCATCATAATAAAAGTTTTTTTTTATTTCTGGGTTCAAATTAATTAATATATTTACATTTGATTAGTCACATAGAGATAATGCAGAATCTTTTAATAATTAATATTTATAATGTATAGTTTATAAAAATGCACAATATTTTTATTTCTATAATAGTAATATTATATTTTTTGTATATTTAATATATTCATTTTATATCAGAATGTTTCTTCTTCATTTTCAGGTTTAAATAAAAAAAATCTCAGATATTAAAACGTTTGAACAAAATTGACCCTTCGCAAACACACGTGAACCGTTCATCTCTTTACTACTAGTTATAGCACGAAATAAACATGAATGAACATCAGAAAGTTTGTTTCAATCGCAGAAAGATGTCAATACACACCATTTTCAAGTTCAAGTCCACCAACATTAATCTACTAACTCTTCTGACTGGTTTGTTTGTCAGACAAAATGGCGGATTTGGCGTTATGATTGGTCAGATCACCTGTCAATCAAACTCCTGGCGAAGGGTGAATTGCATACACACAAATATACATAAACAAATAGCACTAGGATGTCTGTGAGATACAGGGCCCTATCATACACCGGCGCAATGCAACGCCAGACGCAACACAAGTGTGTTCTGCTAGTTTCAGCTCGACGCAGTTCTCATGTTCACGTCCAGCTCCACGTTGTTTAAATATCAAATGCACTGGCGCATCTGTTCACCCATGAGCGTCTGGTCTAAACCAGGTGTGTTCAGGAGCGTTGTTGGAGCGTTGCTATTGTGAGGAACTGAAAACGACTGCGCCATTGACCAACACAAACCTGCTCTAAAGTCAATAGCGCAGTATTTTTTGTGTTATTTAAAGGGTGTGTTAGTAATATGAGCCTATAGGCGGTGCACAACGCACATACACTCTGATTATTACACACACAGGGATGCGCAGCAGCACACACACATTTAAATATTAAAAATAAAAGGATTCCTCTCTGGAGAAGCGTTCAGTCTTTCCGCTCGCATGTAAATAGCGAATCCACCATGGCGCGAGTGCAACTGGCTTTTAAAGGGAAAGGGAGATGAGACTCTGATTGGTTTATTGCACGTTACGCCCAAAACACACCCATGACTCATTAAGAGACTAGGGACAACCCTTTTAGACGATGCGCCGGGCGCGCTGACAGTTTTTCCTGTCGTTAAACTAGCAAAAGTGGATTCGGACACGTCCTAAGTGTACCTGCGCCGTGAGCTTCAGACCATGAGCTCAGATCGATAAAATAGGACCCACAGACTCTGAAATATATTACGGAACAAAAACAAGCATCACTGTCGTTTGAAGGACCAAAAATAGACTTTACAATCACAAAAAATAAAATAATATATATATATTAAAAATAATGAGGATTTAATTTAAGGTCAGAGATCCTTCAGAGTGTTTTAAAAAAAGACTCGCACTTAATGGCCAATGAGATGGAAACGAGAGAGACACATTCTGAGACACAGAAAAACATTCTCAGCTAGTTGGGGTTGTTTGTCAGGCTTCGGTCTGTGGTGAGTCAGTGTGTGTGTGTGAGTGTGTGTGTGACACTGTGTGTGTTTAACATTACAGCGTTAAAAGCAAAATCAGACTGAACTGCCTGAACCTGGTCAAGCGAAGAAGACGCGCAGACAGATGTCAAATATGAGTCTCGGAGTAAACAAACCAAGACAAAAGCAGAGAGTGAAGGAGCTTTACCAGATCCTCTTCAAGATCATCCCACAGAACTACGACCGAACGATATATCCAACAGACAGTGTGCAGAATGTATTCAGTATGATTTGGCCATTAATATTCCTAAAGAGCATGTCATTAGACTAGTTTCACGTTTGTTCCTCGTCTCATGAGTATATCCGGATCCTGCGTTTCAGAAAGACGTCGAGCTGGTAATATCATGGTTTCTAAGCGACATGAAAATCAAAAATACTACTGAACAAAAAGCCATTTCCTATGTTATTTGATTGAAAACACTGGAAAAGTTTAACATAAAACCTCATAATGAACAAAAATCTGTACATCCAGGCTTTCAAACATCAGGTTTGAGGGTTTTGAATCTTACCTGACTCGGGGAGAGGAACTCTTGGTTGTTCTCACTCATGTACATGTTGTCACCATCAAACTGCGGGCAGACAGAGAGAAGAAGATTAAAGTTTGATTGGTCAGACAGCTGAGATAAAGGAAAATGATTTGCATATCAGACAGAACGTGGAAAAAAGGGAAAGAACAATTCCATCAAAACCGTCAAGAGAGAGAAAGAGTCAAGTCACCTTCATTTATATAGCGCTTTTTGCAACACAGATTGCTTCAAAGCAGCTTCACAGTGATAATAGGAAATTAAAGAAAGAGACAGTAGCCCAGCGCCAAACCCTAGTGTGCTGCCTACCTAGATAGCATTTTAGTGCATGTTCTGCTTCTTTTGGTTAAATTATAAAGTGGCATTGCCAGCATTGTAACATTGCTTTGCAATTCTTGATTAGAGCTTTAATGAGAACGCTGCCTTTATAGCACCTTGTCCTAACCAGACGCGACGGCGTGACATGCGATAAAAGTAATTTTTTCCATGATAATCAGAGTTTTTGTCCTAACCAGCCACAATGTATTTGTAATCATGTTAAATGGGGTATTATTTATGAATTTGATTATGTACTTGTCAATTTAATTGCGAGTGCAGTGCGCTTGCAGAGAGAGAGACTCCGCCCACATGCTCTTTTGATTGGCTACGATTTTGGACTGATTTGGTTGCGAGTGCAGTGCGCTTGCACAGAGACTCCGCCCACACACTCTTCTAATTGGCTGTGATTTTGGACTGATTTGGATGCGAGTGCAGTGCGCTTGCACAGAGACTCCGCTCACACACTCTTCTAATTGGCTGTGATTTTGGACTGATTTGGTTGCGAGTGCACTGCGCTTGCAGAGAGACTCCGCTCACACACTCTTCTAATTGGCTGTGATTTTGGACTGATTTGGTTGCGAGTGCAGTGCGCTTGCACAGAGACTCCGCCCACACACTCTTCTAATTGGCTGTGATTTTGGACTGATTTGGTTGCGAGTGCACTGCGCTTGCAGAGAGACTCCGCTCACACACTCTTCTAATTGGCTGTGATTTTGGACTGATTTGGTTGCGAGTGCACTGCGCTTGCAGAGAGACTCCGCTCACACACTCTTCTAATTGGCTGTGATTTTGGACTGATTTGGTTGCGAGTGCACTGCGCTTGCAGAGAGACTCCGCTCACACACTCTTCTAATTGGCTGTGATTTTGGATTAATTTGGTTGCGAGTGCAGTGCGCTTGAAGAGACTCCGCCCACACACTCTTCTAATTGGCTGTGATTTTGGATTGATTTGGTTGCGAGTGCAGTGCGCTTGCACAGAGACTCCGCCCACACACTCTTCTAATTGGCTGTGATTTTGGACTGATTTGGATGCGAGTGCAGTGCGCTTGCACAGAGACTCCGCCCACACACTCTTCTAATTGGCTGTGATTTTGGACTGATTTGGATGCGAGTGCAGTGCGCTTGCACAGAGACTCCGCCCACACACTCTTCTAATTGGCTGTGATTTTGGACTGATTTGGTTGCGAGTGCACTGCGCTTGCAGAGAGACTCCGCTCACACACTCTTCTAATTGGCTGTGATTTTGGACTGATTTGGTTGCGAGTGCAGTGCGCTTGCACAGAGACTCCGCCCACACACTCTTCTAATTGGCTGTGATTTTGGACTGATTTGGTTGCGAGTGCACTGCGCTTGCAGAGAGACTCCGCTCACACACTCTTCTAATTGGCTGTGATTTTGGATTAATTTGGTTGCGAGTGCAGTGCGCTTGAAGAGACTCCGCCCACACACTCTTCTAATTGGCTGTGATTTTGGATTGATTTGGTTGCGAGTGCAGTGCGCTTGCACAGAGACTCCGCTCACACACTCTTCTAATTGGCTGTGATTTTGGATTGATTTGGTTGCGAGTGCACTGCGCTTGCACAGAGACTCCGCCCACACACTCTTCTGATTGGCTGTGATTTTGGACTGATTTGGTTGCGAGTGCAGTGCGCTTGCACAGAGACTCCGCCCACACACTCTTCTAATTGGCTGTGATTTTGGACTGATTTGGTTGCGAGTGCACTGCGCTTGCAGAGAGACTCCGCTCACACACTCTTCTAATTGGCTGTGATTTTGGATTAATTTGGTTGCGAGTGCAGTGCGCTTGAAGAGACTCCGCCCACACACTCTTCTAATTGGCTGTGATTTTGGATTGATTTGGTTGCGAGTGCAGTGCGCTTGCACAGAGACTCCGCCCACACACTCTTCTAATTGGCTGTGATTTTGGATTGATTTGGTTGCGAGTGCACTGCGCTTGCACAGAGACTCCGCCCACACACTCTTCTGATTGGCTGTGATTTTGGACTGATTTGGTTGCGAGTGCACTGCGCTTGCACAGAGACTCCGCTCACACACTCTTCTAATTGGCTGTGATTTTGGATTGATTTGGTTGCGAGTGCAGTGCGCTTGCAGAGAGAGAGACTCCACCCACATGCTCTTCTGATTGGCTGTAATTTTGGATTGATTTGGTTGCGAGTGCACTGTGCTTGCAGAGAGAGAGACTCCACCCACATGCTCTTCTGATTGGCTGTAATTTTGGATTGATTTGGTTGCGAGTGCAGTGCGCTTGCAGAGAGAGAGACTCCACCCACATGCTCTTCTGATTGGCTGTGATTTTGGATTGATTTGGTTGCGAGTGCAGTGCGCTTGCAAAGAGACTCCACCCACAATCTTTTCTGATTGGCTGTGATTTTGGATTGATTTGGTTGCGAGTGCAGTGCGCTTGCAAAGAGACTCCACCCACACTCTTTTCTGATTGGCTGTGATTTTGGATTGATTTGGTTGCGAGTGCAGTGCGCTTGCAAAGAGACTCCGCCCACACATTCTTCTGATTGGCTGTGATTTTGGATGACCACCATGCATTGATAATATTGGCCATGATATTGGTTTTGAGCCATTATATAAGTATAATATTGATGATCATGTCAGTTATCAGCTTTCATAGATTGCTAAAATCTACATATGCACACACACACATAATGCATTGCAAGATTAATTATTAAAGATCACATTGTTATCCAAGTAAGTAGTCAAATTCTACTGGAATCAAATCTCTTATATGCTGATATTTCATTTGCAAACGACTTTTCAATCTACTGACAGACTGAACAGGTGAAAACGAGACAGAAAAACTGTCCTGGTTCTGAAATGATGGAGCGGTGTGAAAGGAAGGATATGACAGCTCTAAAGAGAGAATTTTAAAAACCGACCACAATTGCCCTGCAGCTTGTGTCCTCAGATTGAAAGGTTGAGAACAAACACGTCGCTCCTGCCTTGGTGATTCTGAGGTGAATTACTCATAACTTTAGTTTTAAATGCATGCTAGGATACAAGAGCAAGACAACCAAACACTGTCAGAAATAGAAGAGGAGAGAGCAAAACATACAAGGCTAATCTGAGGAGTGCAGAAATACCTATTTTAATCAAAGCCTTCCATATTATGACTAAAGAAATAAAGGACTCAATTAACTTGCTAATCGTTTCTTTCATTCTTTACAATTGTCTTAATTAATTAATTTCTTCATAATCACTCGTCAAAACCTTACTGGAAAAAACCAAGCAACGCTCATATTTAGACAACAGAAACAAAACAAAATATAGTTACGCAAACAGGCAGTGCGTCAATGTGGTGTTTGCTAAAACCACAGGAATCAATATGATGACTAGAAACTCAACGGACAGTTCTGAAAAATAGATTGTCTGTACTGTATGCACAATATATCACTGAACAAACTGCATCAGCAATCTGATCGTGTTTGTTTCATATATCAGCCTTCATAGATTTATATGATCATATCAGTATTACACAAAATTTGCAAATTGGTGCATCCAAACATAAGGCCCATTTTAACTTCATGACTGTGTTTTGTGAGAATGTTTCACATGATGCATTGCATGTAACGCCTGCTCTACATCCCAGAGAAAATCAGCACTAAAGACTCAGAGTTTCTCTCTTTCTGGGCGTCCTCATCCATCTCTCTCTCTCTCCTCCCAGAGAAATGTGATATTATACTGCCGTCCGACATCATGCATAATGACAAACCCGTCAAACAGCTGATGGGGGTCGCAGAGCATTTCTAATGTGAACACCTCCCACTCCCACACGCATATTATATGTATATGAGTGTGTGTGTGTGTGTGTGAGAAAGAGCTAAACATTCATCATGCATTTATATATTCTATACAGCAAACTGCAGCATCAAAAATACTGTAGCATCTCATTGCACACACACACACTACTAAAGGCAGCACTGATAGTTTTGTTTATCGTCGTCTTCTAGAAATGCACTAGGATATCTGCCCCCCCCCCACCACCACCACTCTTTTAATTAAGATGCAAATATATCCAAACGCACTATAGACATCTTCACAAATTACAGCCTTTCACAGTGTGTTTGTGTGCACATGTGTGTGTGTGAGAGAGAGAGTGTGTGGGGGTGGTGTGAAGTTATAATGGAAGATTAAAAGATTTTCCCCCCTTATCTGCAGATTTTATTACATTCAGACACGTGTGCACAGAAATATATATATATATATATATATATATATATACACACACTAGTGTTCAAAAGTTTGGGGTCTGTAAGATTTTATATATTTTTTTGAAAGAAAATAATACTTGTATTCATGCATTAAATGGATCAAAAGTGACAAAAGATTCATCATTCAAATAAATGCTGTTCTTTTTGAACTTTCTATTTATCAAAAAAAAATATGACAATAATAATAATGACAAATGACAATAATAATCATAAATGTTTCTTGAGCATCAAATCATCATATCAGAATGATTTCTGAAGGATCATGTGACACTGAAGACTGGAGTAATGATGATAAATTCAGCTTTGATCACAGAAATAAATTCTATATTAAAATATATTCTAATAGAAAACAGCTATTTTGAACTTTAATAATATTTCAAAATTTTACAGCATTTTACTGTATTTTTGATCAAATAAATACACCCTTGGTGGGCATGAAATCTGCCAACAGTTTCTGCTAAAATTCAATAGTTTCACTACCCAGAACATTTGGTAACACTTTACTTAAGGCCTTATGTGTAAAACTATTTTAATGCATTAATTATACCTTGTAATGCACCTTATAATGCATTGTATTGTCCAGTTATAATACATTACAATACACTTTTAGGAAGTATAATGCATTAAAACATGACAAACAACCAGAAGTAACAAGACACCTGTGAATATTATAATGTATTCTAACATTGGTTATAATTACTTATGAAAAGATATAATGCATTATACCTTACATTATGAATACCTTTATAATGCATTATATATATATATAAAGGCTTTAATTAAAGTGTCTTATCACTCAGATATGCAGATTCTGGTATCAATCATGGTAAATATTTATTTAAGACAGACACCGCATAGAATATGATTGTATAAAGCGTTTCTTTAACTCTATTAATACAGCTCATATTATATCACACCCTTCCATTCAAGGCCAGTTCCTGTAGAAAGAGCCACGACCACAAACACAGAGCAGCAAACACCTGTAAGTGTGTGTATATAGTTCAAAACATATTGAGAATCAGTGACATATATATATATATATATATATATATATATATGTGTGTGTGTGTGTGTTTCCCAAATAATATCTGCTCTGCATAAAGACAGTTTAGTGTGGTTTCTATTAAACTCTCACATGCGTTCCATTACCTGCACTACATCCTTATTTTTCTACTGTGAAATGTTTCTGTGTTATGTATTGTCTCTTACTGTATTGTGTATTATTCTCTTTCTGTGTATTCTCTTATATGTAGTCTCTGTCTTTTATTGTTTCTTATGAGCCTGTTCTTTCTTGAGAGTAAAATAAGACTTTCACACAATAAAGATCTCTTGCATCTAATAGCATACGCAATAAACAATGCAAACATTAGTATGCTTCACTGTTGTCACATGACTAGGTTCACACAGAATCGGATAAAATACGGAAACAATTGTGATTGATTTCACGTCTGGAAATGGAAGGTCAAGCGCATTGCATTGTGGGATACAGTATGCGGGTGTGTTTTTATGTATACTGCACGTTTTGACAAATGTCATCCACTGCATGTGGAACATTAGCATAGTGTGCACTCGGTATACAGGACTAGTATGACTAGTACAGCAGGATTATTCCCATCCTGCTCTCTCGGCACGTCTGCCACGCCAGGCTTTTCTATTACCCATCTAATTGCACATTCGGCAGTGACAAGAGCTCATTAGTGCTTAATTACACACGTGTTATTTAGTACAAACATCTCCATTTGGGCCCTTTTGCCGTGTAATTGTTCTGCGGGGACGGCCGTTGAGATGGAGGGCACGTCGGAGTGATTCGTGCTGAGTACGGAAGGCTAGAAGTAGGTCATGTGCCATAGCAATAAACAAGGAACGCTGCAATAAAATAATATAGTCACACACACACACACAAATGCACTCATGCCGAAGCCAGTAATATCCAAAGCTCATGTAATATTTACTGTGCACTAATAGATGGCAGAGAGAAAGAGACTCTTTTGCATTTGAATTTCAGAGAAAGCTGCAGACCACATGAATATGTTTTGTAAGTTTGTTGTTTGCATTATAGACATCTATGAGATTGATTGATGCATATGGTACGATGCATCCAAAGTCTGAGAGCACAATGAAAATCTGGGATTTTGCTCATTTAAAGAGGATCATGACATGCATTTTTTTTTTTTATTATTTTAATGTTTCTTGAGGTTCTTGAGAAAGTTTTTTGCACAACATAATTCAACATTCTGAGTCTGTCTGAAACGATCCGTTTTTAAGGCGCGGCTCCTTTAGGGCGTGTCAGTAAACGCCCACTGTTATGATTGGCTAACGTCACTGCATTGGAAACAGTATCAACGCCCACTCGCTGTTTGAAAACATTATCCATATAAAACCATCATTTACAGACAAAGCATTATGAAATCATTCACTTATGGTTTGTGATGGAGCTGCTGTCAGATTTAATGCAGTCGCTGCTTCATCCGTCAACAAAAGTTTTGTTGCGAACTCTCCATTACACTGTGCCTAGGTTTAAAAAATAAAATGCTCCAAACAAACATATAATCCTCTGACGCAATCTAGGACGCCATTAAAATAAACCATCCACTCAAATCAGCCGTTTAAACTGGACGCGTCACAGCGAACGTCACTTTCGTACGTCAGAAACTGAACACAAATCCAGTGTAGACAGCGTCAGTGATTATAATGAACTCTATTTGCTTTTGACACGGCGCTCACATCCAGCGTAGGCAAACGTCAGCCGGTAGCGACTGAACGCCAGTGGGCGGGGCCTATGGTGTGATGATGTATAACTATTCGCTGATGTTTTGCTCTAGAGGCGGGCATATGTAAATGTATTTGCCCGTGTGACGTCACAGATCCCGCAATATCCAAACAAGGCGCTTTTTGAGCTTGATTAAATAAATGCCTTGTTTATAATGAGGAAACGTTTTAAGCTATGAATCTTGCATGTTTTAATGGTACAAAGACCTCTTATATGGCAAAAGATCAAGGCAAATTTGATTTCTCATGTCATGACTCCTTTAAACCAGGAAATTAAGTTTTAGGATTTTGGAAAATATATAATAACGTAAGATTTTAAAAGTATAAATATATACTACACTGTAAAAAAAACCCTATTTCAACTTAAAAACTTAAGCTGCTAATTAAATTATTTAAGTTTAATCAAACTGGCTGTATAAGCCATTGCAACATAAAGTGACTTTTTTTACAGTTAAATATTCAATATTAAAAAAGATTCTGGACTATTTCCATGTGACTAATTAAATGTAAGTAAATTAGTTTATTTTAACCTAGAAATAAACAGGTTTAGGATTTATATATATATATATATATATATATATATATATAGAGAGAGAGAGAGAGAGAGAAATATTATAAGGTTTTATAAGTCTGAATGTATACTCTAAATTATAAATATTAAAAGATGCTGCATTATTATGATCAATGACACTCATTTACTTGCATTTAATTAGTCACATATAAAGTGTCATTGATCATGTGACTCTGTACAGGCAGATTTTCTTCTTCCATTGAAGCTCAAGATGCTCTTTGGAAAATCATCTCAAATCTTTCTGATCATCAGCGTTTATTCACGAAGCTACAGTGTGTTTTCAGACATTCTCAAATGCATCTTTATATTTTAGACTCAAATTGCAAGTTATGATCTGTAGTGAAACATTTATATTCAACTAGAAAAATGCAAAATAGAAGAATTTTCAAAAGCAGCCTTGAACTTTTGAACCCACTGTATTTTTTATTTTTAAACATGCATTGCAAAGAGGAGTTTAACCATGGTAAAATCACTTTAAACGCACAAATTTGTCTTTGAGCTTTGAAAAATGACGGCAACTGTAATAAAAAAAAGTTCATTAAATAGGTGAAACTACTATTAATAACCATCAAAAACTTAATATAGAATGTGCACCAGCATTTTAAACGCAGCTCATCCAATCAGAAATCTGAGTTTGAATGCAAATCATAAATCATTCTGGATGCTGATTGGTCAGTACAGTTAAAACACACAACTATGGCATGATCCAGCTGTTGTAGCACGACTTGCTTAATTAAACTGCTAAATTCACAGTGCAATTCCATTCAGTTCGCCAGAGTCGGCTTGCTTTGCTTGCTTCTGACCTTTTATTCAGTCTCAGTTACTGTAATCTGGCACCTGGCGCGCTCGTCCAGGCCAACTTGGACTCAACAATTCAAACAATCCAGTTGTTGCCAGAACAGCATTCACAATCCCCGAGAACAGCGGTGGTAATGACGGGAGCTGCCGGCGCTCGTCTCCTCTCTGGAGAATGAATAATATTCTGGCAGTGCCGAATCTAATAGGCGCTCTCTCTTAGATATTCAGCTGAGAATGGCACTTATGAAATATTAATATCATACAAAAATATGGCAACTCCAGCGCACTCCATCTCTCAAACTCCAGCGTAATTGACTATGCAAGTCTCTCCAAATCAGGCAGAGGGAGGGAGATAGAAAGGAAAAACAGAATGCAAGAATATGTCAGACGAGCCACGTCTCACAAATGAGGAAGAATTAAATGTACAGACGTGACAAATGGACGATGGATCTGATGATTACACAAAGACACAGACGTGCCACAACCCAATTAAACAACCGTACGGTGATTGTGTGTCACTCAACGCTAAATTACGATAATTGGACGTGTTTACACATTCAAATAAATTAATCCATTAATAACAAACACTTGAATCACAAATGGACCACGACGGGAATGCATTCAAATAAACTCAATGTTTGTTCCCGTCTGACCGTGAAGTGTTGAAACCTCCTCAACCGATTAAACATGAACACAAACGAACACACAGACATGCATTTCTCTGCAGATTGAGCGGCTGAGGAGCCACGCCCTCCGTGTTTCCTGATTGCCTGATCATACACGAGCCACAACACACTCACGACCTCCAGCTGAGCTTGTTAATGCGCGGCCTTATTTCATTCGGATTTAAAGCTCAAGAAGAAACACACATTTAAACAGGATCACGTCCTAAACACACACACACACACACCAAAACTGAACAGCTTTCTTAAAATCTATCCATCCTTCCTTCCTTCCTTCATCTATCTATCCATCCATCTATCATCCATCTATTCATCTAGCTATCAATCTATCCATCCTTCCTTCCATCCATCCATCCATCTATTCACCAATCCATCCATCCATCCATCCTTCCTTCCATCCATCCATCTATCTATCATCCATCCATCCATCCATTCATCTAGCTATCAATCTATCTATCGTTCCTTCCATCCATCCATCTATTCACCAATCCATCCATCCATCCATCCTTCCTTCCATCCATCTATCTATCATCCATCCATCCATTCATCTAGCTATCAATCTATCTATCGTTCCTTCCATCCTTCCATCCATCCATCTATTCACCAATCCATCCATCCATCCATCCATCTATCTATCATCCATCCATCCATCCATCCATCTAGCTATCAATCTATCTATCATTCCTTCCATCCATCCATCCATCCATCCATCCATCCATTCATCTAGCTATCAATCTATCTATCGTTCCTTCCATCCATCCATCCATCCATCCATCCATCCATCTATTCACCAATCCATCCATCCATCCATCCATCTATCTATCTATGATCCATCCATCCATCCTTCCATCCTTCTATCCATCCATCCATCCTTCTATCCATTTATCTATATACACACACACACACACACACTATGGTATTGAATATATTACTTTTACCAAATTAAATATGATTAATTCATAAGAAAATATGACACTTTAAGTATATATACTATGAGGAAACCAAACACAACATAACATAACATTCACAAAGATTCTTAATGTATTATTTGAGTGAACTCAAATATTCAGATGGGACCTCAAAACAAGTTGAAATATGATATTTTTGGTTAATATGTTTTGTCTGCACATGCGGCGTTAGTTACAGAAGAGTCACTGAAAATGTATAAGATGTTTTTAATAAAAATAAAAACAGAATAACATGCACTAGTGCACAATAAAATGAGAGCTATATGTAAGTAAACCGGGTCCAATCAGAGTTCATGTTGTCTTTCAGGTATATAATAACAGTGGCTGTTTGGTTTTTAATAGCGATCATGCATAGCTCTGGGACGCCCATAAATCTGTATCACAGTTCAGGATTAGAAAGATGAGAACTCAGTTTGAAAACAACCACAAATTAGCATCAATTGATATTGAGTTAGCCGGTCCGGACGACAGCAGCGCCGTTCCCTGGATTACCACATCCAAACATTACATTAGCACATATTTAGCAGAGGAGGAACATTCAAGATCTCATTTGGGTAATCCTGTCGTCTTCAGGCGGTTTAGTGTCGTCACCTCGCTGTGTGTTTAACATTTAGCTCAGAGATGAAATGGCACCAAATGAGAGATTCCACTAAAAACTCATAACGAGATCTCGTTAATATCTCAATTGCTTCAGATAAATCAAAATCTGCAATCAAAAGTATAAAAAACCCATTTCTCATCAAATGAACCGAGCTGCTGTAAATGTGCATTTTATAGCTCTACTCAAACTGTATGGCAACTATTGGCTCTTATTCGTCCTAAAAAGGTTTAGAAGAAACATCTGAGACAAAGTTGAACGAGCAACCCTGAGAAATAACATTTACCTCCGACATTACATGACACCTAAAATATCTCAATTGTTTCTAAACAGCAAATTCTGAACGAAAACTGATGTTTATTTTAGCCTTTCTACTTGAAAATGTCACGCTTAATTCAATGTTACTTGCCGTTTCTTTGTAATTATTTGTTTCAGAGTGAAAATTGTTTCTACACCAATTTTTTCCCCACAAAAATAGATACCAAGATACCAAAAATGTACAATCAAAAGCCATAGACCTCAATATGAACGCAAATATTTCTAATCAAAGCTGCTATAAAAATTCATGTTATAGCTCTTTACTCTTACTGGATGATGACTACTGACTCATTTGGGTCTGTTTTGTATTATAAAAAGCATTTTATGCAAAGCGGATACTTAAACTCCATTAAATCTCCAGAGAAACAACATTTTCCTCTGGCATCATCTGAAAAAAGGAGGGAAAGAGACTCACAGTGAAAGAAAGAAAGACTGTTGGTTTCAGAGCAATAAACCCTCTGAAAATAACTGTGTGCATGTGTGTGTGTGTGCATGTGTGTGCGTGTCGTTCACCTCCAGAGGAAGCTGAAAGGTGAGGGTGGGTGTGTGCATGTGTGTGTGTGTGTGTGGGGGGGGGTTATTTTAGCTAGTGAGCGGATGTTGAACTGAACCAACTTTTAACTGAACCCTGTGTGTCGAGATGTAAAGATACCGAACAAAGGCCTAAAACCTCGTTCCCCTCCCCTCACCGCAACACCTGACGCACGGGGCCGAGGAGAAACGGCATGTTTCCTCTCAGAGCTGTTAAAGTGGTTGTTCTGAGCTCAACCTTCATGCCATGGTTTGGTTAGACTTCTTAAAAGGCGGCTGAGGAGACGCTTGATAAAAGGCAGATAATTTTAAACCATTCATATGTAAATGCATGTACGCATCCGGAAAACTGAGCAAAAAAGAAAAAGATTTTTTTTTCCCCTCTGTCTTTTTTTAGATCGTTCCTCAGAACTCTGGGCATTGTAAAAATGTGATGTTTTTTTCAGTTTTATTTATGAAAGTGTCAAGACTCTGTGAAAGAACTTTAACTAACTGCAGAATAATGAAGTGCACACATACATCAGGCCTTTCCGCACCAAACATGTGTTTCTATGCTTTTATGATCATTAAAAGAATTCAGGGTTCCCACACATTTTGACCAATGAAATTCCAAGACTTTTCCAGGCTTTGATGATTACTGGATGAGGATTAAAGATTCTATTTTATTTTTTAAAAGATTCTATTAATTTCCATGACTTCTCCAGGCCTAAAAATCTGAATTTTACAATTTCTAGGTTAAACATTACCATAGTATTACCACAAATGCTCAAAAACATTGTGTATGCATACATTTTATGACATGTTTTATTAGTTAATGCTTATTGTTACTAATATATTAACATATTTAACATAATAAAATACAAATGTACTATAAAATTACAAAAAATATGCCATGGAAATGTTATTCTTTAAACATTAAGGTAATACCATGGTATTGTTTAAAGTAATAAATAAGAATTGTACAATTTCTAGGTTAAAGTAAACCATAGTATTACCATATATGCTCAAAAACCATTGAATATCCATGCACTTTGTGGTATTTTTTTATTTTTAATTTGTATATTTACAAAAAGTGCTTATTATTGCACTTTTTAAATAATACATTATTTAAAATAAATTATAATATAATATATAATAAATATAAACATGCCATGTAAATGTTATTTTTTAACAGTACCATGATGATATATTAATATATATAATTATATATACATATATATATATTATAATAAATATAAACAAATGCCATGTAAATGTTATTTTTTTAACACTACCATGATGGCAATACCATGGCATTGTTTAAAGTACCTCATAGTACCTCAAATATGAACATGGAAAGCAAATGGGACTATATGTAATCTTTATAATTTTCCAGGAAATCAACATTTTGAAATTCCCTGATATTTCCAGCTTTTCTCACGGCCGTGGGAACCCTGAAAATGGATCGGATGAGGTACGGCTGGTCAGCGTGAGCTGCTTTGTTAGCGCTGATAAATGATTTACGATGCCGGTTTCTGGAACATCAATACCATCTCGTTTCTAATTAAAAAGAAGCCGGCCACAATATTGCACAGGGCGGTATTCACTCGAGAACATCATTCCACAAGAAAAGCTACTGCAGAGGATTTTTCAGTGTTTTGGAACTATTTTATTTCCACAGTTTCACATTTTCAGTTAATATGCTGAGTAGATCAATCGAAAACAAAAGCGGTGGTCGCTCGCAGGTCGAGATTTTCCAGTGAGTCAGACGTGTTTTACTTTGTTAAATATGGACGTCCTTTCAAGCAACGGAAAGCGAAAAAGGAAACTTAGGTAATTGTGAGTCAGTGTGTGAACAGTTGCAGCATTGCAAACATAAGCTGTTTGTATTTGCAACTTCAAAAACACTATTGCATGTGCACAAAATAAAAACCATGCCTACGATCTGTAAAGATGGTGCTAAAATGACTGTATGTTCACGTGCATTGCTCATTCAACAAATACACTGTAGTAACTGTGTTTGTAGCAGTAATATCATAAAATGCACGTTTTGGAAATAATTCACACAGACATTAATTCTCAGGAAAGAAAGAAGCAAAGAAAAGTAACAATATCCACACCAAAACATTCTCTGAAATACCTCGGATAACCATGCAAATAGCATTGTCCATGAATATGGTGATCGTTCAGTGTCACAGTGTGTTTTGTAAGTCTAAGTAGTTACACTTGACTGTTCAGTTTTTGGCTCAAACTTGAATTTCATCCAGTAGCATGTGTGTGTGTGTGTGTGTGGGTGGGAGGTTATGGTGGGTGTGAAGTGTGGCCCTATGTGGACGTATAGGGTTCATCATGTGACCCTCAGAGAACCACAAAACCACCACAGGAGACGGTCACAATCAGACAACAGGGGGCGCTACAGAAAGCCCTGATCCAAACCCTAGGGAGCTGCCCACATAGACCACCATGAGCGGGAAAACCAGTCCAATATGGTGGCTGCGTCAATAGAAACGTTGATTATACCTATATTTTCATAGTAATAAACATAGTTGGATTTTTGTGGTTTTTATCCTTATTAAAGTATTGAGTCGTTAGTTTAGCAACACGTTAGAGTAAAACTCAATTGAGTTGAATCACGATAACACTATGTTTATTATAAGCGCATGTTTTGTCATCTGCCACTTTAAATGCTCAAGCTCTTTAAAGTCAAGGGATTCTGATGGGATGTTTTTATCATTCATCAGCTGAAAAAACTGGTCCGCAAGTGATTCCAACGTTGTCGTTATTCTGTGTTGTTATTTTAGTGGAATTAGAATGATTATTAATTGGCAGCGGCAGTGAAAATAGCGATAGATTCTAATTACACAATGTAAAAATAGCAGTATTTTCTTTGCTATAAGTGTAAATAGTAGTTAGATGCTATTTATACTTATAAATAGTGGCAGATACTGTTTGCACCTCAGTCTTGTTGTACATTAAACGGTATGGATTAATAATATAGAGTGTAAATTATTATTAAAATTATTAAATGGATGCCACCTTATCGGGTCAATAAAGCCCTCTCTACACCGACCCCTAAACACTTTATTATTAAACACACGTTAGACACTTTATTTCCACTTTTCAAATATTTTCTTAATTTTTAGTGAAAATAAATGCCTTTTGTGAAATGTGATGGGAAAAGGGAGTAGAGCGAGTTCGATAAAAGGCGGAATCGAACTCGGGTCGATTTTCGTCACAACTTTCTGCCGCGCGCCTTCTACACTATTGCTACTGCTGATAATCCAGCGTCTTCTGTAATTTTGTCTGGCCCAATCAGACATCAGTGGGCGGAGTTAGTGTAAATAGCCTCTGCCAGCAAGGCAGCCTATGTGCACTTAGTGTAAATAGACACTCTGTTATTAATTTTGGCATTTGCGTACTTGCACATTAAAAAAAAAAACACTTTATTGGTATCTATGGTTTCATGAAGAACCACAAAAGGTTCTTTATAGTGGAAAAGGGTACTTTATATTATTAAAATTATCTTTACACTAAGAAAAAAGGTGGTTTTTAATTAGGGGTGTAATTAGTAGTTTAACGGTGTGCGATCTGACATTATCAAGTATGCACGCATACACACTACATGATGTAGTCTAGTAGGTTACACTAGAGCACTTGCGCATTTAGCGTGCACGCTTTCACTGTGTGATTTAGTCTGAAACAGGCAACGTGAACCACGAGTTACATACTCTTTAGTGTCTTGTTTGGGGCATAAGAAAGATTTTTTCATCAAATCCTTTTATCATTTATCATAGCCTGGTCTGTCTTGAGTATGCTGGTCACATGATTTGCTTCAAGTTTTCTGTGATCAATTAGTCAGCCTGACCTAAACCCAACATGGGCGCCATTGGTGCAGGACATTCAGATTTTGTGATAAGTAAATATATATTAATCTTACTTTTTTCAGCACACAAAACAACTGCTAATATTAATTGTGAACATTGTCTTAAGATGTTGAAAAAGAAAGTTATATAAAAGTTATATGTTGCTCATGCTGTTATTTACCGCATTTTGAAAAGTATGTAACTCCTAGTACACGTTGCCTGTTTAGGGTATAAAAAAAGGATTATCCACAGCATTGACAATGAATGGTGTTTCAAGGTAAACTGGGCTCCCTGTACTGGTCATTGCATTATTGCGAATTCCGGGGTGACGAGTGAGGGGTCGGTTGTGGGTGGTGGGAGGGCCAGTAGAAATGTCGTTCCAGGACCGGGGCCCTTAGGGAAGACCCTTATAGGCCCTCCAGGCCTCTGGGCCCACTGTACACAGTCCCCCTTCTCAATCTATGTAGTTTGAGTTTTTTGCAAATGTTAATATTCACATGTAAAACTGATATTATTACTTTTTGTTGACTACATCTTTGCATTTTTAACTAGATATTTTCTTGCAGAGTTTCACACACTCATTTTATGGTAGAACAGGGGTGTCCAACCCTGCTCCTGGAGGGCTACCTTCCTGCAGAGTTGCACGAAAATAAAAGTAAAATAAAAAAATTCTCTGCAAGTAGTTAAAAATGCAAAGATGTAGTCAACAAAAAGTAATAATATCAGTTTTACATGTGAATATTAACATTTGCACATTTTTTTTTAACTCAAACCACATAGATTGAGAAGGGTGTACAGTGGGTTAAAGGGTTAAAATGCATTTATAATGCCCTCAATATTCAAGATAAGGGGGGCAAAAATGCCTTTGTATGTCTTTTATATTTATATCATTTGATATATTTAATATCACATGAAGAGAGACGTTTTTTCTCCATATCAGCATGATTACAAATGTGATATTGATTTTATACAACAGTTCAATAAACAAGTTAATATTAAGTGACATTTTAGACTCAATATGGCCTGTTTTTGCCTCAGGACTGTTTTGCGTCTCTGAGCAACACACGGCGGTGTTTCGTTACTGAATGAACGAATCATTTGAATGAATGATTCAATGACTCACTCATTAAGACAGCCAAATGCTTCGTACCTAAATGAATCAGTCGTTTGAATGAATCGTTTGAATTAATGATTCAATGACTCACTCATTGAGACAGCAAAATGCTTCGTACCTGAATGAATCAGTCATTTGAATGAATCGTTTGAATTAATGATTCAATGACTCACTCATTGAGACAGCCAAATGCTTCATTCCTGAATGAATCAGTCGTTTGAATGAATCGGTTTTAATTTCACATTTAAAGTATCTTTTCATTTATTAAATCATTTCAAATATCAATATGTTTTGTTTAAAACATCAAAACTTTATGCATTTGAAACAGCAGGTTAAATGTATTCATGTCCCTCTGAGCTGCATTAAACAGTGTAAATGATCTAAATGCCACTTCAGATGCAGTTTCTGTGTTTCCTCTGCACTGCAAAGATGAATTTTGTTGATGCTGATTTCATTTGATTGGTAACAGCCCTGTTGTGTCATTATTAAAAGATGATGCATACATTTAATTAGGTCAAAAATGGCATTATAAGAGTAAAAATGTCCATAAAAGGTAAAAATCAGTTTAAACTTGCTGGAAAAGATGATTTCTGTCACTGCTGTGAACTGACCACCACACAGAACATGAAGAATATCAAAAACTTTAGAGTCAGCTGACCACGGCAGTCCTAAACCTGCCAAAGGTAATGTTTCAGTTTATCGTTATCGACAAAATCCCTGAAAATATTGAGATATAATTTTTTGTCAATATCGCACACCCCTAGTTCTGATCACTGATTTTGTTTGAGGAACCCAAAATGGTTCTTCTATGGCATGGCTGTGAAAAGCCCTTTGTTTTTGAGCGAGTAGAGTATGTTTGTGGTCAGTAGGTTTCGGATCAGAGATGAAGGTGCGGAGCGTCAGGTCTCACCCCTGAAGAGGGCAGTCTTTTCTCCTCAGGGTTGGGCCTCCCGGGTAATGCGCCGTACAGCCTAACACCTCGATCTCCTACACTGTATCTGCTCTGTAGAGATGGAGAAAAGAGGAGAGGAATAGAGTAAAGACGGAGGAGACAGAGAGGAAAGAAAAACACAGGACAACGGGCCCAGCTTAGAAGTGTACGGGAGACAATAACAACGACAAACAACCAATAAGAGCTTCACAAATCAAAACATCATCAATACCGAACTGGTGTTTTCCCTCACTGACATGAGACTATAGTAGCTAGGGTATCTAGAGATGGCTCAGGTCTCTCCTTCAATGTGTGTCTATGGGGTTTTTCAGCTGTTTTATTATCCAGCGTGTGTTAAGTGTGCGCCTTAACTTTAATTCTTAATGTTAGGCGTTTGATCTCATCACGATCAGCACTAGTACCACTGATGATTGACTTAAATGCCACTTATAACATATTGTGCTCAGCAGGAATAATGACATATGAACTGATTTCAGTCTTTCTGGCCTCTTCCCACTGTGAGTTCATGTATCTCTGTGTGTGTGTATGTGTGTGTATGTGTGTGATCTCCTCTGTCCCACTCTGTGTGTGAGGCTTGTTTGAGGAAACGCTCCCGGCAGGAGTTTTGGCAGTCTAAGTTTGGGAATCGGAGCAATCCAACATCTAATGATTCACACAAGAGAGTGTGCCAAACACACACACACACACACAGTACACACAGAGACATATGAAACTAGTGTAGTGTACTTGTAATATTTCTCTCAGGTCATTTGATAGACAGCGGTGTGCACTACAACTGGATGATGAAATACGGCATCAGGCTCATTAACAAAATAACACGGTACATTTACATGGTTATACCACGGTATTCTTTGAAGTACCAAAGCACAGCCCTGCATCTTGAAAAAAATTTTTTTTTTTACATTTAAAAAGTACAAAAATATCGTTTTAAATATAACTTTCCATCATGTACATTTTTTTCACAAAATCAGAATGCTGATTTTTCTAATTATATGTAATATTTAATATGTGATATTTAAAAAGTGCAATAATAAGCACTTTTTGTAAGGAAATGAATAAAAAATACCACAAAGTGCATATTATGCACTCATGCATATATATTTATATTTATATGAATATATATATATATATTAGTAGTATATATTTATATTATTTATTATTTTTTGTTTATATATATATATATATATATATATAAAACAAAAAAATAACATAAGTTGTCAAATGTCAGTTTTGGTTTTATTATTTATTTATTATTATTTATTATTGGTTATATTAATAGTATATATTTATATTATTTATAATTTTTTGTTTTTTTATATATATATATATATATATACATAATTCTAACAGTGAAATCAGAATTAGGCATAAAATAATCATTAATGTGAAGATAGTTGTCGCCTGGAAGAGAGGAATCATGTTTGTGTGGTAGTTTTCTGATGATGAAGTGATAATACTAGACTTTACAAATAGCTGTCAAAAGCAAAAATGCTCCAAAATCATATTTTGTGAGGAAGTGTGATGTGCCAGAGCAAAACAGACAATATTGGAATCAACACACCAAAATTAGTAATAAAGTATTGGACTTCATTCAGAAAATATGATGCAGGGCGGTGTAGTGTATAAATATGATAAAGACGAAAGCTGTTATTTTAAATACACATGCATGCAAAAAAGTATTTTTTTGGACATGCACATCTCAGAGTATACTATATCACTTTATCATGTTACTGTCAATATCGTCTAATTGCATTGCCAAAAATCGAAGTTTTCAATAAAGTTTACTAATATATGGCAAGCAGCTTCTCTCGATTGTCAACGCAAGCAAACCCACACGTGATTCGCTGAGCACGGGATGATTCTGCATATCACTGTAAATCAGAAAGTGCCGTATGACTAACAATATGCTGTCAAGTAAATCCGAAATGCTGTATTTAGTGCGTGAGAACGTCCCTCATCAGATGTGGCAGCTCGGCCCGGCCGCAACGACTGCGCCGCTAATCACTCAGACAGATTGAAGGGATCGTGGGATGTTGTCATCTATGTTTCTTTCTTCTGTATTTCTCTCTCATCACTGCAGCTAAACTTAGCCTCACAGCAGGGGTTTTCTGCACCTCGAGTCTTCCTGTTAACCGCCGCACGTGTCCGTAATCGATGTGCCCTTTACTGCAAACTTTACTGTAACCCGTGGGTGACTTGAGGGGACATTTCTGAGCGTCTCGAGCCAGAATGATTGTGTTAAATTACTTGTTTGACTGGAAGATGAGTTTAAAATAAAAGGCTCATGGATTAAAATTAGTAGATGACATGTTGTTTTGTGCTCCACGGCTACTAATACATGACACACACACACATCACAAAACATTTGATTTGAAACCCAAAAAATGTACTGAAGAAGCATTCATACCTTCACACACATTCACACACAAACACTCACACACATACACACACAAACGCACACACTCACACACACATACACACACACACACACACAAACACACACACACACACAAACACACAGACTTGTATACACACAAACACACTCTCTCACACACACACACACACAAAAACACACACACACAAACACACTCTCACAAACACACACACACACAAACACAGACTCATACACACAAACACACACACAAACACACAGACTCGTACACACACAAACACACTCTCTCACACACACACACACACACAAAAACACACACACACAAACACAGACTCATACACACACAAACACACTCTCTCACAAACACACACAAACACTCTCACACACACACACAAACACACGCACACACACACACACACACACAACCACACACTCACACACACACAAACGCACACACTTATACACACACACACACAAACGCACACACTCATACACACACACACACAAACGCACACACTCATACACACAAACACACAAACGCACATACTTATATACACACAAACACAAACGCACACACTCATACACACACACACACACACAAACGCACATACTTATATACACACACAAACACAAACGCACACACTCATACACACGCACACACACAAATGCACACACTTATACACACACAAACGCACACACATACACACACACTCATACATACAAACGCTCACACACACACACACACAAACAAACACGCGTCATTAACAGGATCTCCCAAATTCCTTCACATTTTCTGTGCTCATTTTGTGGAATTCTACAGAATGAACTAAAACATGTTCCAATAATAGAGCTGCGTTCGTACTGCACTCGTATACATAATCAAAATTAATATATTTCATAAACCTTTACCTGATCCTTCAACACTCACTAATCTAATTCTGAATCACAGATAAACTCATGTTAACTGGTGAGGATTTGCTAATTAATTACCAAGTTAAAATACTACACACCAACCCAAACACCAAAAGTTGCATTTTTAGAACTGCATTAAAAATACAAGAATTTAAAAAATACATTATTTAATTTTCCAGTTGAGAATCCCATTTAACATATTGTTCTTCTGAATAATGAATCGATCACAATAAGACCAGTGTTAAAACTAAAATGACTTAAAAACTGTCTCTAAATACATGCGTAGTGAAGGCCTTAAATAATCCAGCAGAGGACGTTTAGAAACAAACAAACGAGACCAAATCTGCATCAAAGAGAAACGCAAAGCACCAGCTGCAAGATGCAAATGTCCCCTAAACCGCAAGACCATTACTGCAGTTTGAATATTGGATATTATTACAATGCAAATTGCATAGGGCCAGAGATTAAGTTGCAATTATGGCCTGAAAAGCATCTAGACCGGTGGAATGATTCTATTTCAGGAGCTGCGCACTGGGCCGACGACAGAAGGGATGTACTTAGTAATATTAAATATAGTATAAAATACTAGGTGGTGTGGCTGCGTACTAAGTGTGTGTGTGTTTAAGTGATCGTGCCACACACTTAACGCTTGCTCAGTAAGAGCGCGATAAATTAACTCCATCAGCAGGAGTGTCTGAAACCCAGTACTTAAAGAAACAGTTCAGACAAACATGAAGATCCTCATATCATACGGTTATTTTTGCAGTTAAACTTCCAAGGAATGTTCATGGTGCTTTTCCATAAAACAACGGGATGTTTTATGATGTTTTTAGTCCGTATATGTTTCATATATGTTTAAAAGAGCAGCGTGAGGGTGTCGGGTGAGTAAATGATGACCGAATCTTCATCTGTGGGTGAACGAGTGCTCTTATTCTCAGTTCTGTCCAGTAACAGTTTTTCTGCCTGTGAGCCATAAAACATAATCAAAACAAACTAATATAAAAGAGGGCGGCCGTTTATAAATGAGGCAGAAAGGGATCCGACTCTGGCCGTCTTTCTCTTTGGAGTTCTCGTTAGAGTTCTCGTTAGTCGCTCACAGATTCTGTCTCATTATGCAAATAGGGGGAATTGTTTTTCGGGTTGTGTGTGAGTGTGTGTGAGCGTGTGTGTGTGTGTGTGTGTGCGTGCATTTAATTAGGATAATAAAGAAAAATAGGGATGGGATGCTGCTGAAGAGAACACCTGCAACACAACACAAGACATACACACACACACACACACTCATACACACACACATATATGCTCACACAAACACACACACACACTCACTCACTCACACAGACATACACACAAACATACTCATACACACACGCTCACACACACACTCACTCATAGGCTCATACACACACAAACACACACACATACTCACACACTCACAAACAAACACACATTCACACAAACACACGCACACACACACACACATACAAACACACACACACTCACACACATGAACACACTCACTCACTCATAAACACACACAAACACGCACACGCACACACACACATAAACACACACACACACAAACACACACACACTCATACACACACTCCCTCACACACACTCACACAAACACTCATAGACTCATACACACACAAACGCACTCACACACACACACAGACTCATACACACACTCACACACACACAAACAACACCCCCCAACTCACACACACACACACACACTCATACACACACACATAAACATTCACACATATACGCTCACACAAACACACACACACACAAACACACGCACACTCACACACATGAACACACTCACTCACTCATAAACACACACAAACACACACACGCACACACACACATAGACACACAAACACACACACACACAAACACACACACACTCATACACACACTCACACAAACACTCATAGACTCATACACACACAAACGCACTCACACACACACACAGACTCATACACACACTCACACACACACAAACCCCCCCCCCCCCCAACTCACACACACACACACACTCATATACACACAAACACACACACTCAAACCCAAACCCTAAAAGTTGCATTTTTAGTAATGCATTAAAAATACAAGAATTTTAAAATAAAATACGTTATTAATTTTATGAATAATTTTTCCAGTTGAGGCCATTCCTGTATGAACTGAACTGAGGTCAGATTGACAGATTCTGCAGCTGAATAAACCCCGCCTGCATTTTTCTGTAGGACGGCGATTCTTATCTCTGACATTTAGCCACTTAAAACTAATCTAAAGTGAACGAGTGATCCGACGATGGCTTTCATTTCTCTCTGCCGTTGCATCACAGCTCAAATCTCCAAAGCACACAATGTTCCCACAGGCCTTTACATCGAAAATAACTCTTGCTGGAAGCTGTCCAGTTAATAACTGTGTTTGTACAATCAACATATTGTTTTGGCCATGCGAAGATGAATGACCTGTTTAAACGAGAGAGACAGACAGACAGAGAGAGACAGATTGCTATTGAGCGGATGGGTAGAAATGAAAATAAAGCTGCTGTGAATATTTACAGATGTTCAAATAGAAATATGCAAGCAGATTTTTACATTTTCTGGAGAAAATATAAGTGCTGTTTAACCATGCAAAACTCACAGCCATATTGCTAGGGTGTTACTATGCGGATGCTAAGGTTTTCTCACTGGTTTTTACTGCATTGTTATGTATTTACTATGGTTTCCTGGCTGATTCCGAGCATTACTATACGCTTTCTATGGAGAGCAATAATGATGACTGACAAATACCACTGAAAAAAGAAATAAAAAGCATGATTTAGGTGTGCAGCGAGTCTGTGAGCGCACGTGCATATTATCTTGCCTGGTTCAGTGTTTCTTTGTGTGGCTGTCAAACTCACAGTCAGAGTGAAAACAACAGAGGCCAATCACGTTACTTTCATTTCAAATGCATTACTATACAACACTCAGAACAGCCAATCAGAGGCGGGTTTCTCTTCTCACCCGCCAGTGCAGCTGTAAAGGTGATGCTGTCTGGATCATGTGACTCAAACTGAAAACACATTCTGACTGTCAATCATCCTTTTGCCTTTACATAATCACAGGGATGCTAACAAAAATTCTTATGAGTAAAAACATGCACAGAATTTAAATGCAGTGATGCCTACATGAAAGAAGAATCACATATCAGATCTCAGTTGTTTCTCACAGACAGTAAAAGAGATAAAATTAGGACTTTTTGTGATGCCTCCTACTTAGATGTTCTTTTGACAGAAAGACTGTAGTTATGTCATGAAACCAGAATGAGTGTTTGGCATGGTAATGAATATGACAATGTTGATATGTTTGGTCTTGACAGAATAGACCTGCTATGTTGCTGATGTTATGTTGCGGCTACTGTTGGTTATTTCTGCTGCTGTTATTGCTGCTGTTATTATTTCTGCTGCTGTTATTATTTCTGCTGCTGTTATTGCTGCTGTTATTATTTCTGCTGCTGTTATTGCTGCTGTTATTATTTCTGCTGCTGTTATTGCTGCTGTTATTATTTCTGCTGCTGTTATTGCTGATGCAGCTGTTGTTATTATTTCTGCTGCTGTTATTGCTGCTGTTATTATTTCTGCTGCTGTTATTGCTGCTGTTATTATTTCTGCTGCTGTTATTGCTGCTGTTATTATTTCTGCTGCTGTTATTGCTGCTGTTATTATTTCTGCTGCTGTTATTGCTGCTGTTATTATTTCTGCTGCTGTTATTGCTGATGCAGCTGTTGTTATTATTTCTGCTGCTGTTATTGCTGCTGTTATTATTTCTGCTGCTGTTATTGCTGATGCAGCTGCTGTTATTATTTCTGCTGCTGTTATTATTTCTGCTGCTGTTATTGCTGCTGTTATTATTTCTGCTGCTGTTATTATTTCTGCTGCTGTTATTGCTGCTGTTATTATTTCTGCTGCTGTTATTGCTGATGCAGCTGTTGTTATTATTTCTGCTGCTGTTATTATTTCTGCTGCTGTTATTGCTGATGCAGCTGTTGTTATTATTTCTGCTGCTGTTATTATTTCTGCTGCTGTTATTATTTCTGCTGCTGTTATTGCTGCTGTTATTATTTCTGCTGCTGTTATTGCTGATGCAGCTGCTGTTATTATTTCTGCTGCTGTTATTATTTCTGCTGCTGTTATTGCTGCTGTTATTATTTCTGCTGCTGTTATTATTTCTGCTGCTGTTATTGCTGCTGTTATTATTTCTGCTGCTGTTATTGCTGATGCAGCTGCTGTTATTATTTCTGCTGCTGTTATTATTTCTGCTGCTGTTATTGCTGCTGTTATTATTTCTGCTGCTGTTATTGCTGCTGTTATATTTCTGCTGCTGTTATTGCTGATGCAGCTGTTGTTATTATTTCTGCTGCTGTTATTGCTGCTGTTATTATTTCTGCTGCTGTTATATTTCTGCTGCTGTTATTATTTCTGCTGCTGTTATTATTTCTGCTGCTGTTATTGCTGATGCAGCTGCTGTTATTATGTCTGCTGCTGTTATTGCTGCTGTTATTATTTCTGCTGCTGTTATTGCTGATGCAGCTGCTGTTATTATTACTGCTGCTGCTGTTATTATTACTGCTGCTGTTATTATTTCTGCTGCTGTTATTGCTGCTGTTATTATTTCTGCTGCTGTTATTGCTGCTGTTATTATTTCTGCTGCTGTTATTATTTCTGCTGCTGTTATTGCTGATGCAGCTGCTGTTATTATTTCTGCTGCTGTTATTGCTGCTGTTATTATTTCTGCTGCTGTTATTGCTGATGCAGCTGCTGTTATTATTTCTGCTGCTGTTATTGCTGCTGTTATTATATCTGCTGCTGTTATTATTTCTGCTGCTGTTATTGCTGCTGTTATTATTTCTGCTGCTGTTATTGCTGATGCAGCTGCTATTATTATTTCTGTTGCTGTTATTGCTGCTGATGTTATTGCTGCTGCTTTTGGTTATTGCTGCTGTTATTATTTCTGCTGCTGTTATTATTTCTGCTGCTGTTATTATTTCTGCTGCTATTATTGCTGTCGCTGTTATTGCTGCTGCTGATGTTATTATTTTTGCTGCTTTCGACGAAGTGCTGAAACCCTATTATAATTGTTAGGATTTTTATTATTATTATTATTATTTTTCTTGTGCCGTAAAATTGATCTTGCAGACCAAGCCGTAAGTGCTAGAGACTTGAAACTTCGTCAGATGGTAGTCCAAAAATCGAGGAGAGGTTGACAGAGTATGACCCAGATTGGCCAATAGGTGGCGCTACAGCGACCAAAAGCGCGAAAGTGCTCATAACTCCTAAACTATTTGTCATACTCAAACAGACTCAAGTGTCTTATATCATTGGAAAGCTGAGCTCATGACGAACATCTCCGATTTCATTTGCGGTATTTTCCCGCCATTTTGAATTTTGTCGAAAACCTACTTTTGTGAACTAGTCCTAGGGGTTTTTCGCCCGATCGTAACCGAACCAGTGCAGAAAGATTCTGTGGGGTCTGAATATCAATAGTTATTGAAAAAAAGTAGACATTTCGATTCACGGTCGTTAAGGGGCATAAAAAAGGACGTTTAGGGCGGAGCCAATTTTACTCAAATGGCTATAACTCAAGAAAGAAATGAGATATGTTCACCAAACTTGATACACATGTGTATGGGCTCAATCTTTGGTCACGATAAAAAAAAATTGCGACGATTGAACACTTGGTGGCGCTATAAAATGGCTATAACAACCCGACTGCTAGTCCAATTGACTTGAAAATTGGTATGCAATGTCTTGGTCCAAGGTGCCATGTATGTCTACGAGGACATTGTCGTATCTCAAAAAACATGGCCGCCATCGGCCAATGAAATTTAAGCACCTATTAGACAAGGTTAACGGAGGCCGATCAGAACGAAACTCGGTGGGCATGGTAAACTCATGGTCCTAGAGGTCTGTAAGAATTTTGAAAGAAATCAGCCACTAGTTGGTGCTAACAAGTTTTATGCCTCTATAATCACGTGGTGTTTAACATATCCACACAATACTGATATAATTTGATAGATCTCCTCATGTTGAACAACTTTGCCTCAAGAACCACTGATGTCAATCAAATCGTTCATTAAATATTCATGAATATGTTAAAAACCTACTTTTGCAAACTAGTCCTAGGTTTTTTGCCCGATCGGAACCAAACCACTGCAGTATGATTCTCTGGACTCTCCTGATCAATAGTTATCAAAAAAATGTTGAACTGTACCCTTTGGGTAGCTATAACAGGGTCATTTAGAGAATGGGTCTGGCAAAACATGCTCAAAAGCCTATTAATCCTGAACGAAAACTCAAAACTTCATGAAAATAGGTGGGCACGTGCAGCATGTGACTCTAAACAAGCATGCAAAATGTCATGGAGACCAGGCAATAGATGCCTCTATAACAGTTAAAAAGGTGAAAACTGACCAACATGTGCCAATGCTTATAATGGCGTATTACCTAAAATTGCCGTAAAGCCACCAGAGGGCAGCAGAAGACCACTCATTGGTTCATTTTGCTCAGTAAGCATATATAAACTTTATAAAATCATTAAAATAACATTGCAAATGACATTTTGTCAAGGTTTACCAATTCATTTGTTAATTTGATGTATGTTTTTGCAATAATATTGCATTACACTTACAAGACCTGAAAATATGTTTTAAAGGGGAAAACCTGGAATAAGCAATTTGTTACCTATCATTTATTTCAAATATCTATATCTGCAACAAAATGTGTATATGAGTTAGCACGTTTGAAGGCATTCACTTGTAAAATGTGCCATTAAACAAAAACAGACATTTAAAATGAAAATGAGCCCATGAGTGGTTCTCTGCTGCCACCTGCTGGTTAAAATAGTCATTTTGTCATACTACTCACTAGTATTGTTCTATAATTCATATTTAGACATTATAAAATTACTATTATAACATTTACAAGCACATTTTGCCAAATTTGATCGATTCATTTCTACTTAAGCATTGGTATTGACAACTGTGCCAAAAAAATGATGGTATGATTAATGTGTGAAAATGACCACGAGACTAGGAGTAAGCATTTTGTTTCTAATAATTTATTTCAGATATCTATATGTAAAACAGAAGTGTGTGTGTGGCCAATATCTACTCAAGAAATGCTCAGACTTTATTCAGATAAGCACATATGACATATGACATGACATCTGGCAATAGTTTTTCTTTTAAATTAATATTTAGGCATTGTAAAATCATCTTTATAACATTTAATATCACATTTTGTCAATGTTTATCAATGCCACTTGTGTTGGCTGTAATACTAATTTTGTTCTATAGAGGGGGCTGCAGGATTAGAAATGTACTCTCTTGTGGTTCCAGCTGTTAAGATTATATGTGTATATACAGTTAGGATTGTTCATATCATCTAAATACTCAATATTTTTTTTGTGGGAATGCACATTAAACAGTTCATCATACAGGTAAGTTCAACTCTGTTGTCAGAAAGTCTGTCATAGGAACCAAAGTTGTTTTCCATGTACGTTGTTGCACACAGGAAGACAGGATGGCAAACAAAATTAAATTAAATCACTTAAATGGTTTTGTTAGCAATGGTAAATCATGGTAAATCATACTAGAAACATGGTAAATCATATTAGATTGTGGTAACTCGTGGCAAATCATGGTACACTATGGTAAATCATGCTAGAATCATGGTAAATCATACTAGAACGTGGTAAATCGTGGTAAACTGGTAAATCCTGGTAAGCTGTGGTAAATCATGGTAAATCGTACTAGAACGTGGTAAACTATGGTAAATCGTGGTAAACTTTGGTAAATCATAATAGAATCATGGTAAATCATACTAGAACGTGGTAAATCATGGTAAACCATGCTAGAACATGGTAAATCATGGTAAACTATGGTAAATCATACTAGAATGTGGTAAATCATGGTAAACTATGGTAAATAATGCTAGAATCATGATAAATCATACTAGATTGTGGTAAACTATGGTAAATCATACTAGAACATGGTAAATCATGGTAAACCATGCTAGCAACGTGGTAAATCGTGTTAACATCATGTTAGCAAAATGTTAATCATACTAACAACATGCTAATCGTGTTAGCATCGTACTAGCAACATGCTAAGTGTGTTAGCATGATGATATCAAACAAGCTAATTGTGTTACCATCATGCTAGCATCATGCTAATTGTGTTAGCATCTTACCTATCTATCTATCTTCTAAGAGACTGTATTGACTTCAAAGCCGTCAAACTTTAAACTACTTCAAACCAAAAATCTTCAAACTTTAAGCTTTTAATACTTTTTTTCAAACTTTCTGGTCCGGCTTTTCTCAAGCCAACTTAAAGTTTGTCTCAACAAACTATTTTATCTAGTCTATCATATAACTGCACACAAAAGCCTATAACAGTCTTTAAAATGGTATTGTCCTTCTATGACTGTTACATGCTTGCTAAATAAACCTTAATATCTTTTTATGCATGTGTGCCTTAAATTACCTTAAATGCTTGAACCCCGATAAATGCTGCTTGCAGCTTTAATTATTTCTGCTGCTGTTATTATTTCTGCTGCTGTTATTGCTGCTGCTGTTATTATTTCTGCTGCTGTTATTACTGCTGCTGTTATTGCTGTTATTATTACTGCTGCTGCTATTATTGCTGCTGCTGTTATTATTTCTGCTGCTGCTGTTATTGCTGCTGCTGTTATTATTGCTGCTGCTGTTATTATTTATTTCTGCTGCTGTTATTATTGCTGCTGTTATATTTCTGCTGCTGGTATTATTGCTGCTGCTGTTATTATTTCTGCTGCTGTTATTACTGCTGCTGTTATTGCTGTTATTATTACTGCTGCTGCTGTTATTATTACTGCTGCTGCTGTTATTATTTCTGTTGCTGTTATTTCTGCTGCTGTTATTGCTGCTGCTTTTGGTTATAGCTGCTGCTGTTATTTCTGCTGCTGTTATTGCTGCAAGTACGAGATTTGCTACTGCCAATACATATGTGACGCTGCTGTGAGCAAGTCAGACATGCTGCTGCTGAACAAAATTTCATACATGAATGACCCGTAGCAGATCTATACAGGTGGACCTGGGGAAGATGCAGGGTTTGTGAAAGCGCACTGCAACTGCTACAACAAATGCTGACCAGTATATGAAGGTTGAGCAGCGAGCTCATTGGCTACTGATACAACAGGAACCAATCAGCTGTGCCCTATAGAGAATGGTGTGATTGCAAGCAGATTGAGTTAAGGACCTATCAGAGTTTCATGATAGAACTTTATATTAATCTCAGAAATGTTTCAAACTGTGCTCAGATATGCCAAGATATAGAAGTCTGCAAGATCTCAATATGAACTCAAACACTTCTCATCAAATTATCTGAGATGCTGTCCACATTTATCTTAAAGAATTATGTCTCTACTTAGGAAATATTAGGATAAACATCTGAGATAAAGTTGATCTTTCAATGAAACATAATAACTAAGATGTCCTGAGCTCTGAACGAGCAACATCTGAGCTATAAAATGTTCCTTTAATAATTGGACTGTAATCTTGGCAACAGGTTTCTGTCGCTGAACCAATGGCAACGGAACGCCGTCAGGCTTCTCCGTTCCTCATCCTCTTTCTTTCCCGAGTATTTGGTGTTATGTCATCCTTCCATACACAGTAATGACAAAAAAAGAGGCCGCATTAAAATAATCTTCCGTTTGCAGGCCAGACAAAAGAAGGAAAGTGATTTCTTAACATGAAAGCAATCTACTTACAACCATCTGCTCGTCGTCTAAATCAAAAGTGCTGTTTCCAGAGAAAAGCCGTCCAAACACTCGCTGCCAAACACACATTTGAGACGTGATGGAGTTTGAAGAAGCCAAGTTGCAAAAACATTGTTCTCGCAAGTTAAGACAAACTCATTTGGATACTAACAGACAGACAACAGACCAGTGAAACTTATTATACTGAATTCAGTCCAAATCAGCACACGCTGTAAAAAATAATCATTTCAATTAGAACCCAAAAGTGTTTTACAGTCTGATGCCATATGAGAAGTATTAAACTGTGTGTGTGTGTTTGCTCTAGACATTAATGTGCTGTTACTTTACTAAGTACAGATGCAGGATTTTTTACCTGCTGAACAATAAAACACCTGGGAAAATCCCAGATCACACACTTGGGCCTATAATTAACCACATAGCAACACCATAGAAACCACATACCATCACACTAAAAATCACTCCTCCTTAGCAACCACATAGCAATGCCCTAGCAACCACCCAGAACAGCAAAGCAATGCCCTAGCAACCACAATGCACCACACTAAAAATCACTCAGATTTTCTCAGCAACCATATACCAACACCTAGCAACTGCAAAGCAACGCCCTAGCAACCACCAAAATATTTTAGCAACCACATAGCAGAACAATAAATAAATCACTCAGATCTCCTTAGCAGCGCCCTGGCAACGACACAGAACAGCCTAGCAACTGAAAATGCCCTAGCAATGACCAAAATACTTTAGCAACCATATAGTAGAACACCAAAATCACTCAGACCTTCTTGGCAATGCCCTAGCAACCACACAGAACAGCCTAACAACTGCAAATGCCCTAGCAGCCACCAAAACACTTTAGCAACCACATAGTAGAACACCAAAATCACCCAGACCTTCTTAGCAACGCCCTGGCAACCACACAGAACAGCCTAACAACTGCAAATGCCCTAGCAACTACCAAAACACTTTAGCAACCACATAGTAGAACCCTAAAAATCACTCAGACCTCCTTAGCAACGCCCTGGCAACCACATAGAACAGCCTAGCAACTGCAAATGCCCTAACAACCACCAAAACGCTTTAGCAAACACCTAGCAGAACACCAAAAATCACTCTGATCTCCTTAGCAACGCCCTGGCAAGCACATAGAACAGCCTAGCAAATGTAAATGCCCTAGCAACCACCAAAACACTTTAGCAAACACCTAGCAGAACACCAAAAATCACTCTGATCTCCTTAGCAACGCCCTGGCAAGCACATAGAACAGCCTAGCAAATGTAAATGCCCTAGCAATGACCAAAATACTTTAGCAACCATATAGTAGAACACCAAAATCACTCAGACCTTCTTGGCAATGCCCTGGCAACCACACAGAACAGCCTAACAACTGCAAATGCCCTAGCAGCCACCAAAACACTTTAGCAACCACATAGTAGAACACCAAAATCACCCAGACCTTCTTAGCAACGCCCTGGCAACCACACAGAACAGCCTAACAACTGCAAATGCCCTAGCAACTACCAAAACACTTTAGCAACCACATAGCAGAACCCTAAAAATCACTCAGACCTCCTTAGCAACGCCCTGGCAACCACATAGAACAGCCTAGCAACTGCAAATGCCCTAACAACCACCAAAACACTTTAGCAAACACCTAGCAGAACACCAAAAATCACTCTGATCTCCTTAGCAACGCCCTGGCAAGCACATAGAACAGCCTAGCAAATGTAAATGCCCTAGCAACCACCAAAACACTTTAGCAACAACATAGCACAACACTAAAATCACCCAGCTCCTTAGCAACTACATAGCAACGCCCTGGCAACCACATAGAACAGTCGAGGAGTAAGTTTTACACTTTAAAAGTCTAGTTTGAGTTTAACACAAGAAAGGTGAAACTAGACCTATATTTGTAGTTCAGACTTTTACTTTGTCCTACAGCAAAAGAGATTATATTGAAGGCCTGTAAAGCCAAAATAGGTGAAATATATTTCCGTACATGAATGTCTAATACCTTTCTAACATGTCAGACATTTATTGGTGTATCCAGGGCATTAGGCTGGCGACAGCGCTAGTGACAGTTTTAGCCCGTGAGTACGAGACCTTCTGATCCTGCCATGTGTGTGTGTGTGTGTGTGTGTGTGTGTGTGTGTGTGTAATGATCTCATGGGGTTTATTTTCCACAGCAGATGTCTCGTGTTGAACAACACAGTAAATTGGCGTCCATGCTGACAGACAGATCAACATGTACTGAAAATATGAGAGACATGTAAACACACTCAAATACACAAATACAAACACTATAATTTAATCTTAGGCAATTCATTAATATTAAAACGTAGGTTCAGATCAGGGGCGAGTGTGCATACGCAGGTGTCGTCGAATTAAATCTCATTTTAACACTTTTTAGCTCACCATAAAGTTAATGCCAAACCATCAAAAACAACATCTCTTTAGTATCTCAGTTCTCTCCAAGACTAAACTGCATCTGAGACAAAAATATATGACACATGAGCTATGAAAGAGCAACCTCAGTGGTTGCCAAAGTAAGATTACGGTCATAAAAAGCTCAAATGTTTCATAAAAACGTCTTTTACCACCATATTCATAATAAGAGTTCATAACAAACTAAAAAGCAACAGGTTTGGGTTTAGCAGCCAAATAATGTTAATATGTGTGTGGCGCCTGAGAATTAATTCTCTAAAAATAAACCTTAACAGTTTCACCAGGAATAATGTCGAATCTGGCAGGCGTGTGTTTACTTTATGAGTAATGCAATTACATAAACTAATACCAGCACATTTCACAGTGTCTTTCCACAGAGCGCTGATCTGAGGTCAGTTTCTACTCCAACACTGATGATGCAGCTGCGACCGTATAGAAAAACACTGGGACTGGCAGCATATAAGTGACTTTTTAAATGTGCAATATCTTCGTATAAGTTCGGCGGAGTGGGAGGTCGTGTCTTATATATCTGCTGAAAAAGATGATTCATGTTTTCTGCCCTGGAGTCTTTTGCACCGCAGCAATGGCTACAGCAAACTGTTTGTGTGATACCGAAAGTGCATGCTAAGATATTGTGGTCAGCACAAAATAACGGCATGAATTCAGGTCTTTCGGAGATGTGCAAGAGATTATATTACAACAGCACTCAAGAGCTCTGCCTACGGCCTACATAGACAGCTGCCTACTAAGGCTATATCATAACTGAAATACAACCTCATAAGGCCTAAAACATGCTCAACTACACAAAAACACAAACACTATGAACGCTCAATATATTTAGCAACCACATAGCAGAATACCAAAATCACTCAGACCTCCTTAGCAACACCCTGGCAACCATACAGAACAGCCTGGCAACAACAAATGCCCTAGCAACCATTAAAACACTTTAGCAACCACACAGCAGAACACCAAAATCACTTAGACCTCCTTAGCAACGCCCTGGCAACCACACAGAACAGCCTAACGACTGCAAATGCCCTAGCAACCACCAAAACACTTTATATATACATACATATACTTTCTGGTTCTCAAATCTGATTGGCTGAGAGCCTTTTCCATCCGTGCAATACTCCCCCAGTATCAGCACTGGGACCGTTTCACCGTTTGTATCACTCCGCTTGCGGCGACTGTCATGGCGGTCGAGCGAATCCACCACATTTTTTAAAAATACTTCTGTTGTTATGTCACGAAATGCAGTTTTAAGAGTTTTTAGGCGAGAATGTAGTTATTTAGACCTCAAATATGTGACTCATATAAACATAGCACCTATAATACAATCTGTTCAGACGCTTTTGCAGATGTGAGCTCCAGACCGTCAGCGGCCGTTCAGCGCTCGTGTACCCGCAGAGAACAGCTTCATCTCAGCCAGTCCTTCGGGAATTTCCTGCTGGCTCATATAGTGATTAAACATGAGATATAATTAATTTGGGGTGTATCAAACGGGAAATCTTTGGGTTAACGGGGAAATTAAGTTTCATAACTTTATATTTAGGCTATATTTAACTTGAATCCTGTACTAGAGCGCCTCTTTTGTATGTTTGACTGCATTGTTTGCATGTGTTTATTTCCTATTGTCTTTTATAATGGCTATTGTTGTTAATTTAAATATTATTGTTCAATAAATATTATTTTATGTAAATATTTGGTAGTGAGAAAGGGTCCGTTAGTGATCGTGATATGGACTTCAGTGAAAGTTACATTATTACACCATTAGCAGGCGGCAAAGACTTTATGGGCCCTATCATACACCGGCGCAATGCAACGCCAGACGCAACACAAGTGTTTTTTGCTAGTTTCAGCCCGACGCAGTTTTCATTTTCACGTCCAGCGTCACGTTGTTTAAATATCAAATGCACTGGCGCATCTGTTCACCCATGGGCGTCTGGTCTAAACCAGGTGTGTTCAGGAGCGTTGTTGGAGCGTTGCTATTGTGAGGAACTGAAAACGACTGCGCCACTGACCAACACAAACCTGCTCTAAAGTCAATAGCGCAGTATTTTTTGTGTTATTTAAAGGGTGTGTTAGTAATATGAGCCTATAGGCAGTGCACAACGCGCATACACTTTGCTTATTACACACACACAGGGACGCGCAGCAGTACACACTTTTATTAAAAATAAAAGGATTCCTCTCTGGAGAAGCGTTCAGTATTTCCGCTCGCATGTAAATAGCGAATCCACCATGGCGCGAGCGCAACTGGCTTTTAAAGGGAATGGGAGATGAGACTCTGATTGGTTTATTGCACGTTACGCCCAAAACACACCCATGACTCATTAAGAGACTAGGGACAACCCTTTTGGACCATGAGCCAGGCGCACCGGACGTTTTTCCCGTCGTTAAACTAGCAAAAGTGGATTCGGACACGTCCTAAGTGCACCTGCGCCGTGAACTTCAGACCATGAGCTCAGACCGTTAAAATAGACAAAGTGGACATTCAAACTGATTTTTTATAATGGATACAATATTATGGACATCGATCCTGAAGAATGAATGCTATATCAGATGCAGATAATACACTCGTTTGGTCATTCTCTCTCATAATATTCTACATAATAGAATAAGCTTCAATGAAGCGACGCAATGTTCCTTCGTTACTCGCTCTAAAGTGACGTTTCTGAATTAGTAACGGAGGCTTGGGCTCGACTGTCAAACTGTCAACTTAAGATTTGAATCCGTGGCGGAAGTAGTTCTGCACAAAGGAGGGTTTTTAAAGACACTCCGTTGTTGTTTCTTATTTATTTACACACTTGTGCCGTCGAACTGTTGTATAAACGCAATATCACACTCGTAGCCGTGCGTTATGGATGTATATCAGTGATTACCTATGGCCGAATCACAGCCGTGCTGATATACAGTCATATCACACAGCTACTCGTGTGATATTGCTCATATACTTACTGTATATAATATAATATACATGTGATGTAAGCATATATGTACACACACATATGTTTTTTATAGCGCATACATGCAGTATACATACAAATTATGCATGCAATGTTGCCTTACAATTCAAAACCTTACAATATTGCAATGTTTTGGAACAGCTTTTGCATCTGTATTGTGCAATGGATGCCTAAAAATGTCATCTAGGTAGGCAGCTCACTAGGTTTTGGAACACATGCACTGTTATTAATGGCTTTGTGTTGTTTGAAGATGTGCTATACAGTACGCAAAAGCTCTAGTGTGGTACCACTCCATGAATAGTCATTAACATACACTTAGAGAGTGGCTTGTGTATGTGTGTGTGTGTGTGTGTCAGCACACAATACACAGATTGTCTTTATCTGACTGGGTGATATGAGCACTGAAATAAGCCCTGGTAATGCCTGACATTCCATTCATCGGAGGAGACTCTCGTGAACACGTCTATTCTGTTAATCTGCAGGGAATGTTATGAAGAAACACACACATGGTCCATTAATGTGAAATGGCTGTAAATGATACAACATGTGATGGTGTGTGTTACAGGTAACAAAACCCTGGCAGCTGCTCTCGGGGTCTCGCATCAGTAGCGACACACAGCAAACACTGCGGATGTGTGTTCACATACATGATACACATGTTACACATATTCCTCAATGGTATTTATCAAAGTACTACAGTATTGGGATCTGATACTATACATTTGGACAAGATAAGAAACATGCATTTACTGTTTATAAAGTAAGCAAATAACTGGTGACTCTCATAGTAAGCTGTCACTGTTCAAGATAATACACACATTTTTGTTTCCTTTAAGTTTGCATTACATATATTTAAGAAATGGTGAACAATCACAGCATCTACAATAACTTTTCATTATGCATATATGTAAACATGCATTATGAAAGCTATTCAAGGTGCTGTAACTGTTCACCATTTCTTCACTAATTAACTTGAATTAGTCCTACTTTGTGATTGAGGTATAAATGAATATTAAAAATATTTTATTTTACCAACAGGCATTGAAAGCAATTTAATAAAGAAGATTTGAAACGTTTCTTAAAGGTTTTGACAGATGCATCTACATCGCTGTGAAATGTTTAGCCTTGAAGGAAAGTCCGAAAGGAAAGTGGTCTTGAATATCAGAATACAGGCTGCTCTCTAATCTGGTTCAGGTCCATCTTGCTCCAGCGATAAGCTTTGCCAATATGGTATCCGTTTCTGCTTGTTTCCTTGGCCGGTTGCCCAGCGTCCATTGTTTTCCCTCCATATCCCACCCTGCACTCATTTACTGCTCCCTCCTTCCCTGTTTGTTCACCGCAGCAACCGTCCTGCGCCCTGATTGGCCGGGATATCTGGCAGCTCAATTAACCGGTAATGCAGTGTTTACCTTTCAAACCACTGAAGAGGAAGTCCAGATGTCAACACACACACACACACACACACACATGCAATGGGTTTGTGAGACACTTGGTGCAAAGGTGAATCTCACAAAACCTGTCATGAACACATCCAGGTCACATCTTACTCCGAAATTAAAAGAAAAAAAATACATATATAGGGAAAAAAACTGAAAAAAAAGAGAATTTGTATGGGTATTTTGAAATGTATTAAAAAAAAGTATTTTTATATATATATATATATATATAAGACCATTTTCAAATATAATAAAAATACAATGAATATGTATTATATATACAATATATATATATAAAATGAATATTTTAGAAATATATTATTTTATACACACATATATATACACATGTAAAGGGAAAATGCACATACAAAAAGGGAGAATTTTCTAAGAAAAAGAAAAATTATGAAATTGTAAAACATTATGAAATTATGAAGTTGTAAAAAATACAAAAAAAGATATAATATATTTAAAAATAAATATAATATATATATATATATATACACAGTATAAAGGGAAAATGCATACAAAATTAATTAAAATCAAAGAAAAATGAATTATAGAAAATCCAAAAAATATATAATATATATTATATAATATACACACAAAATTCATGACCATTAAACACATAAACCCCTTGTATTTCTACATATTGTATCTTTTGCTGCCTTTAATATATTCAGATTTAAGCAAAACAACAACAACATTATACTGTATTACAGAAGTTTTTACTGCAATGTGATTCATTGTCATGAATATTGAATATTTGAATATATGAAAAATGGCCCTAAAACAAACTTACTTCAGGCAAATATGATTGATTGATTGATTGATAGATTTGTATTATTATTTTGTGGTGAGGTCTGACCTGGATGTGTTTTCACACATGCATTCATTTCTAGTGACGGTGTTGAACCACATGTCGTTTATGAATATTACTGATATAAATCTGTGAAAAGCCCCCGGGCTAATGTTTTATCTACACATGGCATATGCATAGCTAGAAATTAAGTAAACAATGTGTAAGAGGTGCCTGGTTTTTGGGAAGAGAGTGACTGACGGAGCTCAGAGTCTGGGAGGAAAGAGAGCGAGCGCGGGACTCCTTCATTCAGCGGTTGCCAGTTGTATAATGAGAGTGTCAGTGTTGGTTAGCGTGTCTGTCGACTGCTCGCTCTCTCCGGCTGTAGACAGCCCTCATTAGCCCAGTAATGGCATGCCGTAGGGCTTTTCACCACAGAAAGGTAAAGAGAGAGAGACACACACGGACGGCAGATTTTACAGTAAAATGAAGTCCTGCGGCAGGACGGGAGGAGAGAGACGATATAAAGGCCAGCGAGACAGATGTCTGTGGCGGTCCGCCCCGGGGGACGCCGTCGCTACAGTCTATTAGCACATAATAAGATCAGCGGCAACATGACAGAATTACACCCGCCCACAAATTAAAAACCAACAAACTGCTGTGTAAATGAATTAACAGCCGTGCGCGATTGCATCTTTAAGTGTTTACACAAATTACGTGATTACACCCGTTTGTCACATCGGTTAGCGGTTCAGCGCTCGGTCAGAACAGCTGACTGCGTCGGGTCAATGCCATTCCACCTCAAACACATTGTTAATTAAAAGATTCATTCTGGGTTTGATGAAGAATGCGGCGAAGACGCTTGGTTATAATTCAGCTAATTATTCACTTTCCCTCAGATAAGGCAGAACTAGAGTCGACTGTGTTTCACACAACACCACATCAACATTCAGGAGCGACGCTCTTTTCCCATTTCCAGAAGCAAATGCCAGAGAAGTGTGGCACGTTCAACCCCAATCGGCCTGCCAAGATACGGCTGAGATGGGATGATAAGAAGGGTCAACGAGGTCAGACACACAACAGAGTGGAGCACAAATCACACCCGCACTAATTCTGAGCTCGGACGCGTGTCTTTCTACCACAAGTTCTACACAAACATACGTGTGCATGAATACATGCTTAAAATGTGTGTATGTGCGTGTGTGTGCATGCATGCAACTCTTACAAAAAGGTACTGTAGTATAGTGATGGTATCAGATGGTAATACTATGGTACTGTGAAATACACCATGGTGCATGTCCAAAATACCCTGGTAGTACACCATGCCAAAAAATACTATAGTAATACCATAGTGCATGTCCAAAATACCCTGGTAGTACACCATGCCAAAAAATACTATAGTAATACCATAGTGCATGTCCAAAATACCCTGGTAGTACACCATGCCAAAAAATACTATAGTAATACCATAGTGCATGTCCAAAATACCCTGGTAGTACACCGTGGCAAAAAATACTATAGTAATACCATGGTGCATGTCCAAAATACCCTGGTAGTACACCATGCCAAAAAATACTATAGTAATACCATAGTGCATGTCCAAAATACCCTGGTAGTACACCATGCCAAAAAATACTATAGTAATACCATGGTGCATGTCCAAAATACCCTGGTAGTACACCATGCCAAAAAATACTATAGTAATACCATAGTGCATGTCCAAAATACCCTGGTAGTACACCATGCCAAAAAATACTATAGTAATACCATGGTGCATGTCCAAAATACCCTGGTAGTACACCATGGCAAAAAATACTATAGTAATACCATGGTGCATGTCCAAAATACCCTGGTAGTACACCATGCCAAAAAATACTATAGTAATACCATAGTGCATGTCCAAAATACCCTGGTAGTACACCATGGCAAAAAATACTATAGTAATACCATAGTGCATGTCCAAAATACCCTGGTAGTACACCATGCCAAAAAATACTATAGTAGTACAATGGTACTTTTTTTAAAGTGAAATGCACACAAGTACCAAAAGTTTCCATAGTTATACCATGGTATTTCAGATATTACTAGTATAGTACTTTGGACATTGTGGTACTGTGATTTTTGGAAATACCTTGGAGCACCATAGAAATAATATTTTATGTAAAGCTGCTTTGAAACAACATGTATATGTTAAAGTACTTTAGATTTACCATGGTACCTCAACAGTACTTTTTCAACATTTACTATAGTAAATGACCAAAAACCATGGTAGAACCATGGAACTTGATGATTTGATTGACATATGCCTTCACCATAGTACTTTTATGGTAAGGTGCTTGAAGGATCCTCATGTTAGTGGTAATACTGTGGTGGTAGCGTGTGCAGGTTGTCTGTCCGTGTGTGTCGGAGAGGAGAGGGTTAAAGCTCTTATCTCGATGCACCAGAAGACATTCCACTATGAGGCCACAGTTTGCTAGTTTCCTGCCTTCTGCCCATTGCCCTATTTTTACCCCATCTTTACCCTCGTACCCTCCACAGCTTTTTCCTCCACACACACAAGCACTTCCTGCTATTCACACACGGCTACTGTGTTGTTTTAAAGGGTTATAACCCGTGCCAAAGCAACAGCACCTTCACCGCGCCAGAGGAAATGTTGTGTGTACGAAATGGCTTTGCATCGCTCTTTGAAATGACATATACGTTTGATTTTGATGTGTACATTATCGTGTTCAGAGCCTTCGCTACTGTAAACTAACCTGACAAACCAATCTGCCCTTTGCAATGAAACACCCCTTTACAACACGCTTCTGAAAAAACCTGAGAGCATCAAGGTCTTTTTCATATGCCAGAAACGTCATTTTCTTACTGAGTGACCAAACAAAACCAAAAATAATACATATTCACAATGATTTTGGCAGTGAAAACAAATTAAGCACCATTGAGAGCCCAACAATGATTCATTGCAGTGAATCAAACTGAGTGAATCATTACACTGAGTTTAAACTCTGATTCAACAATTCATTCAAATGTCATTCATTAAAAGTAAATGACTTTTATTGACTGTTGATATGCTAGTGCAAATAAATTAAAAACAATGGAAAATGTGAGTTTTACAGTATTTTCCTTGCATGAAACATTTTAAATCAGACTGTAAAGAAAAAATAAAATATATTTTTAAAATATTAATTTAATAAATAATAAATGTAATAATTTAATATATATATATATTTAGAATTTTAGCTTTTTTATATCTTTTTGATTTTAGTTTTTATATGCTTTTGACATTTTTTATTTAGATTTAATGTATTGTTATTTAAATTTTACCATCTTCTGACGAAAAACTTTAAAGGTGAAGTGTATCCAGACAGGTTTCCCTGAACACGCCCCCTGTCTGCCATTGGTCAAGCACAACATTTAGCCCCGCCCCTGAACTCACCCCATTGGTTGAGTCAGTGTCACTGTGCCAGACCTGCTAAAACAAACTCTAAGAACGTATTTTAACATAACCTTCACCTTTAATAATTTAAAAAATTGTATTTAGTTATTTTATATAGATTTGTATATATATATATATATATATATATATATACAGTCAAACCAAAATTTATTCAGACACTTTTCTCACATTATCACAGTTTATTCGCTATAGTTTAGAAAATGGTAATAAAATATGACAAGAACTCAGAGTTAAACTGTGTCAGAACAAATTCATCTTGATAATGTCAGATAACTTTGATAGAAAGGGATGTAATGGATTACAATCAACCAATCAGCTGTTAGATTCATTTTTTACAATATTGTCCACCCCTAATGGTGTAGTTTTACTGTAGTACAGTAATATTTTTACAACACAACTAATGTTCCTCCTCAGTGACAGTTCTCTAAAAGCACATCTCCGTCTTGATTCACTGAAGTGTGTCTGTGGCATTTTTGTGTGAAGGAAAAGGAGAAGAGAGATGGTTAAGTGCTGTATGAATGTGAAATTAGCGGTGGCGGATCACCAGTCAGAGGTCAGACTTACACATCTACACCAGTGAGAATGAAATGAAGGAAAACACTCGCTGTGGAAGCAAATATACTGAAGCCAAGGCGTCCTCAAACATCCCAGAGAGTGGAAGATGAAGTACTGGGATGCATTAAGTCTCTCTATCTGAGATGTCTCCCTTACCATATGCAAATAAGCTCCATATACCATGGTATGACCATCTGAAGTCGTCATTTTACCTGTGAGGGATGTGTTAGCGCATTACTCAGATCGTCTTACAGTCTCCGTTCACAGCCAGACGACAGGTTACACACATACAGCAGGTCAAATCACAAACGCAGAAAGTCAATAGAAACACAAGATGATTTGAAATGCGAGTTAATAATGAATAAGACTCTATACGCTGGCGCTGGAGGAAATCACGTTTGGGGAATTGAGAGTTGAATCTATTTTTCACTGAAGGACATAAAACACAAAGCAGAAGTTGTGAATCCGCTTCCCCATTGAGGACGGCTCGCTCGTGTTTAATCTGCTCATCAAAAGCGCTCTCGAAGATCCGGCGGTCACGGCTTTTGTGTCTAACCAAGGTCCCTCGGGTCTGCGTGCATGTAATAGTCTTCAATGATATCACACACTTTATTGACAGTAAACGGCATAAAAATGATTTTAAAAAGTAATATTTATATATTGTTATAGTATACAATTTTTTTTAAATATTTAGAATTAGCTTTTATATTTTCAATTTTAGTTTTTATATGCTTTTGACTTTTTTTTTTTGCTTTACTGTATCGTTATTTCAATTTTACCATCTTCTGACAAAAAACTTTAAAGGTGAAGTGTATCCAGACAGGTTTCCCTGAACACGCCCCCTGTCTGCCGTTGGCCAAGCACAACATTTAGCCCCGCCCCCAAACTCACCCCATTGGTTGAGTCAGTGTCACTGTGCCAGACCTGCCAAAACAAACTCTAAGAACGTATTTTAACATAACCTTCACCTTTAATAATTAAAAAAAAAATGTATTTCGTTATTTTTAGTACAGTCAAACCGATTAATCGCGATTAATCGCATCTAACATAAAAGTTTGTTTATACAATACATATGTGTGTACAAATACAGTATATAGTGTGTGTGTGTGTGTATATATATATATATTAGTGCTGTCAAATCGATTAATCGCATCCAAAATAAAAGTTTGTTTACGTAATATATGTGTGTGTACTGTGTATAATTACGTATATATAAATACACACACGTGCATCATGTATATATTTAAGAAAAACTTATGTTTATATTTATATATAATATAAATTATACAAATATATACAGTATATACATGCAAATTTTTCTTGAATATATACATGATGCATGTGTGCGTATTTATATATACATAATAATTATACACAGTACACACACATATATTACGTAAACACGTACTTTTATTTTGGATGCGATTAAATGCGATTAACTGATTTGACAGCACTAATATATATATATGTATACACGCACACAGACATGCTCACACACACACACATATATATACACATACAATGTCATTTTACAGACTTTTACAGACGCAAAGAAAAAAGTTGTCGGCCAATGTTGATAATTAAAAACGCTAAATATCATCATTCTTTTGGCCTAGTTATATATGAGTTGAGTTCATCTTCATGTGGATATGTGCATGCATGTGTGTGTTACTGTAATTATTCGGCTGTGTCTTTGCGAGAGAGCCACCTGGTGAGCTGTTATAGGGGAGAACAGTGGGGTCATTGTGTGTGTGTGCTGGGTGATACAGGCTGAGTGACCCATTTAGGGGCCAGTCAACACACACACACACACACACACACACACACACAAGAGCCCACTATGTGTAAGACATCTGGAGGGTCTCAAACAGACGAGCACGACTACATACAACTGCATGAAAAGATACACACACAGGCAGACACTTAAACACACAAAGAGAAGACAGACTAACACAAACACGCTCTTTCCCACAGTATATGTCACTTACACACTCACGGTTAAACATGGAAGAGAAAAGATCCTAATAAAGGATGAGTTCTTCAATCCAGTCTCACCTGTGGACGTGAACTGCATCTTTGCATGTCTTATTTATTATAGTACGATGCACTTTGCTGCTTATCTCTGAATGTTTCATTGACAATCAATGCATCGCTTATAATCTGAGGCAAATCCATCATTTTGTGCATATGAAGTTTTGCTAGTAAATATGCTAGTAATAAAATAAACAGTCAGATATGCATATTTTAAATGTACAGTCTTTCTCTTGTAAGACAATGGACCAAAATGTTATATATGCAAATGCATATTTCAATTCTAGGAAAATGGACCAAAAACACTGATGACTCATGTTGCATTTGCATATTGTAATCTTAATACATATTGCATATTGTGGCCCTAATAAACCAGAAAGCGACCCTGAGGACACGCGTGTACAGAGACAGACACATCACATTCCTCAATCTCTGCTCTTAAAATCATACATCTCTCAGAAAGTTAAAAGCATGCAGCAAATAAAAACATCTCTATGTATGCTTCAAATATTGCTCAAATACAGCAATACTCATCACAAAAAAGTACTATTATATATATAAATATATATAGGTATATATATGATTTCTGAAGGATCATGTGACACTGAAGACTGGAGTAATGATGATGAAAATTCAGCTTTGCATCACAGAAATAAATTATATTTTAAAGTGTATTAAAATAGAAAACCATTATTTTAAATTGTAATAATGTTTCACAATATTGTGTTTTTTCTGTATTTTTGATCAAATAAATGCAGGCTTGATGAGCAGAAGAGACTTCTTTCAAAAACATTATAAAATATTAATGTTTCCAAACTTTTGACCGGTACTATATGTATAAATAAATAAATAAAAAATTAAATTAAAAATTATACATATTATATTTTATATTTTATACATATTTATATTTAAATAAATAAATAAATATATAGTTTTATAAATAATAAATATTTTTAATTAGTACCATGGTAATTCTATGACTTTTTTATATGTATATGTGTATATATATATATATATATATATATATAATAATTATAGTAATACCATTGTACCATATATAAATTATTTATTTTATTTATATTATATTTATAATATATATATATATATATATTAAAAAGAATTATAGTAATACCATTGTACATATAAAAAAGTCATAAAATTATGACAAACAGACATATTCAAAACAGACCATATCAAAAAAACACAGTGGTACATGCCCAAAAACAATGTAATATTAGCAAAAAACTGTGCATATAAGCTCAATGCTGTGTGTTTTAGGTCACTGGCAGTCGTGGCAGAATGTGGTTTGACTTTGAGAGTTTCTGCAGGTCACAGTGAAGGACGCAGACTGATGAACAGATTGTGTATTGTGTAAGCCAGTGTAATCAAGGCATCATATCTGACTGCATATCAAATTACAGTAACGCTGAAATGCATCCGGGGCTGCTGGAGACACTCCTCACTATATGTTGTAAAACATGTGTTGTTCATTAAAGCGAGGCGCATTTAAACCTGACGCACATTGATCAAAAACAACATATAACATGTCACAGAACACCCTGCTGAGCAGACGAAATATGTTTAGTCTGCAGACGGCGACTCACAGTTGTTTACCTATCAAGAGAATAGGACAAAGATGGACTTTGGGTTAAACAAACAACGTGCAAAGTTGAAGGTCGTGACCCGCACACATCTCGTGGATCAGCAGAGGTAGCGCTGTCACTTTGTTGTGACGGGTCCGGCCGAAAAACTCCAAACAATCCGGCTTCAAAGTGGGATAAAACCAAGACATGTCGCTGGCATCTTGCTTTGGTTTCCTCCCAGAACGTAATCGGATTCTGACCGGCTAAATAAATCAAATTTGCGGTTGCCCGAAAACAATCAAATCAGACGGTGGCTCGTTTTGGGTTCCGTATAATTAATCGACTTAATAAAACAAAATGTGTAAATTCACTAAACGATTTAGCCGGAATTATCGTGGCTAATCACAGAGGATTACTACAGTAACTCAATGCATTTGTAGCGACTGCCAGCGCTGGTGTGTTTTCACTGCAAATTCACGGCAAAGTCCCAGAAGAACGAGTCGGATTTGAAGTTGCTGCTCACAGAAAGCTGAATGCATGTAGTCGGGATTTGCCTCTGGATATACAGTAATACTGAATGATATCATGGCCTCTGGATATAAACAACTGAGCTCGAGCGCTTACAGTGTGTGTGTGTGTGTGTGGTTTGAAACAGACGCTACAATGTTTGTTCTGCTTTCAGCCTCTTATTTAAGTGTGCAAGTGTCATTCTGAACATCTGATGTGATCTTCTGCAGACATTAGTATGCATACCCTTACCCTAACTTAATTTTATTAAGTATACTTAAGTAATGTTCAAGTATATTTTTATGTAAACTTTATGTAGTAAGTATACTAATATTAATGTACTAGTAATATACTTGTAAGTGTACAAGTGGACTAAATTGGCCCACTTTTAGTATATAAAAGTATATGTTTAAGTGTAGCAGTAGTAAACATCATACTTACAGTTTACTATTTATACATTATTTTTGCATTTTACTATGTTCCGATTTAGGTAAAGAGATTTGAAGTATATATTTTTAAACAATGCAAGTTTATAAGATAAAAGTATTTAAAATAGTAAACACAACTACAAGCCAAGTATACTTAAAATACTTAATTATACTTTTAAGTATATCTCGATTAAAAGATTGAGCACAAGTATAGTCCAAATATAATAATAATATATAATAAGTATACTTTATACATAACAAGTAGACTGAAAGTATACTTTATTTTTTAGTTTAAAAGGAGTATACTAATAGCACACTTCTTTATCGTAAGGGTACTGTGTGCATTTTCTGTATGCATTTCCTAAAATGCAGTGTACGACCCGAGCACAATGCCAGAATGCAATGCAAACAGGAAGTGATGTCAACTGTGCATTTAACATCTCCCGAAAGTAGATCTCGTTACGCAAAATTAATAAAAAAATTCAAAATACTGTTTTGTGTCAGGGATGTTGCATGCATATGCATATAACTGCATGCATGCCATTTGCTATATGCATCACATGCAATATATAAGTGATCGTTTTGCATACTACCGCTGAAATGCATAATGCTACAGCATGTATTCGGTTCCAAACCCAGCCAGCGCCTCTACAGGTGGCAGCAGTTGTACGTCTTAAAGACTAATCTTAGAAAAAAGATTTTTAAGTGTGTAAGTGTCATTCTGAACATCTAATGTGATCAAATTGCTGTCCTAACACTTTTACTGCAGAAACTAGTATGCTTACTGTGTGCATTTTCTGTATGCATTTCCTAAAACGTGCAGTATACAACGCAATGGAAGTGATGTGCATTTGACATCTCCCTAAGAACTTCCAAACGTTTGCACAAATGTGATGAGAAATGCAAAATACTGTTTTTTATTTCTGAGATGCATGTTGCATATGCATATAACTGCATGCATGCCAATTGCTACATGCATCACATGCATCATATAAGTGCTAATTTTGCATAATGCAACAGCATGTATTCAGTTCCAAACCCAGCCAGCGCCTCTACAGGTGGCAGCAGTTGTATGTAAAAGCTAATCTTAGCAGCAGAAAAAACAGTGAGTGAGCGAAACAGAAAGAAAGAGGGCAGAGGTCAACGTTCTATTAAAACTAATTTCACCACCGCCAGCGTCAGCCCTACACGCTAGACTTTCACTCGGCTCGTAAACGTCTCGCTGCAGACCGGCCATATTTAGACAGGTTTTACGCAAACCTTACTCCCTCCCACCACGAAGCCTTTGAAAGAACAAGAGACGCCTGCTGAGTACAACGGGCTTCGCTGAGTTCAAGCACATTAGGACTGACACAAGCTCGTCGCTGTGAGAAATTTTGCTTGCAAAGTAGCTTACTTTCATAAGAAAACATCACTCCAACACCAAAAAAGTCACTTTGGTTGTACCTCATAGTTCATGGGTATTCATACTGCAATATATCATCATCCATATTTTTTATTTCATAATTAATTATACATAATTTTACATATTAACCAATGTGAAGCCTTTTTACCTACACTTTTTGCATAATAAGTGTCATTTTCAGTACTATATATATATATATATATATATATATATATATATATATACAGTACCTGTCAAAAGTTTGGAAACATTACTATTTTCAATGTTTTTGAAAGAAGTCTCTTATGATCATCAAGCCTGCATTTATTCGATCAAAAATACAGAAAAAACTGCAATATTGTGAAATATTATTACAATTTAAAATAATGGTTTTCTATTTTAATATACTTTAAAATATAATTTATTTCTGTGATGCAAAGCTGAATTTTCATCAGCCATTACTCCATTATATATGTATATAATAAAATCAGGCCCTAAGTAGACAATATATGCAGGTTTTATAAATATATATTCTGACTGATAACTATATATTCAGTATTTATTTACATTTATATATATGTGTGTATTTATTAATAATAATTATATAATTATTATAATTATAATATATAGTGTACATATATACTATATATATTAATTATTATAATTATAATATATATATATTAAATATTTTATATATTACATCCTTAAAACAAGAAAAAAAACAATTAAAAAAAACATTTAATTTAATTTAGAGAAAATAAAATTTACTATAATAAGAGAACATATGATATGTATAATTTATATACTTAATATAATTTTGAATTAAGTTTTATTTTTGGCAAATTGGCAAATAATATTTTTTTAAGCATAACCCTCACAAAACAAGAAAAATCTCATTTTTGTTTTCATTTTTAATGTGAATTTCTAGTAATAGGAGTAAAACACTGTATTGAGCTAATGTAAAAGATATTGGGAAAACAGAGTAAGACTGTGTGGATAAACGTCGATTATGAAGCGTCTTCAACAGCACAGCACGTTTCTCATAAAACATGAACCGCTCATATAAGCCATAACGGCACGGTTTACTTTAATGCACTTCCCCACCAACCAGGTTTCCATTTCTGCCTCTGAGCGACACGTGAAGATGCTCTTAATGAGATGTATGATGAGGGGACACAGATATTGTTTGTAAATCAAGGTCACAGGAGTAATCTGTGGAGTTTGAGTGTGATTTGATGAGCGCAGTGGCTGTTTGAAGGCTTTTGAGCACCAGCTGTTACACTTCTAATCCCACATTCTCTCTTTCTGCTCTCCGTCATGACCGCTGTCTCTGCTCTTCTTTTTTTACTTTATTGCATTCTGCATGTCCTTATCTCACTCCATCTGTCCATTCTCACATTCATGACACTGTCTCTCTCTTTTACTGCTTTATGAACCATGTACGATATTCTTATGTGGACACAAAATGAGATGATTAGCGCACTGCTCATGCTGATCTATTACATACAGTAACAATGAAAGCAGACAGTGATAGTATTCTGTCAGACAAAAGCATCATAAGAGCATCTTCTGAAGTCATACGACCACAACACATGAGTCTTTAGGATATGAGTCACTAAAAAATCTCATCTGATTTCAAATCACTTCTTAACCTCATTTGCCCTTACAAATAACACACTTTGAGCGACTGGTCCTTGGATTTATGAAACAAATTGCATACTTTTTTTATTTTATTTATTTTTACATTTTTGTATTTAGCTGTTTTAACAGTAAAATATATTACGTAAAGTTGTACATACATTTTAGGATTTTTAATGCAACTTTTTATCTTATATATTATTAGCATTTTTACATACAATTACATACGTGTTTTATGGTATTTTCAATGCAAATTAAATTGATCCTATATATTATTTACATTTTTACATACAATTTTTACGTTTTACGTTATTTTTAATACAACTTAAATTTATCCTATATATTATTTACATTTTTACAAAAAAATACGTTTTACATTTTTTATTGCAAATTAAATTGATCCTATATATTATTTACATTTTTATATACAATTACATACCATTTTTAAGTTTTTTTAATGCAACTAAAATTTCTTATATAATATTTACATTTTTACATACAATTTTTACGTTTTACATTATTTTAAGTGCAAATTAAATTGATCCTATATATTAATTACATTTTTATACACACTTTTTACATGTTTTTAATGCAACTTAATTTTTTCTTTTATATTATTTACATTTTTAAATACACTTACGTACAATTTTTAAGTTTTTTTACGCAACCAAAATGTATCCTATATATTATTTACATTTTTACAAACAATTTTACATGTTTTTTTAATGCAACTTAAATTTATCTTATATATTATTTACATTTTTACATAAAATGTTTACGTTTTTTAATGCAACCAAAATATATCCTATATATTATTTACATTTTTACACAACATTTTACACAATTGTTAATGCAACTTAAATTAATCCTATATATTATTTACATTTTTGCACACAATTTTACGAAAATTTTTAATACAACTTAAATTGATCCTATATATTATTTAAATTTTTACACACAATTTTACACGATTTTTAATGCAAGTTAAATTTATTATATATATTATTTACATTTTTACATACAATTTTTACGTTTTGTAATGCAACCAAAATGTTTTAAATTCAACTGCATACAATTTTTACATGCAACTGAATACAAATTTTAATGCAACTTTTAATGCAACCTAAACGTGTCAGAAGATGCTGATATGCTACGATGATGCTCAGCTTTCATTGCACAAGAGCAGCGTGAACATCCATCTGAACATCTCCTTTTGTGTGTTCTACAGACGAGAGAAAGTCTTACGGGTTTGGAACGACACGAGGGCGAGTACATGCTGACAGAACCTTGATTTCTGTGTGAACTCTCTCTTTAACACAGATATTATTATGTGTTCTTTGTGTGTGTTTGCGGTACATGAAAGCTCTACCCCACGCATGCCCTCTGGGCTCTGGCACACATCCACTGTACTCCCTCAGCCTCTTTCTTCTCTTTCTCTCCATCTGAGCTTAAGCACACAGCATCCACACAGTGTCGTTCTCCGGGTGAAAGACGGCAGCTTTTCAGACACTTTTGATGCCTGATTTACCACGGTACGGCAGACTAAAACATTCCATACACAAAAACAGAGAAAGCAACATCATAAAACGCTGCATAACACACCATACACTGCGGCCTATCTGTAAAACAGACACTCGGGGACGGGTTATCTGTGCTTGTTCAATGCTTTACACACAATACACTAGTATGGTAACACTAGATGGTGTGGAAATCAGTGCCAGCCATCTCATTTGAATCACTGTGTCTATTGTACGCAAACACAGACTGTCTTTTGCATGTATTTAAAGTGTTCGACATCATATAACATGAAGACTATATATGCTGTTTGTACAAGCAAAACATTGGTGCATTCAAATCACTGAATAAAGCAACAGCATTCGCCCAAAACGCAGTCGCATCACGAATTTTGCACATTCAAACCCTCGTATTTTGCTCAGGAAATGCTAGTTGATTTAACAAACATGCATGCACACTTGAGTCAAAAGGTTTCGGTAATCTAGGATTATAATCTGCATAATTTTGCATCTTTTCGGTGCATTTTATCCGGCCAGCCAGAACGCTTGTGTGCCGAGAGTGAATTTGGGCTGAAATGGTTTTTGCAAAAGCTTGAGCTGATTTGACAGGACAAGTACACAGGAAAGCTATTACTGCGGCTGGTGTGAAGAGAACAGACTCAACGGCTACATTTGCAGATGGCTTTTTTTCTTCAATGACTTCCTCTCGCTCTCTCTACTCGTTTTAATTTCACCTCGAGCTGCACGAGACTCTTTATCTCACAGCGCGGTTTGCGTGGCGCTCAGTGTTCGTTCGAGGATGTGAGCTCATGCCACTGCGACGATTCTGGACGAACAATCTGAGGCCATGGCGAGGTGAAATTAAATCATATTTAGGAAACTGCATGCGACTATACATTAACCACATTACCAGCATGATCTCATTCATATTCAGAATGGTATTTGTATGCATGGTGCACATGATCATGTGTGTGTAGACACTTTTAAAGACCCCCTGTGGTGAAAATCAAGTGTTTAATGTTGTTTAAATGTCTATGTGGTGTTTCTAATATGTGCACATTCATTAGTCAACATTATTGCTGAGTATTTTCTCCCTAAAACCACAGTGAACCAAAGACAGTCTCAGAAACACCCGTTTCCTACTGACACAAACGTGACCAATCACGTCATGAGGGGGCGGGGCTTTTCTCCACTGACTTTCTATGATGTTCAAAGTGTTTCTACACTCTAAAAATGCTGGGTTGTTTCAACCCAAATTTGGGTCAAATAGTTGGGTCAAATATGGACAAACCCAAACACTGGGATACATTTTTAAATTACATTTTTAACCCAACGGTTGGGTTTGTCCTTATTTGACCCAACTATTTGACCCAAATTTGGGTTGAAACAACCCAGCATTTTTTAGGGTGTAACACTGGGTTGTTTCAACCCAAAGTTGTGTCAAATATGGACAAACTCAAACACTGGGTTAAATTTTTTAATTACATTTTTAACCCAACAGTTGGGTTTGTCAATATTAAAAATATCTTGGGTTATTTTTAACCCAGCATATTTTTTTTAAATGTATAATTCGCTCTTCCTCTTCTTCTGAATCAGTTTCTGGTTCAAACATATACGTCTGAATTAAACCAATATTTCCACTTGCCATCGTGTAGCGTTTAGTTGATGAGTGGATCAGGTAATCCGAGCTGGTGTGTGTGAGTGGAGGCGGGGCTAATTTGCATATTCATGAACCCACGTATACTAAATTAAGCAAGGGTGTCGAGTTACGGTCAAGCTATTTTAAGGCACGAAGAAGTTATTTTCACGATAAAAACATTTAAATATGTCATTTTAATTATCAAAGATGAGTTTTAAAGGATAAAATTATTGACTGCAAGGGTACTTTATATATCAATGTACTGACAGCATCTAAAATATAAACTTTTAAGTATGAACAACTTTAGAGACACAAATCTGTGCAAATTCCCAGTAATTGCCAGTTTTTGTCTTTTTTTATTAGTAAATGATGCAACTGTCAGAGAAAGACCTTTTACTGATAAATTAAATGTGACTTATAATAAAATTTAGGTCATTTACACTCTGAATTTAATTATCTTCAAAGCTGAAATATACTGTAAGTGAAACACTGCCATTGGTAAAGCTTATATCGTTATAATGTCAAATTAAGCCAAATTCATTAAATAAACATGACGCTGTTAAAAATAATGGTAACACTTTGCAATAAGCATTAGCTAACATGACCTAACAATGAGCATTTATTAATGTTCGTTAATAAAATTACAATTGTTCATGTTAGTTCATAGTGCACATGTTTGATTTAATGTTGAAATTAACATGCATTGTTCATTGTTAGTCCATGTTAACTAATGAGACCTTATTGTAATGTTTTACCAAAATGGTTCATTCAACAACAAATTTAACCTATGAATTCAATATTCTACAATATTGTACATGCAAATGTTTGTATGAATATGTTTGCAAACATATTCTACAACATGCAAAAGTTTGTACATCTCTAAAGTTGTAACAGGATCCATATGCTGATATTGCACCTATATGTGCCATATGAATGCCTATGAATATTAATGAGATGATGTAATAGGCATTAAAAGCTGGAACAGACCAAGTTCTCCAGAATCGAGGGGGGGTCACAGAAACAAAGCATCAGTATTTGACAGCGGACCGCTTCAGGAAGAGCTGAGGAGCGAGTGGGCCGCTCCGGCCTCTTAAAATTCCTGAGGTCTATCTGAAAACAGAGATACGGCCATCGTGTTCTTGTTTTTAGAACAAGGCCTCTGGTTTTCCCTGACTTGGCTCTTTCCATTCACTCGTGGTATGGAGGGCCTCTGCGTGGCTAAAAAGGGTCCGTGTTTATTTGCACATGTCTGTCACGCGATTTTCTCATGTTAAGATGAGGCATTTGCACTAATGCTACGATATGACCCACACCGGACTGCTCGTTTTAACCAAATAATCAGCAAAAGAAATTATATTTACTCAAGTTGCAAGTTTTCAGTCTTGATTGAAATTGATAAGACGGAAAATACTGAAAAATATCAAATAAAATCTGAATTCTGCAGAAAGGTGGTCTTTAAATGCAAGTTAAATGCAAAAAATGATGCATTCCTGTAGCTCAAACTGTAGAGCGTGACGCCGGCAACGCCGAGGTCATGGGTTCGATTCCCAGGGAATGGTTTGTGACAGTATTCTATATCATGTGCACAATAAAACCAGAATCGTGCATTAAATAAATAGAATCCATTTTAATTTGATGTAGAATTTCGAGGGACATTTCACCCAAAAATTAAAATTGTGCCATCATTTACTCGTTCCAAACCTCTACGATATAAAAAGAAGCTATTCTGAGAAATATCTGTGGGTTTTGTTGTTTTTTTGTCCATACAATGGAAGTCAGTGGGCTCCAGTGTTGTTTGGTTCCCAGCATCCTTCAAAATATCTGATTTTGTGTTTTGCAGAAGAAAGAAAGTCATACAAGTTTGGAACGATTATTTGTTCTTATTTTATTACTGACTGTCTTTAACAATATTTAAAATTTTATATGAGTAAGGCTAGTGTTATAACCTTATTTTTTTAAGGTTACATGGATCAAAAACAACTATTTTATTTATTTCTTACTTTTTTTTACAGCAAAAGAAATTATATTTATCTGAGTTGCGAGTTTTCAGTCTTGACTGAAATTGATAAGATGGAAAATACTGAAAAATATCAAATAAAATCTGAATTCTGCAGAACGGTGCTCTTTAAATGCAAGTTAAATGCCAAAAAACAACTAACTTTATAATTACGCCGGCAACGCCGAGGTCATGGGTTCGATTCCCAGGGAATGCATGAACTGAATGCAATGAAAACATATGACAAATGGATAGATGTAAATTATGCATAGTTAGGACAACAAAATGAATACTTTACCCCATATATTTTGGTGCCGACGTCCAAAATTATGCAAAAATATGCAAGGTAAAAAAGCCCCGGACTATATTAAACGCCAGGGAATGCATGAACTGATAAAGTTTATATCTTGAATGCATGCAAGTCGCTTTAGATAAAAGTGTGTAAATGCGCATTTTGTGCAATGAATTATTGGCTACCAAGAGCATGCAAACATAATTCACAATTTTCCTACTCAGGTTAATCATTTAAGCACATATTTGCTTACTTTCGTACAATAAACATTTGTAAAGTCTGAGTCACGAAGCAAAACTGCAGTAGGAAACGCTGGTTTATGCATCACTATAAATAAACGTTTTTTTGCTTAAACTCGCTTTTTTCCGCAAGCTTGCTTCATAGTTTCCAGCAAAAATCTGGCACTGGGAAAGGCAGAGCCTCATTAAGAGTTTATAACCCGACCACAATATCAATAGCATGGATAAAAAAAGGGACAGAAAGATTATAGTAAGACCCGGCTCACAGCGGCGAACGGCTCGTGCCTTTGAAATGTCAAGAGGAAGGAGGAGGTGAACCCATCACGAAACTCATTTAAACACTCGCCGCAATACAAATATTCAGCTGCACTTTCTCCCTGCAGGTATATTTAAAACATAAACGCTGTACGTCTCTCTCACTTTCTGTACATTCCAGACTATCAAACGACCGGTGCGACGAGTTCCATATGCGAGCTTAGCCAGGCAAAAATATCCCGAAAACAGGAGCCGTTTCGATAATCTGTGACTTTACGCGCCGTCTCACGCCTCCCCCTCTGTTTCCTAATCTCGACTGACAGCAGGCGAGCAAATTAGGAGCTTTCAAAAAGAATGCCTGCAAAAAATAATTAAGAAAATATTTTTAAACAAAGTTGGTCGCAAGAATCATAAAAACACTGAAGCGTCGGCTGGCTTTGCTGATTAGCTGTCTTTAAAAACTTAATTATGAAACGGCTGCTCAGAGTCTGCCAAGACGAGGAGGACCCGGTTGAGACCAGCTGTGAGCGGCAGCAATGCCATTTTCACATGGCACTTATAATTTGAAGTTTACCCTCCGCCGTAACCGCTTCTGGAAAAACAAACAGTTTATCTCATTCTCACCACGGGTCAGAGGAAACGCTGCACTGTAAAACGGCTGCGAAACTCACAGGGGTTTTTTACGCCGCAAGTCCCTGCTGATTCAAATAATTGCCAACAGCGACTGCGGTCCTGCACTTACAGTAACTAGTGGCTGATCCTAACTAGTATTTGGGTGAGATGGCATCAGTTTAAAGCTGAGATGCAATAAAACCTGCAGTAATTCTCGAGCGTCCCTCCAGATGTGCAGCCAATCAGAAGAACTAAACGCTTACAAATCAAACACACACCGACTCTGTTCACTAGTCATGGCTTTAGCAGCCCGGGGCTCTTTATCCTGAGGCAGGCGCTGCTTTAATCTACCAGCCCAAAACCATACGGCCCACAGGAGAGGGAATCACAAAGCAAATCTCTCGATTGTTTCTCCTAGATTACATGGAGACTTATTTAGCTTTTTTCTTTTGCTTAGATGAGATTTCAAGCGCATAAGATCTCAAAAATGTCTCACATTTATTTCTATCGCACTTCATACGATGCAGATTGTTTCGAAGCAGCTTCACAACCATTTCTGGCAAAATTCATCAGTAATGAAATTACTCCGATTAAAGCTGTAAAGCAGCTCTACAGAATTATTCTGCTCAATTTAGTGCTTTTGCCAGGATTAAGAGTGCATGTGAACTCAAATATTTCTTATGAATTTCAGCGATATGCTCTTATTGCACCACAACTATTTTTTTTTTTCATTTATTTATTTGTATTATTTCTCTAATTTCAGGAGAAATTGAAAAAAGGGCTCGGCAATAGTGCAAAAGACACTCGGGCAGGGATCGAAATTAACTTTTTTACTTGGTAGCACAACTAAAATGTTTATATATTATATTATATAATGTTTAAATGTGTGTGTGTCTCATGTGCAAGTAAATCGGTCATTCAACTGTCAGAATAAAAAAGTTGTTTGTCTGGGAAAAAAAAGTAAATATAATTTAATCTCAAGCAATATTCTCATCATTCAGTGTTCTATTAGTTCTATCATATTTAAATCTGCATATTTGTGATATTTTTTGTTTACCTTTATAAAGGGCATTTTCCCCTAATCTTATTAATAAATGTATGCTTCATCTTTCATTTTAAATAATAGTGTAATAATTTAGAATAATAAGACACTATAGGATTGCTGCCAATCAAAATAAATAATTTACACTGAAAAATTACGATTGCATTTAATAATGTAATGAGATTGTTTTAAATATTTTTTGAATATACAAATAAGAAATGACACTTTTAAACATGAGTGAGTCACTGAGTCGTTCATTCAAACGATTCGTTCAAACGGCTGATTCATTCCAGAATGAGGCAGTTGTTTATGAACGTGTCATTGAATCTTTGACTCAAATGATTCGTTAAAAATGCTGACTCATTCAGTAATGGAAACAAAGTTGCTGTGAGATGTGCTATTGCAGTATTATGTTCGCTGCTGAAATAGATCAAAACAGTCAATATTGCGTCTAAAATGTAATTGACTTGATTTGAACTCTTATTGAACTGCTGTATGAAATCAATGTCACATTTTCAGTCGTGATGGTATTCAGGAAGACAGCGCTCTTGGTCGTGTGATGTTGCTTAACTGTATCATATGTTCAAAATATAAAACATTTTGAATTTTAACCGAAGTATGTCAAGTTTCTGTGTGTGTGCAGCTCTACAGAATTATTCTGCTCAATTTAGTGCTTTTGCCAGGATTAAGAGTGCATGTGAACTCAAATATTTCTCGTGAAATTCAGCGATATACTCTTACTGCACCGCTCTTATTTGTATTATCAGGGCTCCGGACTGCGACTAAAACGGTCAAAAATATTAATTTGTGAGTGATATTTTTTCTGAGATCGCCACTGGTGATATAAATGTATGGTATATGATTAAAAACTGTGTCTTTTTACCTGCATGTTCTGTGATGAGTAGCCCATCACATCTAGTTTTGTTGTGTTGACATAATAAAATGAGACGACACGCAGCAAAGTTAAAAATACCTCACTGAGCGAGGATCAGATTTTCGCGTCAGAAACACGTCAAGACACTTTCAAATTCTGTCAATTTTACCACAAAATACAAGCAATAAATGTGGTTTTGGCACTCTTTAATGTGGCCTGACAGATCGCTCCATCAGCATTTCGACCTTGGAAAGAGCTTATGTAAAACCACTTAAGAACAATCACGTCAAATTTACCTCAGAAAAGACATTCAATGCTCATAAACTCGTTAGTCAGCTAGAAAAATAACTATAGAAATGGGCATTTTGCTAAATATATGCACTATATCACATTATATTTTTACCAAAGAATGGAAGGAGCTAAAAATGAAATTCAACACCGCCCATATTACTGCATGTGAAGAGCTGCCTTTCACTAAATGTACCTCTCAGATATTACTAATGAAGAAAAATAGATTGTGTGTGTGCAAGACATACGTTTATAGGATGCATTAGGAGGAGGCCAAACTCATTGGCCAAGTGACATTATTATGATTCAGATTCTGTGTAAAGAACGATTCTTTGTGACTGTATGTAGTTCTCAAGATGGAAAAGCAGTTCCTACTTTAAGTGAATCTTAGTTCCCAGGACATCCACGAGATGGATGAAAATGCTGATGACAGACGTGACGACACATGACAAAATTAAAACTTAGATATCAGAACGCCACGTTTCACACCGCACAAATACTCTTTCACGTCTTCCTGAGCTTGAACGGACATAGTCACACAAAATTATGTCAAAATGCCTGTGAGTATCATCGTAAACATAGACGATCATGTCTTAAAGGTGCAGTGTGTAATATTTATGAGGATCTATTGACAGAAATGCAATATAATATACATAACTATGTTTTCAGTGGAGTATAAAGACCTTACATAATGAACCGTTATGTTTTTATTACCTTAGAATGAGCCGTTTCTATCTACACACACCGCGGGTCCCCTTACAATGAAGTCGCCATTTTGCGCCGCCAAGTTTCTACAGTAGCCCTAAAGGGACAAACTGCTCTACAGAGCGCTAGCTACTTTCTGCGGTCTCAGATGACGACATTTTTGTCCTGTGTTGGCCACCGTAGCTTCTCTATGCGCTTCGAAAGGGAGGGGTGAGCGGTGGGTGAGTGCAATTCACAACCTCACCACTAGATGCCGCTAAAATTCACACACTGCACCTTTAAGTGAACATAAACGTGAGATGCATGTGTATCAGTATATTGGATCCGTGCATTCGGTCCTGCTGATGTCTGTTTTTGTTAACTGAATAACCGTAATAAGAGTTCATCTATATTTATACAGTGATATTTTACTTTTGATTACTATTTCTGTACCTGAAAATCTAGTTTAGACCTACATGAAAGACCTGAGAAGAACTGTTTATTTCATTTGTATATGTTTGTTCTGTTGTACGTATTTGTGCTATTGCTTGTAATTTGATTATTTGTTCTTATTTTATTACTACGAGATATATATATATATAGGAGGGTTTCTGACAGTATTCTATATAATGTGCACAATAAAACCAGAATCATGCATTAAATAAATAGAATTCATTTTAATTTCGTGTAGAAATTCGAGGGACATTTCACCCCAAAATTTAAATTGTGCCATCATTTACTCGTTCCAAACCTGTACGATATCAAAAGAAGCTATTCTGAGAAATATCTGTGTTTGTATCTTTTGTGTTTTGCCGTTTGGAACAAGTATTTGTTCTTATTTTATTACTGACTGTCTTTAACAATATTTAAAATGTATATGAGTTAGGCGAGTAGTTTTTGGTGTTATAACCTTATTTTTTATGCTTACATGGATCAAAAACAACTAAAACAATAACTAGGCCTATTTTGTTTTATTTATTTATTACTTTTTTGTTGTGGGGCCACACATTTTGGCAGGCCAGTAGAAAAAATCCTTAGCGTTGAGCCCTGAAATCTGTGAAATGCAAGTAAGTACGGAGCCCCTAAAGGGACAATATGATGGAAAACATGAAAAAAAAAATAGTATTTCAATGTTTTTGCGTGCTCTTGAAAATGTTTTGCGTTCCCTCGAGAGAATGCAAAAGCATTGATATATAATTTTTCCTCCCATTTTGTATTTTCTTCCAGCATAATGTCCCTTTAGAGGCTCCATAAAAACTCATTAACCACTTTAACATCTCAGTTTTGTTTTTCTGAGACATCAGAGTTTTCTAGAATACTCAGATTTGCCTTGATAAATTGTGCAATCAAATTCAAAATTAATTCAAATATTTCTCATCAAACTCACAAAGAGCTATACTCTTACTGCATGACAACTATTTTCTCATTTATCCATGTATTATTCCTCTAATATCAGGAGAAATATGAGACAAATACGTGAAAACTCCAGTCTCGCCAAGATTGAGTCATTCACATTCATTTTAAAGCACTATCCTCTTAATGCATGACAACTATATTCTCATTTATCCTCTAATTTTAGGAGAAATCTCTGAAACGTATGTTAAAAGCTGAGCTGTGAAAGAGCAACCGCTGAGCAATAAAATGGGCTCATATTTACACACAACAAATCCAGTGCCTGTTTGTTCCTAATTCAATTTATTCCCTTATTAAATCTTTATAATCCATAATGTCTGTGTTTCCAGCGGCGTTTCCCTGGCTCAGACCTTTCCTAAATGCTTCCTACCTTCCGCCGAATGAGTGAAACGACACCAAATTGCTTTTCCAACATGCAGTGGGCTTGATAAAGACAGCCGTCAGTTCCTCTGCCATACTTTTTTTATGGTCTATGTGATTACGAACTGCAACCCACACTCTCCTCCAATCTGTCACGCAGCCATAGACTCAGAGAGAGAGAGACGGGCCAGATTCCAGTGTCTTTGTGTCAAAGATTAGGAGCTGGAATGGAGAACTCACTGTTTTCTCTGGGATCGTACATTATCCCAACTACAACGACACAAAACATTCCTCATCGGTTCATGCACCCGCACACATCCCGCAGGACCGCTTCATGCCCGCTCACAGCTCATGTTTTTACTTCATCTCCTAAAATAACCACAAAATAATCAACTAGTGACTTAATATACCAATTTACACTCTTGTAATTGTTTGTAAATTCCTCAAATTACTACAAAGAAACAAATGAATTGAGTACAGATCTATAAAATGACTGTGTAGAACAGCATCACATGATGAGAAACGTTTGAGCTCATACTGAGATCGACGATGTTTAATGGCAGACAAATCCACTTTTAAACACTCTAAAGGAGACATTAGAAGATGCGTTTTGGCCGAAATTGAATGCATTTCAGAGTGAAACAGGATATTTAACAAGAATTGATTGGATCGGGAATAGTGGGCATTGCATACCAGAAAGGAGTCATGTGATTTGAGGGGCGGGACTTGTGACATCAGCTGAAAAGGAACGTTGTTTAGGAGATTTGGCACATTTATCATTATTGAGGAAATTGAAGAATTGTATAAATAGAATTGAAGAAATTCTATACAAATGTGCAAAATAAAGTTAAATTGTAATTTTTATGTAGAATTTAGAGGGACACTTTACCCCAAAACTAAAAATATAAAAACATAAATGTAAATGATGACATATATAAATACATTTATTTATTTTATAATAAATAAATGTATAAAAAAAATTACTTTTATATTATTTATATATTATTAATTTTATAATAAATAAATGTTTTAAAAAATAAAAAAAATATGAAATTGAATTTATTACACACACACACATATTTATATTAAATACATTTATTTATTTTATAATAAATACATTTATAAAAAAATTTTTATTATTATTTATTTATATTATTATTTACTTTTTATTTATTTTATAATAATAATAAAAAATACATTTATAAAAAAATTATAAAATAAGAAATTGAATTTATTATTATATACACACATATGCTTATATATATATATATATATGTGTGTGTGTGTGTATGTTAAAAAAGTAATTTTACAAGCCCTCCTATATATATATATATATATATATATATATACACACACATACATATATATATATATATATATAGGAGGGCTTGTAAAATTACTTTTTTAACAGATTTTGCACACATTATTCAATAAATTTGATATAATGAGCACAATAAAACCAGAATCATGCATTAAATAAATAGAATCCATTTTAATTTCATGTAGAAATTTTGTGGAACATTTCACCCAAAAATTAAAATTGTGCCATCATTTACTCGTTCCAAACCTCTACGATATAAAAAGAAGCTATTCTGAGAAATATCTGTGGGTTTTGTTGTTTTTTTGTCCATACAATGGAAGTCAGTGGGCTCCAGTGTTGTTTGGTTCCCAGCGTCCTTCAAAATATCTGATTTTGTGTTTTGCAGAAGAAAGAAAGTCATACAAGTTTGGAATGACATGAGGATTTATCCCTTTAACCAAGTCTCCACTTGCTCTCAGTCTCAATTGAATCAAATTTCTTCGGTCTCAGTGGTTTTTCTTTCAAGTTTACAGTTAAAAAGGCAGTTTAAAGGCCTTGAAGCCACTCAAAAGGCGTTTAACCCTGGTTTAGACTTATGAAATGATCAAGAGATTCATTGTTTAGTAGAAGAACCTGAACAGAAAGCATGTGATGAGAGTCAGACACACAGTCACAGGTCGAGAGGCAACACGCGCTCAACTAAACCTTCCTGTTAATTACACTGGAAACGTTCAGGGCCGTGATGCTCACAAACGTGCGTTTCTATTCTAAACGGTCTCTCGTGGACTCTGAACGACACAGGCCGAAGCTTCGCTTTCTGACAGACGAGTATGATAAACGCTGGAGTCCGTCTCACACACGTAACTCTGATATAACCTGACGAATGTCAACCCATTTTTTGAGCATAGATGTGAACGTAAATGGTTGTAGTTCATGGAATATAGACCTAAGATTGGTCTCACACTCAGCTGATTATTGCAGAAATGAAAGAACTTCTGAGAGAAGTTTACTGTAAACCAAAATAATTTGAACTCTAAAATTGACAGAAACTCAAAGCCATATCTAACCCACTGGTACTGTCCGCGTGTCGGTCAAAAACGACCAAGATTTTATTTAATATTTTGTATTTTTAGGGGATTTTATGGTACTAAATTATATTTATGCAGTAGTTATAATCCATTTATTCACTTTTTGAGGACCTGAAAAAAAAATTTCCAACTTAAACGTTCATAAAGTTTGGTCTCTTTTTGTAAAGACGGCACTTGGCAGATTATTGCTGAAATGGAAAAAGTTTAAAAAAGTGAACTTGAAATGTTATATAATTATGAAAAATGCACAAAAATACCATTTTCAATTTTTATATGAAATATACATTTTCCAAAACACGTTTTACTCTAAAACTGAGAAAATCAAAGCTAAAACAAAAACAAACTGTGTTTCAAATTTGAGTTTGATATCTCAAAAAATGAGTTTTCAGTCAGAGTTTGTTTGTGTGCGGTACCAAACGCAATATGAAATTCGTCTCCCATTCATTTCCAATGCACTCATTTTTGACCGCGAACAATACAAGTGACTATTTTTTGCCAGGAATCATGTCCATGATTTTTTTTATGTTCACACAGCAAGTGCCAAAACCATTACGATGAAGTAAACATTTTTAAATACATTTTTTAAAATTCGGTAAAAAATGACTGAAGGCTAACCAAGTTGTGTTTCAAATTTGAAGCTGATATCACAAAAATTGAGCCCAATAAAAGGTAAAATAAAAGACGCTTTCAAATGATGCCTAATTTATGATGATTACTAAAATATGTGATAGGAAAAAAAGGGTGATAAAAAAGCACGCCAAATAGTTAACAGGTTAAAGTCGTCACGAAAGGGAAGTTGCGCTCGTCTTTACTTCTCTATTGTGCTGTATATCCGAGTGAAACGCTTCTCAAACAAGAACAAATGTAGGGCGGGGCTTGATTCTGTCCGTGGGGAATTGATTGGATGTGGTTTATTGTTGGCTGATCTGATGTGAGTGACAGGTTGCCCCGCCCTCATCATCAGAGAAGAGAAGAGATGTCGCTGAGAGAGGGATGGGAAGTTATTCTGATTCAAGATTACCAGGAACATGAATTTTTAAAAAATAATGATGTGCACGGATAAATTATTCATGATAAATACTGTAATATTCCATTAAAAACAAGAAATGTCAATTTCCATGGAGTCCATGGAGGCTTTAAGTGGCCCTCAGGTGTCGGCTGCATGAGTGTGCACTCTTCAGGACGGTCGGGTGGCTCTTCTCAGGGGCCCCGGGGCCTCGTGAAGCCAGCGGCTCTAGCACTGTTTGCTCAGGACATGCCACAGGACACTAAGACAACTGCTTGTGTTTGCCCAGCCTCTCTCTCCATACAGCTGCTGCATTCCAGCGCCGCCGCCGGACTCCCACTCTGTTTGTTTATCTCATGTCCTCTAGTTTAACGTATGGAATCAACATCATCATGTGTGGAGCAGAAATACACATTACACAACATCTGCACTCGTATCTGCTCATGTCCGGGACATATTTCACACTAAAATCAATGAAGAGAAATAAGGGATTTAAAAAAAAGAGACAAATATATATATAATTTAATATACAGTATATCAATATTAAAAGGTTTTAATTAACATATATATATATTTAAATAATTGATAATTAAATAATAAATAGTTAAAAAATAAATACATGTAATATACGGTATATAAATAATAAAATGTTTTCATTAATGCAATAATATATATATATATATATATATATATATGTAAGAAATAGTACATACGTTTCTATTATCATTTAAATACTACAACAACTTAATATACATTATTTTATTAAGTAAAATATGTTACTATTTATGTATATTACATTTATAAAATAATTATATATATATATATATATATACATACAGCTCTGGAAAAAATTAAGAGACCACTTAACATTGAGAAATCAATGTTAAGTGGTCTCTTAATTTTTTCCAAAAGCTGTATATATATTATTGATTAAAACATATTAAGTATTAAAACATATTGATTAATACATACTAAAATGAAATAAATACATACATTTATATTATTTAAATACTACTACAAATAATAAAATGGCGTATACATTTGTAGTAGTATTTATAACATAAATGTATGTATTTATTTCATTATAATTTTAATATATAAATAATAATATATGATAATATAAATGTATAATTATTTTTCGCATTTAGTATATATAAATAATAATATATTTTAATTAATATAATAATTACATAAAATATTATAATATTTTATATAATTATTATATTAATTAAAATATATTATATATATATATTAAATGCAAAAAATAATTATACAGTAAAATCTACATTGACAAATCTACAAAAAGTGAAACAAATCGATTACATTATTGTTGTGGAATGGCTTCTTTACAAAAGTATTATTACTTTTTGTCTTTTTTGGGTGGGGGCGGGGGGTGTGTGGAAATATGACCTTGGCATGTGATTGGTGGAAGTCATGAGGCTGAATGTAATACGGGAAGACACATATAAAAACACTAGTGAGGCGACTATCTGCCGCAAATCCCACAGGGAAAAGGTAGCTGAGTTCATTCTGCAACTTCTGTGGTACTTCATCCGTTAGCGATTAGCTTTAGCGTCTCTTCAGCTCAGATTCAGGTGGGCCCATCGGCCTGTCAAACCGGCACATAATCAGAGCCCAAACAATATCAGCAACTTCCAGGCCTTGTCAAAGTTTCCTGCGTTTACAGCTCATAAAAAAACTCCCACGAAATGTGTTTTTGCAGCCCAGCCCCCACGCACTCTGCCACGGCCCTCGCTGGTGCTTTACGTCCTGAACGGAGACAATATTGCACACCGTCAAACTGCAAAATACTCCAGATTTACCTTGTTTACTTTACTTATACACCATATACCAATATTCAGGTCTATTTTGGTCACATTTCAATTCCTGATGATTTTCTTCATGGCATTTCGAGGTAGTTGACTTTGCCTTCCTCACAACTACCTCACAATTAAGATTTTTTTGCACCGCTCACGTTTATTGGACCCTCATTATCAATGCCGCAATAATCTTACAGATTTAGTGAGCGCTTTGTGCTTTTATAACTCATTTCCAGCAGCGCCCTGCAAGCCAGACGAAGTGCTTTCTGTATAAGATGAGCTCGAACGCTTTCACTAAAACTTTTTTCTGTGGGTCTGTGTAGAAACCCGCAGATGAACGAGGTGACAGGTCCACAATGAAGCCGAGTCCGCTAAAAATAATCACTGAGTGCTTTCATTGTATTTATGTAACACTTCCTTTAAAAACCCCCACAGCAGGATGGCAGAACACCTCCGAAGAAACAACACTGGTTAGTCATTGAGAAACGCTCGAGCTGGAGACAAAAACAGGTCTTGAATTGCTTTTTTAACGCATGTTCCTGCCCTAAATACGAATGCTTTAGTAGTGCATGATATTCCAAAAAACAAAATCATCGAAATATCTCTGAAATGACTTTTCGTGCGACCACTTCACTCGCATTTGCGACTAAAAATAGATGTGTGCGAACTGCAAAATGTAGATTGGAGCATGTGTAGGAATTAAAATCCCAGCGGATCAGCAAGATCATAAAAAGTCTTCAGTACCTTAAACGGTATAACAAGTGTCTTAAAGGTGCAGTGTGTGAATTTTATTCTAGTGGTGCACTCACCCACCGCTCACCCCTCCCTTTCGAAGCACATAGAGAAGCTACGGTGGCCGTCACAGGACAAAGATGTCGTCGTCTGAGACAGCAGAGAGTGACTAGCGCTCTGTAGAGAAGTTTGTCCGTTTAGGGCTACTGTAGAAACATGGCGGCGCAAAATGGCGGCTTCACTGTAAGGGGACCTGCAGTGTGTGTAGATAGAAACGGCTCATTCTAAGGTAATAAAAACATAACGGTTCATTATGTAAGGTCTTTATACACCACTGAAAACATAGTTATGTATATTATATTGCATTTCTGTCAATAGATCCTCATAAATACTACACACTGCACCTTTAATGATCATTTAAGGCGTCTTATATTTTGGGGATGGAAAAACATAAATTGCAATACTGCCTAATGTGTTTATTAAACTTCAAAAGGCTATGATTTCATTAAATAAATGTGTGTGTTTCACGTTTCAAAGCCTGAAGGTGGCGCTGTTGTGTGTTCTACAGGCTCGACCAATCAATGAATAGCGCACATTTATGCTTATTTACTAATGCTGATCAATTATGACAATGTTTACTTTACGGTGTTTATATTGTAATATGCTGTATACGGTTGTAAGAATGCATATTTTATCTCCCTCGTCTGAATTTGAATGAGCAGCTGCAATAATAAAGCATAGACATTTCAAAATAAGAGTCCTGGTGTATTTCGGGCTTGTTTATTAAATAAAAGTCACGCCGTGTGTACAATTTCCACCCGGTTATTATTTGGTTACACAAACTGTATGTCCCATTACAGGAAGGAAAGACTAAGAATATTATTTGATGCATATTATTAAATAAATAGATTTTACTAGTATCAGTGTTATTATAGTTAACAAAAATTATTTACTTGAAATAAATAAATGTTAACACATAAAATAAAATATAACTTAAAGTTTTCTTATTTTCATTTAGTTGAATAATTAACCTGATGTACCAAACTAAAACTGAAATAAAAGTTAATAAAAACTACACAGAATTACTTAAACTTTTAACTAAAATTATAATGAAAGAAGAAATAAATTAAATTCAAAATATTAACAAAAACTTTTTGGTATCAGTGATACTAAAATAACACTAGTATGGCAAAATCTGTTTATTACAGTGTATTTTATATATATATAAATGCAGAAATAAAGTTAGTTGCGCCCCTAACGTTTCTAAATGCACTCCTTCGTTTTTCAAATTAGGAACACAGGTGCTCCTTGGGAAAAAAGTAAGTGTCAAGCCCTGATACAGACACTTTTCACCATGCAATCAAATCTATAAAGATATATAGTGCATTTTCACCTAAGCACGCAGTGAGAAAGCCTTTGTTCATGCATGATCTTTGAATAAAGGTCACGTTTGCTGACTTAAAACAAGAACACAAAATCAGCCTGATCTGCCTCAAACCAGCATCTGATGATGTCAATAACATCCGGATGGGGTTTATGCAGGAAATCGACTGTATATACATGCATCTGACCGATTAAAACAACATGCATCATTCAGACCCAGTCCAAATTGTCTGCATGCGCTCGCATGCGCTCACATGTGCATCAGGGGTTAAAACACTTCCTGACCAAAAAGAGACAAACTGAAAACCACACACACGTGGGTGACAAAGAAACTGTGCGAACTCTGCGATGCCATCCTGTTTGGTTTAGGTTCAGCTGCCACAAAGATATTTCCTATTTCAAACTTACACAAGCAGCCATTTTATGGCGCAATATAAAACAAACGCTTTGCCGGCTGGGGAGTGAAAGTCAATTTGAGGTGTTATAATTTAACATGCATCTGCAATGTTTCTTTTTTAATAATGTTAAACAGTTGTTCTCTGATTCTGAAAACCATCCGTCAGCAATCCGTGAAGCACGCCGAGCGCACTAGAACAATAAACTTCTGTCTTTCAAAGTGACGATCTGAGTGTGGCAACATCTGGCGGCGGGACTCATTTTCGGGTCTCCAAAACTGCTGGCTGACAATTATGGTCGGCTGAGGAATAATGCATCCAAGGAAAACCTCCTCGCTCCATTACGGACACATGCATGCATGCACCCTCCGTACACCCGCCAGCCCCCTCATCCCGTTCATGCTGTTTGTGCGCATGCATTTGGGGGTGCAGCTTCTGCCGAGCCCACCACATCCTGAAGGGGGGTCTCGAGTGGCGGGTGGACCCGTGCGCCACAGTGTACCGCCGTTTCTGTAAGGCGCTGACGGGTAGGAAACACATGCCCCACATCAAGCACTGCCACGTTCTGATCAAAGTGCCCTGAAGCCCTGCGGGGGATTTGAATTAATGTCTTCGGCTTTTTTTCCAGTTTGGTCTTATTTTTCGTCAGTTCATTTTGAGGTCATATTACAACAACGCCACAGTACATTCTCATGCAGATTAATCGATGTGTTCTACTAACCCTCGAAGGTTCTATATAAGGAGAAATGTCTTTCATTCGCTTAACGGGTTATTTACATTTTTTTTCTAGTGATAAAGTATGTTTACAAGCTGTTTCATTCATAAAACATAATTAAAATTAATTAACACTAACTGATCACATGAGAACCATTAGAACCTTTTCTTCTAGTTCAATAATTTTCATTTCTCTCAATTTTAAATGCCAAAAAGGTTTGAATAATGTCTTAAATGATTGGATATTTCATTCGCTTAACAGGTTATTTACATTTTTTGTATGTTTACGAGCTGCTTCATTCATAAAACGTAATTAAAATAAAAAATTAGTTAATTAAAACTAAATGATCACATGATGGAACTATTCTATTAGTGCTGTCAAATTGATTAATCTAACATAAAAGTTTGTGTTTACATAATATATGTGTGTGTATGTATTATTATATGTCTCTGTGTGTGTGTGTGTATACTGTATATACACATATATATTTATAATATATAAATGTAATAATATATATATTATATAAACACAGACTTTTATGTTAGATGCGATTCATTGATTTGACAGCACTAATTACATAAAAACATAAATTGCATTTTTCATTTCTCCAACTATATGTGACTTTTATTAGTTTACTATTGGAATAAAATCTTCTGTAACACTTTAGAAATAAGGTTTCATTTGTTAACATTAGTTAAGTTAACATGAACTAACAATGCATTTATTAATTTTAGTTAATGTTAATCTGAATGTTTACTAAAACATTTTTAAGATCCATATTAGCTAATGCATTGCATAACCTGAACTAAGGTTAATAAATGTTCATTGCTAGTTCATGTTAGTTAACGCATTAACTAATGATAACAAATGAGAGCTTATAGTAAAGTGTTACCAAATTCAAATGAGTTTAAATGTGTTATTTCTTTGATAACCCTTTACAAAAAGGTCTCATCTGTTCACATTAGTTAATGCATTACCTAACATGAGCAATATATATTTAAAGCATTTATAAAATCTAATTGTACATTGTTTGTTCATGTTAGTTCACAGAGCATTAACTAATACTTTTGTTGAAATTAATAAATGCTGTAGAAGTATTGTTCATTGTTAGTTCATGTTAACTAATATAGTCTAATGTTAACAAATGAAACCTTTTTGTAAAGTGTTACCATCTCTTTTCATAAGCGAAAGCATCTTTTAATTCCCATGCAGCAAACATATAATATGGTCACTGGTACTTTAACCATTTAGTGAAATGCAAATGCTCGGTTGGTTTTACCTTTATGTACAACAGTAAAACAGTCCTAAAAAAAGTGTGCAATTCATTTACTGCATTAATCACAAATAATAAAACGCCTACACAACTTTCTCCCAATTATTCTCAACTGGAAAGAAACATCAAAATGCTCTAATTTAAAGTCGACATGAAAAATGTCGTTCCCAACATGTATTTCTGAGTGAAACTAAACATACAATAAAAAAAGACTTAATTCTATCCATCGGGAATTGATTGCATGGTGAAAAGTGGGCGTATAATAGCCAGAATGGAGACGGTGCTTGGATTGGATGGAAAAGAACAGAACTGAAATGGAAAGTCGTTTAAAACGCAAACCAAGTTATTGCATTTTGATGAAAGATTATAAAGGCTGTTTTTTTTCTCCGTTATAATATCTTGCAGTGATAAATCATCCACAATGAGAACATGTACATGCTCTTAGAAAGTGAATAAAGTCAATTCTGAATCACCAAAACCACAGCAGCAGAAAAATCCTGAGACAAACTCCTGAAGGGATGATCACACATTTCTAGATTCACATCATCCAGCAGGTACTAAACTCGGCCTCTTTAACGCTGGCCGTATCAGCGAGTGTCCCAGAAGTCTCCGCAGCGCTCTTTCCCCCGCGGACAGGCATCGTTATTATTTACCGGCTGCATTACTGAATCAGTTGCTATTCACCATGCAGCCAGCAGCCATTCAGAGCGTCAAACCTCCAGCGCGCTCGTTCTCTCTCTCTCTCTCTCTCTCTCTCTCTCTGCCAAGGCCAATTAGTGCTGTGCTGCGCCGCACCCCCACAGCGACTGACAGCGCTTCACAAAACGCCAGCTACATTTACTGCATTACTGCCCGAGTGTGTGCCTGGGCTGCAGACGCTTTTATACAGGATACAGGGCAAAAAAAAATGCTAAGTAATTTTTGCACGGTGGTCACCCGAAGTGTTCAGCTGCTTTACTGTCAGCTAAAACAAATGTACAGTGATTATTAACGTCCCAGGGTGGAGAAAACACTATATAACACTATATTTTTCAAATACAGATTCTAGAGAGCAATATAATGCTATATATGAAGAAAAAATGGTGTAGGATTTACAATTTTCACTCAGAAATTGCGTCAATTTTACAAATAATTACAAGTAACACATTAAAATAAATGTGAAATAGTAAAAAGATACAAAAAGACTAAAATGGTATTTTCTTGTAAATCCTACTCCAATAATATCTATATAATATATACATATGACACACACACACACACATACCGAAAAATCTTTTTTATCGTTTTTACAATATATATATATGTATGTGTGTGTGTGTACTGTGTACATATATATATATATACACACAGTGAAAAATTATATATGTACAGTATATATATATATATATAATATCGTCATATCGGATATCAGCAAAAATCCAATATTGTGCATCCCTGATATATATATATCAAAAAATTATTTTTAAAATCATTTTTACAGTGTGTGTGTGTGTGTGTGCATATATATATATACAGTATATGTACACAATACACACACATATATATACATGTATATATGATGTATGTATATGATCAAACATCATTTTTCACAGTATATACTGTATATATACTGTGAAATTTTACATATACTGTATATATATATATACGTAAGTAAAAATTATTTTTCAAAGCTGTAAATAAAACAGCAGTATATATATATATATATATATATATATCATACAAAATGCATGTTATTTTTTATTTATAATATATATTATCCAGGGAACGACACACAGTATTAAGAATCAATGGTTCATAAACTTTTGAACGGGGTCATTTTAATAAATTCAGCTGTTTTTTTGTCTTGTGGACTATATGTAAACATTTTTTATGTAAAATATCTTATTCAGGACAGCACTAAATAAAAAATAACACATTTTGTTAGAATTATTCACAGATTCTGCAAGGGGTTCAAACTTTTTCTTGCAACTGTATATATACATATATACACAACATGCGTGAAATTAAATTTGATGACAGAAAATAAAATCTGAAATGCACTGCAAACTTATTTCCACGGTATTTACATAAAATTCACAAAGTGCATTTTCAATGGGTATCTCTTATATTTCACACATGTATTGGAGTTTTGTAACACAGTTTTGTGGTTCTGACTCATAAAGCAAAGCATTGAAGAGTTCTGAAAAGGTCTCGCTCACCACAGAGTGTGTGTGCACAGACATTTTCACACTGCTCGTCAGCAATACAGGTGCACAGCAGGCCGAGAACGCTTCGATGTGTCTTACTCTCACCAATATAACTTCATAATCATCACGTTTTAACAATGAATGTGTTTTGTATAAACGCCCTGACCTACACATACAAGTGTGCTCAAAAGTCTGACAGCACTAGAAAGGGAAAAAAAAGGAACATGATTTTGAGAATTTGAATCTCATATTTTTAATGTGCTGCCATATCCAAACTGTAGCAATGCATACCTGTTCACATTATCACGTTTAAATACACCTGAAACAAGCAATGGCTCACAGGCAGGTTTCTGATGTTGCGGCAGCAGCGTTTGACGGATCGCTAGCGCAGCTTCTGTTAGGCCTCGACCGCCTCTTTCCACCTAATTAACTTCCCCGTGTTCAGAACGCAGCTCAGCTGGCCTGACGACTCATTTTATCTCACATCTCCATTACAGTGTCGAGGAAAGAGGAGAACTGTCATATACAGGAAAAAGGTAATTGTGTTATGCAAACTGATAGGATCTTTTTTCACTTGTTGTTTTCTCTGGTCTTAATATGAACAAGATTGAATGATTTGAGATAACGTAGGTTAATATACAACGTTAAGTAAACATACATGCAAATAAAACTGCTGTTGCACTGATTCAGCATGTATCCCTACCTAATAAGCAGTTGCATAGGGCCCCGTGGCCCCCAGGGGCCCCACGCCAGGCGTGAAGACAGTAATGTGTGCTAATACGTTTGATAAAGTTTGCTTGTGCCAGTCGTGTGTGTTAATGTTTGAAAATGAAGAGGCGACGACACTATCAATCTGGTGCAGAGAAGAGGGAAATGGGGAAAAAAGTGAACAAGAGTGTTACATTTTAAAAGGATATTGTTAAAATGGCGGTTGCTGCATCATGTCTTATTGGTTTAATTCGACATGCACGAGCGCTTTGAAGACGATGTGCCACGGTATCAGTGTCATGCATGGCATTGTCATCGTGGGCACAAAATACGTTAATAATTCTAGATACCTTAATATCCAAATTGTTTAGATTTTTAGAATGCATATTAACTTCTTTTCCATCTACCAGTGCAATTCTACAATACTGCGTGTGTGCTGCGTGTAAATTCGATCTGGTTTTCGCATTGATCATCTGTGCAAGCAGCAGACGGGCTGAATACGAATGCAAGTTCACTCTCTGGCAGGAGGTGGCGCTTACGGAGCAGAATACAGCGGTTACCATGGTTACCCCGTACACAAAGCAGCTGCGCAAGCGCGACTTTCTGTTTCTGCTCGTAACGGAGAGGAAAAGACGGCAACCAGTATTTACGTTTTCAAACAGCCATTCAGATTTTTGTATTCGCTTCAGTGTTTATTTATCTTTAAATATTTAAATAGGCCTACTCAAATACTTTTCAAACATGTGTTTTTACACTTATAAAGTTCTTTGCATTTTAATCTGGACTAAAACATGCCAGCTCAGAACAGTATTTATTCTCTATTATTATAATTATTATTAATATACTATTCTCTATTGTAATTTTAATAACCCATTGGCAGGTGTTTTTGCTTTATTAAAGCATTAATTCACTAAATGTTTATACATTTATCTGAAAGCAATCGTTAAAATCTTCAAAAAAGTTAAATGTTTGCAAGTCAAGATATCTTCATATTATATCTTGAAAGATAAATATATTAAGTAAGACAATTTGGTCAAACTTTACAATAAGGTGTCAGTGTAGGATGTGTGTGTTGGAATGGGTCTGGGGTGGTCAGGTGAAACTGTAGGTAGTGGGACACTAGGTGAGCACACCTTTCCCATGTAAATCACACGCTTTACATACACCATATGCAATGATACATGCATATTTATGAGCATAGCATGCACAAACATAATAGCTGCAATTTTCTTATTTGAAAATCTCTCATTTCCACTGCACTGATGCATTTCTTTAAGCTAAAGAAGACAGTTGCACTCGTAGATGCACCACTCTGCACCCATTTCCAGTAATTGCTAGGCCTACGAGTTATTTTTAGATGGTTTAAGCAGCGAAGAACAAGCTCAAAGAGTAAGACAGAGAGAGACAGACTCTTTGAACGGGCTAAATAATAAGTTAAGGCCTCAGACTCGCTTTAAATGAATCAAGGTTTTCTGCCGTCACACAGCTGGTAATGTGCCACTGCCACCCACTTACAGGGATCTGATTCAGGAGCGATAGCGTTTAACGTCTGAGGTGCCTTTTCTTTTGACGGCTGACACTTGGATGTTCAATTGAAATTGAAAGTCAAACTTCTCACTGCAAGAACCGGATGCAAAGATGTTACACTTATATTCTCGTGGACGTCTGCTTTACTAATTGTCAAGTTAACACTTGCTGCCCATTTTACTTCTGTAATCTTATTTATAAATGCAACAGGATATTTAATGAGACAAGACTGACTGGATGTCATTTCAAAGGCGGGGCAAACTATTGCATTTTGGATGAAAGACTATGAAGACGATCTTTATTCTTTTGAATAACACACACTGATGAATCAATCACACACTCACAAATCCTGAGTTGAGCCTTTTGAGTCATTTTTTTGGGTTATTTTTTCAGAGTTTGGATAGTTTTTGTGTAACTCAGATCCTGGGTCAGACGTAACAACGCAGTGTTTGGGTCGTTTTTGTGTAACCCAGATCCTGGGTCAGACGTAACAACGCAGTGTTTGGGTCGTTTTTGTGTAACCCAGATCCTGGGTCAGACGTAACAACCCAGTGTTTGGGTCGTTTTTGTGTTACCCAGATCCTGGGTCAGACGTAACAACCCAGTGTTTGGGTCGTTTTTGTGTTACGCAGATCCTGGGTCAGACGTAACAACCCAGTGTTTGGGTAGTTTTTGTGTTACCCAGATCCTGGGTCAGACGTAACAACGCAGTGTTTGGGTCGTTTTTGTGTTACCCAGATCCTGGGTCAGACGTGACAACCCAGTGTTTGGGTCGTTTTTGTGTTACCCAGATCCTGGGTCAGACGTAACAACCCAGTGTTTGGGTAGTTTTTGTGTTACCCAGATCCTGGGTCAGACGTAACAACGCAGTGTTTGGGTAGTTTTTGTGTTACCCAGATCCTGGGTCAGACGTGACAACCCAGTGTTTGGGTAGTTTTTGTGTTACCCAGATCCTGGGTCAGACGTGACAACCCAGTGTTTGGGTCGTTTTTGTGTTACGCAGATCCTGGGTCAGACGTAACAACCCAGTGTTTGGGTAGTTTTTGTGTTACCCAGATCCTGGGTCAGACGTAACAACGCAGTGTTTGGGTCGTTTTTGTGTTACCCAGATCCTGGGTCAGACGTAACAACCCAGTGTTTGGGTAGTTTTTGTGTTACCCAGATCCTGGGTCAGACGTAACAACGCAGTGTTTGGGTAGTTTTTGTGTTACCCAGATCCTGGGTCAGACGTAACAACCCAGTGTTTGGGTAGTTTTTGTGTTACCCAGATCCTGGGTCAGACGTGACAACCCAGTGTTTGGGTCGTTTTTGTGTTACGCAGATCCTGGGTCAGACGTAACAACCCAGTGTTTGGGTAGTTTTTGTGTTACCCAGATCCTGGGTCAGACGTAACAACCCAGTGTTTGGGTAGTTTTTGTGTCCAGACTGGTCGATTACACTTGAACTACTTCCAAATGTTTAATTTTTACTTCTAATATTTGTTAAACGAGCTTAAATGTTGGCAATATGTATTAAAAACTATATAAAATGTGCTATACTGTAAAATATGATTGAAAAAAAAAGAAATTATCATGCAAGCCGGTGGTTGTGTCGAGTATTTTAAAAACGTTTAGACGATTTAAGTTAATCCGTAGACCTTGATTCATGTATGAAATAAAAAAAAAACTAGTATTATAGTAAAAATGAATCAACTATGCTGGGTTAAATAAACAACCCAATTTGCTGGGTAAAATTAACCTGGATTTCTTGTGGACTTATATTGATATGTTGAGGATCAAACTTTCTTGACATAGTAACACAAGTGAGTGCTATGAATATACTCAATGATCTAAGAGTCAAAAGTAGTTGGGTTGTCTCTAACTATGGTCTGCCTATCTCTGTCTGCATTAATACAGTAGCGCCGGTGAAGAGGGGAAAGTGGTCCATCTTCTCTTAACCTATCCAACTTCAATTTTAAACGCAGCGAATGAGCCCGGGGCGATGCACAAGTCATAATGCATTCGACAATATTCTCTGGGTGAAACATGCATTTATGAAGAGATGGCCTTTAGAGGAGGAATTCACAGAGCGTATGCTTAACAAACAATACACCCACTCATGAAAATGAGAGATAGAAAGTCAGTCTACTCAAAGTGAGAATGAGTCACAGCTCAACTGAAACTTCAGCATGAAGACACCAGAGAAGATGTTCTGCCCAAAATCTTGCACTTTTACACGCTAAATATCTCAGAACTTGACTGTGCACCACTGGACCAATGGCCACTTGAGTAAATACTAACAGCAGTTACTAGCAGCGGTGGGCGTGTTTGCATTGGAAGTATGGATCTGGCAGGTTTGTTGCAGGGCAAATGATGACATTGGTTAATGTATTATCGATTGCCTGGTTGTTATGGCTGTAAAGTTACTTCCCTATTCTGAGGTGTGCCAAACTATATGGAAATTCTTAAAAATTGTATAAGATGTTCTAAATGGCATGAAAACAAATCAACAGAAATTTACGTTGAAGTTGTGCAAGTAATTTTTGGTTTGTTCTGCTTTTCGGTCTTAAATTGAGAACATTTTGCAGGCAAAAAATGTCCATTGTCTGTTGTCAATAGCGTAGTGACTTTCTGTTGGTCAATGCGGCGAATTTGCATGGGGAAATCTTTTGTTAAGGGCCTAAAATTAACACCCGAACTGAAATATTCAAGAGCAAGAAGACGCAAAAGAGAACTCGATTTGTTACTCGCTGTGTGGGAAGTTTTCTGTGCGCAAACATCCGAAGCGCAAGCTCAGAAATATACAGCACACAAATACTGAATTTAGATCTCTTTTACATCTTCTTGCGCTTGAAAACGCCCATATTGGCGAGTATCCTCGTAAACATATGCCTTAAGTTAACATAAACACTTGAGAAAGAAAACGCATGTGTATCAGTATATTGGATCCGTGCATTCGCTCTTAAAGTGACAGCAGCCTAATATTCCTGCTGCCGTCTGTGTCATTAATGCTAATCAAACAACAAAAGATAAAGAAAAATCACTCACTGCTCTTGACTGAATAACTTCAATCAGGGTTAATCTAAGTTTAATATACAGTGTTATTTTGCATTTGATTACTTTATTCAATTTCTGTACCTGAAAATTGTGAATTTTCACTGGTATCTAAAATTTTGGTGTCATACCTGCTTGTTTTTGCCAAAACAGTTTCATGGCTGGTAAAAAAAATATTTATGGCTGGTAAATTTTCATTTTAATTTTAATTAAGCTAGTTGAATAACACATCCACACACACATTTACTCTGTCGCCCCCTTGTGTACACTGGTAGTGCAAGAGATTAATTAATTTTGCAAACTGTGATTTCAATAAAGTAAGCTGCATTTGGCTAGTAACTCAACATGGCAGCCACTATGACAAAAACACTAATCACTATCCATTTACTTAGGATAGATACACTATCCATTTTCCAAAATTGGAAAAAATTACTTGGTGCACCTTTAATGACTAAATGCATATCAACATATGCAATTCTGCCAACCTAATGATAAAAGATGTTGGATAACACAAATGCTGGGCATCTGAAATCCTGATTTCTCCAATGGGATTTTCATATCAAAGGCTACACACTGGGTATAACTAAAATAATAAATGAAAATAATATTTAGATTTATTCACTAGTAAATTCTGCATATCCGTTGCTGAAAACTCTTATTTGATGCAATCATCCAGTCTATTCTGGTTTTGGTTTCACATACAGTACATGCACTGTTCTACGATTTACTGTTTCATGCTTCACATACAAGTATGAAAAAGCTCATGCGTGGTTCAGGAATGCAGCATGTAGCATGTTTGTGTGTTAGCGACAGGAAATGATAGGCACTTATCATGGATGGCCTAGTTTTTCAGAACCATTTCCGGTTCATGCAGCACCACTGTAAACCACTTCAAGCAAACTCTCAAACGTTACATATTAATGCAAGACCTCCATACATGACCTTCATTTGGGGCCTCTCAAGAATGTTGGAGAATATTGCATTATTAAAGCTGGAGCACATAAAGAGGGCCATTGTGGTGGGGAGAGCAGGCTTTCCCCCTAAAATTTTGTTTCATAATGTCCACTTGCACAGGATCATTTTTCAACGTATGGAGTTGGCTTAGATTACTCTGCTCTCCATTCGCCGGCTGATCTTTTCCATATGCTCAGAGGCACAAGCTTAACTCTGTGACACCCTACTATAAACACCCATCAGCAAATTATGAGTTACTCTGTCAAGATGGCTGAATTTAAAAGCTCTATCACAGGCTGTCTTTTAACAAACAAATCTGCAATGCTTCTAAAACAGAGTGCTTATTAAATAATAATGGGTAAAAACTGATGTGTCTACCATTATATTGCCAATGTGATTCATACCACATAATATTTTTTTTTTTTTTTTACAAAATATTAGTTTTTCGGAAAAATAACTACAAAGAAATTGATCCTTTTCACAAGTCGCCATAGTTGGGTAAACTTCTATAGCGGTGAATGAAAGACTACATTAAATATATTTTTTGTGATCCCATTTGCTCATATAGCAAAATAAAACTCCACAATAGTGTTTTCAAAACTTTCAAAAATAAAGAAAAAATAAAGCGAGGCAGTCAGAAGACTGAGAAAGATGTCAGATTTACCTTCACTCCCATAGCCGTTGTATTAGAAACACCCTGACAGCAGCGTTAACTAGTTTTTTGTCATTTTATGCAAAGGTAATTCAAAGTATAGTGTTATAAATGTACATTTTTTAAATAAAAAAGAAAATTTAAAAAACGTTGCAGGATTTATGATGCTGATGACCGTTAAAACGCAGTCTGTGAAAAGGGTCCGTTAACAAAGTCTCCAGATTTAAAAAAAATAGTGGCGGTAAAACGAAAAAAGACTGGCCCGCTGACCAAGGCTCAATAATTCTCACAGCTGATTGGTTGCTGTATACTATAATGTGCAAATTCATATTTAGCCTGTATATTAGAAAATTACAGTAAATATTCTCCAATACTGCCATTCTAGAACAGGTTTGGTAGCGTTTAACAACGACTGAAGCTTCACGAACACAACACGGTACATATGTTATCGCATT
>CM077180.1:1887309-1924809 GCA_039654105.1 Coreius guichenoti | reverse complement strand
TGAGCTGTCATTGTCATCGCAGTAGGACACTTGTTGTCTCTCCACGACCGTGTGCGTGTCAACATGCTTACTGTACCACACGCAGTTAGTGTGAGTGTGTTGGAGAGGGTCCTGGGGTGGGAACTTGTTTAATAAAAGCCACAGATGGAGAACTCAACAGGCATGTGGAGCAGACGCTCGCGAGAGAGAAAGAGAGAGAGAGAAAGAGAACATACGAGTTCATGCATTGCATTTATGTGCATGCACATGCATGTTTTATGTATCTGTGTGTGTGTGTGTTTGTGTGTGTGTGTGTGTGTGTGTGTATTTAGGGGTTAACAGGCTCAGGATTCCATTGCATCACGGCTTTGGAATGTGTAGTGCCTCCCTTCCCAGCATCCTCTTGTGTTCAACAAAGAGCAGGGACAAAAAAACGTTGCTAGTGCAAAGATTTGTTTATGAAGGACTGATAATCTGCAACCCAACGACCCCCAGAAACCAATTAGCACTATATAGAGCTTTAATTGATCCAATCTCACAAAAGCTGTCGAGATCACGTCCGGGTCGTTATTATTTCAGCTGAGTTAACTATAACTGCTGATTCCCCAAAATACAGAACATTGTGATTCTCTGGTGCTTCAAAAAACTGACGTGAGTTTGAGGCGTTATTATCTGTATATCGATGAATGGCAGATGTGGAAACCTGTTCAGAAACAATCAAAACAAAATTAATTTTGCAATTTTGACTTTAATGCAGTTTAAAAGAAAATGAAACCTAGTTTTAATCATAACAACATAACAACATGTGCGATTGTTTGTGTGTGTGTGTGTGTGTGAGTGTGTCTCTGTGTGCGTGTGTGTGTTTGAGTGTGTGAGTGAGAGTGTGTGTGAGTATGTGTGTGTGAGAGTGTGTGTGTGTGTGTGTGTGTGAGTGTGTGTGTGCACGTGTGTGTTTGAGTGTGTGAGTGAGAGTGTGTGTGAGTATGTATGTGTGAGAGTGTGTGTGTGTTTCAGTGTGTGTGTGTGTCTCTGTATGTGTGTGTGTGTTTGTGTGTGTGAGAGAGAGAGAGAGAGAGAGAGAGAGAGAGAGTGTGTGTGTGTGTGTGTGTGTGTGGGTGTGTGAGAGTGTGAGTGAGTGTGTGTGTGAGTATGGGTGTATAAGAGTGTGAGTGAGCGTGTGTGAGTGTGTCTCTCTGTTTGTGTGTATGTGAGTGTGTGTGAGAGTGTGTCTCTCTGTGTGTGTGTGTATATATATATATACATACAGTATATATGAGAATACCATTTTTCCATTAAAAAAAAATTCACACACACACACACACACACACACACACACACACACACACACACACACACACACACACACACAAACACTCAAACCATTTGACCAAATTGGTCAAAAAATAATGTCAATGCAATATATATATATATAAATACAGTGCATCCGGAAAGTGTTGGCAGTGTTTCACTTTTTCCACATTTTGTTATGGTACAGCATTATTCCAAAATGGATTAAATTCATATTTTTTTTCCTCAATTCTACAAACAATACCCCCTAATGACAACGTGAAAGAAGTTTGTTTGAAATCTTTGCAAATTTATTAAAAATAAAAAACGGGGAAAAAAAATCACATGTACATAAGTATTCACAGCCTTTGCCATTCCACTGATCATCCTTGAGATGTTTCTACAACTTGATTGGAGTCCACCTGTGGTAAATTCAGTTGATTGGACATGATTTGGAAAGGCACACACCTGTCTATATAAGGTCCCACAGTTCACAGTGCATGTCAGAGCACAAACCAAGCCATGAAGTCCAAGGAATTGTCTGTAGACCTCCAAGACAGGATTGTATTGAGGCACAGATCTGGGGAAGGGTACAGAAACATTTCTGCAGCATTGAAGGTCCCAATGAGCACAGTGGCCTCCATCATCCGTAAATGGAAGAAGTTTGGAACCACCAGGACTCTTCCTAGAGCTGGCCGCCTGGCCAACCTGAGCAAGGAGGGCCTTAGTCAGGGAGGTGACCAAGAACCCGATGGTCACTCTGACAGAGCTCCAGCGTTTCTCTGTGGGGAGAGGAGAACCTTCCAGAAGAACAACCATCTCTGCAGCACTCCACCAATCAGGCCTGTATGGTAGAGTGGCCAGACGGAAGCCACTCCTCAGTAAAAGGCCGCCTGGAGTTTGCCATGAGTTTGCTGGAGTTTGTAAGCGCCATGTCTGGAGGAAACCAGGCACCGCTCATCACCTGGCCAATACCATCTCTACAGTAAAGCATCGTGGTGGCAGCATCATGCTGTGGGGATGTTTTTCAGCGGCAGGAACTGGGAGACTAGTCAGGATCGAGGGAAAGATGAATGCAGCAATGTACAGAGACATCCTTGATGGAAACCTGCTCTGGACCTCAGACTGGGGCGAAGGTTCCTCTTCCAACAGGACAACGACCCTAAGCACACAGCCAAGATAACAAAGAAGTGGCTACGGGACAACTTTGTGAATGTCCTCGAGTGGCCCAGCCAGAGCCCAGACTTGAACCCGATTGAACATCTCTGGAGAGATCTGAAAATGGCTGTGCACCGACGCTCCCCATCCAACCTGATGGAGCTTGAGAGGTCCTGCAAAGAAGAATGGGAGAAACTGCCCAAAAATAGGTGCGCCAAGCTTGTAGCATCATACTCAGAAAGACTTGAGGCTGTGATTGGTGCCAAAGGAGCTTCAACAAAGTATTGAGCAAAGGCTGTGAATACTTTTGTACGTGTGATTTTTGTACGTTTTTTATTTTTAATAAATTTGCAAAGATTTCAAACAAACTTTTTTCACGTTGTCATTATGGGGTATTGTTTGTAGAACTGAGGAAAAGAATAATGAATTTATTATTTAATAATTATTAAACTATTTAATATATGTGTAATACACATTAGTAGTATGTGTAGTGACATTAAGAGTGCTCCTTTTATTTCTGTTTTTAAATCTAGACACATCTTTACTCTTTAGCCTTTCCCGATTATTAAATTATGGATTAGTGACTGTTTTCTTGATTTTCTTACTCTATTTGATTTTATATTTTATTGTATTTTATGATTGTTTTGTACAGCACTTTGGTCAGTGTAAGCTGAATTTAAATGTGCTCTATAAATAAAATGTACTTACTATATACACACACACATATATATTTACAAACTTTTATGTTAGATGTGATTAATTGATTTGACAACACTAATATATCTATATATATATATATACACAGTTTATTACATTGACATTTTTTCACCAATTTGCATTACTATATAATAGAAAAAATTGCATTCTCACTAAATTAATGCAAAAACACTGATATATTATTTAAATTGTAAACTACGTATACAGTGGTTTTCCTCTATGCTAGTTTCGTAAAAAACGCATTACAGTAATGAGAAATGAGGATAATGAAAATAACTGAAAAAACGTTATAAATCCAGACATATACAGTAATGAGAATCTGAGGGGGAAATGTGCTTAACTGTCACAAGGCTTAAAAAATAGGCTTTAATTTTTTTTAATGCAAAATTAATTCTTAAAATAATTTTTTCCCATTGATTTAGGGGTGAAATGTGACCTAGGCATGTTTTTCATCCAATTACTCCAGCCAATTAACAAAGCAGAGGACACTTTGCATTTTCACAGACTGTATGTGGGTCACAAAAACCTCCGAAAACAGTTAAAAATGGCAGTCATTACCTTCTTTACAGTAAATGAATCTACATTTTAGCGTGTGTGAAGAGAGACCGCAAGTACGTCCTCCCATAATAAGCGCGGGCCAATAAATAAGGGAGGTTACACAAGTGTTATTAAATGTCAAAATGATTACCGTGTCAGCGAACGGCTGGCTTATTCGAGCTGAACACGTCGCGTTGAGCTCTCGTCACAAACCACCTCGATGAACAAAAGAAGCCACTCTTATTATAAACTTATGTCCTGACGCGTTAAACCTTTAGCTCACATTCATTGTTTCTGAACGCTTGTACACAGAACTCGTTTCACTGAGTGTCCACTGATAGATGCTCTCGTGAGTCTCACACTTAAAAGAACAGGGAAATCTGTCATCATTTACTCACCCACATGTTGTTCCAAACCTGTGTGACTCTCGTTCTTCTGTGAAACACAAAAGGAGAGGTTTAGTAGAAAGTTCACGCTGCACTTTTGTATTCAATGCGAGTAGAAACTGTAAATAACAGTAAAATGAATTCTGTTTTTTGGGTGAACTATTCTTGTAAGAGTGCTTGTTTTGATATCTTCTGTTCACAACAAATGCACTGTTGAGAGAGCCGGCTTTGGATATTTTGATGTGTTTTTCATTCTGCAATCACCAAAAGTAAAAGAAAAAAAAAATTAAATTAAATTAAAATAAATCTATAGTAAACAATAAAGTGAAATCAATTCAAATACTTCCCTATAATCTATACTTTTACTGTACATGATAATATTGAATATTTAAGCAAGAAGACACTGTCATTATATTCCAAATATAAGACACATACACACACACACACACACACAGACAAACACTCACACACTCTCTCTCACACACACATACACACACTCACACTCTCTCTCTCTCTCTCTCTCTCTCTCTCTCTCTCTCTCTCTCTCTCTCACACACACTTACTCACACACTCACTCACACACACACTCTCACACACACACACTCACACACACTCACACACACACACTCACTCACTCACTCACACACACACACACACACTCACTCACTCACACACTCACTCTCTCTCACACACACACACACACACACACACACACACACACACACACACACACACACTCTTACTCACACACACACACACACTCACACACACACTCACTCACTCTCACACACACACACACATACATACACACTCACTCACTCACTCACTCACACACACACACTCACTCACTCACACACACACACACACACACTCACTCACTCACACACACACACTCACTCACACACTCACACACACACACACACACACACACACTCACTCACTCGCTCACTCACTCACACACACACTCACACACTCTCTCACACACACACAGACACACACACTCACACATCTAAACACACAAAAAAACATTTATACACACACTCACTCATACACACACACACACACACACACACTCACACTGTCAATTATATTATATATTATAGTTATTTTAGTACTTTGACTTTTAAATTAAACGAAAGTGAAATAAAATGAGTTAAATCATATATTCATATATAAAATCATATTTTATTTTATGTCAGTTATGCATTTTTATGTTTTCATGGTTTTATATATAAAACATAAATATTATAAATAATATTTATTTGCGTCCCCGTTCGGCTGTAACTTCAACTATATTCGTGTTATAGTTTAGTCTAGTTTATTGTCCAGAGGAGCAGTGCTGTACATAAATCGTGAGCATAAGGAGCTTATCAACACTCTTCATATACGCATAACCTTCTCTTATGTACACAATATGGTTATGTCTCGTGATGCCAACATGTTGCATTTATTTCCCCTAAACGTCTTCAAACATGCCAGTAAAGAGAGTTTGTTTCATGTTTACTTTGGTTATTCGAAATCATTAAATCCATAATCCTTCCTGCGGGGTTTTCAATCAGGTCTTTCTTATTGCGTAGCTTTTGCATTATAAATAATAAATGTCAGAGCAGACCTCGCTTCTTCGTAATGATTGTGACATTTCAAAATCAAAACGAGTGCACTCCACTTGCTGAAGAGTCAAATTTTCCCTCAACAAAAGACTTGACTCGAAGCCAACGAAATGACTAAGATCAGCACTTTGGTTATCATCAGACGCTCTGTCATTTTTCTGTTGCTTTTCATGCACTCAACTCCAGCACAATCCGCTCTGTCAGACCCAGAGACTGAAAGGCCCTGTTTGCTAAAACATATTCCTCTTCTCTCTCAAATTAATAGACGGAGCGCACCTGTCTGTCTGTCTGTCTGTCTCTGTCTATATATATTCAGAGGAAAAACTGAATGTGCTGTTTGCATAAGTATTCAATCCCCAACGGTGGAAGCCATAATTACGATACAATGTGCGTTAAAGTGATTTTACATGGAATAAAATGGATGTGTTGACATTATTTCTTTCTCTCTTTCGCACAATGCGACACAAACAGGACATGTTTTAGCACCGGTGCGACAAACCGATCCACATTTGGCTGAAGCTTTGTGATGTTATACAGGAGCTCAGGGAAAAAAATCCATCCAAGATGGCGTATCTTTATCAATAGGACATATTTTCATATATTTATACATATTGACATATTTATTAGATTCTTGACTTCTGCTCAAGTCTCTCGTATCGTTCATTTACTATAAAAAACATACTGTACTTAACAGGAATAATAATAAATTAGAAAAAAATATTAATATAAAGATAATAATATATAACAATGATAAGACAAATTTGTATATTATAGCTAACAATATACATGCCAAATGTGGATCATTTTTGCTCTTAATTTTGTTGCACTAGTGCTAAAATATATATATTTTATATATATTATGAAATTATATATTTAGTGCTAAATATGTATGTATAAAATATATATAAAAATGTAATATATATATATATTAAATTGTATATACTAAATTACATATAGTTAGGAATATTTAATAATAATATAATGAATAAATTAGAAACAAATACATATTACAGTTAATATTATACAATAATAATGAATAAAAAGCAATAAGTATAGTTAATAAAATAAGAATAATAATGTATGTTAATATATTATATATTATAGCTAAGAATATATATATATATATATATATATAAGAATAATAATACAGAAATATAAAAAAGTGAAAAAAGTGTACATCATAAATAATAACATATAAGAAAAATAAATAAGAAAAAAGAGTATATATATATATATATATATATATATATTAGAAAACATGCAATTATACAAGAAAATTAGAAAAAAATATGAATATTAAGAAAATGTATTAATATAAATTAGAAATGTATTATTATTTATTATTATTATTAATTATTACAGTTAGAAACAACATATGTATTACAGTTAAGAATATATAAGAATAATAATTAAATATATATATATATATATATATATATATAGAAACAACCTACGTATTACAGTTAAGAATATATAAGAATACTAATGAATAAATATGAAAAGGTGTACTTAATAGATAATAATATATAAGAATAATAAATAAGAAAAAAGAGTATATATATATATATATATATATATATACTCTTATATACAGTATATTAGAAAACATACAATTATACAAAAATATATGAAAATTAATTCATATAAATTAGAAACAACATATTACAGTTAGGAATATATAAGAATAATAATGAATAAATAAGACGAAGGTGTATATTATAGCTAATAATATAATATGAGCATGATTATGATGATTAAATTGGAAAAATCAAACAAAAATACAACAATAATCAACTATTTAGATTTTTACACCTCTTAATAAACTGAGTGGTGCTTGCCATGATAGATGCTATGCGTTGCTATGCGGTTGCTAGGCTGTTCTGAGTGTTATGTGGTTTGAATCACTAACACCGAGTCTGGGCAACAGTGATGCTTGAACATCAAACCAGAATGAACACACACACACACTGTCTGTTGACAGAAAACAACACGGTGGAGTCGCACCGCCGCTGTAAATCTAGTGTTTTATAGGCACTCAGTGTGATTGACAAACTTCATCTGATCTTTCTGAGAGGAACGCGAGTACAGGTTCAATCTCTCACATTGTCTGGACGACTCGTGAGACTCGAGATGTTTGGGCAACATTCCACAATAGCTTTATTCATAACGCACTGACCGCGTCTGCTAAGAGACGCAATCGAGATATACACTGGTCCTGCTGCGCATTATAATGAGCTCGTCATAATTACACATAATTGCAGTGTACTCGCATCTCAACAACAGGTTTGAAGTAAGTACACAGTTAGCCAAGACATTTTGCCAGAACAATAGCTGCTGAATTTTGATTGTAATTATTAGTGCATCAGTCCTTCGGTAATTGTAAGTCGCAGAAAGCAGCGCTTCTCGACTGGTTTTGTTCCAAATTTTGCATTAGACATCAAGTGGTTCCACAATTGTTTATCAGATGATAGTACACAAAAATGTCATTAAAAGCATTGAAACTCCAACATTGTTTCTAAATGTTTCATGCTCTAATAATTATTGGCTGCTGAAAGCATGAAACCATTGCAATTACAGATACATTTGTGCACAAATACCTAATGCAATTTGCTATCAAATGCATGATTATTCACATTTTTATATGCATTTAGCTAACAGACCTTTGAGTCATTTTTAGGATCTGAATCCACCAGTTGAGATTCACTCACATGCAATTCAAATAGAAAATGACTGTGTGCAGCGATTATTCCCAATGATTAGAGTAAGATGTTTGCATGACACGAGCAAACCTTTTCACTCCCGTTTACATGCAATTTTCAGTATTCTGATTATTCCCTAAGAATTGTGGTTATTTTCACTGCCATTATTCACATACTCCAATGCACAAATGATGAACTGATCGAGCTCTTCCAGCGCACAGATTTTATCACCGCTCATTTTTTCAGTGACGTGCCCCAAAATGTCCCCATTTCAATGTTTTCAACATCAATGTACTGCATTATATTCATCTCAACATGCACATGCACAATTTGATCAAAGTGGAATAGATGTGATTAAAGTGTTTGCATGAATGTTTATTGCAATTAAAATCGGCATACGGCACATATTTTGCAAAAAATGCATTATTATATGCATTTAGCATTGATTTTGAACAGATCTTGTTTTTGGGACCTGACCCACTCACATGCGATTCAAATAGAAATATAAAAATATCCACCTTTTTCCTACATCACATGATGTTTTGCACCACCCTATAATGGTAAAAATACACCCACTCCTCTTTTTAAATCCCCATAAATCATAAGCAGTGTCTCAGAATAAGCCATGTGCAGATTCTATGCAATGTGATGTCACATATGCTTAGGCCCCGCCCACGACTGCTGAAAGACTCCGCCCTGTTAGCATAGACCCCGCCCACGACTGCTGACAGACTCCACCCTATTAGCATAGACCCCTCCCACGAATGCTGACAGACTCCACCCTATTAACATAGACCCCGCTCACGATTGCTGGAAAACTCCACCCTATTAGCATAGACCCCGCCCACGGCTGCTGACAGACTCCGCCCTATTAGCATAGACCCCTCCCATGGCTGTTGACAGACTCCACCCTATTAGCATAGACCCCTCCCGTGACTGCTGACAGACTCCGCCCTATTAGCATAGACCCCTCCCATGGCTGTTGACAGACTCCACCCTATTAGCATAGACCCCTCCCGTGACTGCTGACAGACTCCGCCCTATTAACATAGACCCCGCTCACAGCTGCTGACAGACTCCGCCCTATTAGCATAAACCCCGCCCATGGCTGCTGACAGACTCTGCCCTATTAGCATAAACCCCGCCCATGGCTGCTGACAGACTTCGCCCTATTAGCATAAACCCCGCCCATGGCTGCTGACAGACTTCGCCCTATTAGCCTAGGCATATTAGAATATACACATGCCATTTCTTTATGTTCACAGACATAACCAACTGTGTTTATGCAAACTTTGTGTGTATCTGAGAGTTTAAGCGCAATAAGACATGAAAGAGAGCTTAGTTTAAAGGGGACATATCATGCCCCTTTTCACAAGATGTAATATAAATCTCTGGTGTCCCCAGAGTGTGTCTGTAAAGTTTCAGCTCAAAATACCCCCCAGATCGTTTATTATAGCTTGTCAAATTTGCCCCTATTTGGGTGTGAGCAAAAATGCGCCGTTTTTGTGTGTGTCCCTTTAAATGCAAATGAGCTGCTGCTCCCCGCCCCCCTTCCAGAAGAGGCCGGAGCCTTTACACAAGCTTCAGATACTATGTCAACAACAAAACAGGCGAATCTCACTCAGCCAAAATATCAGAAATAACCAGCTGTGGAGCAGCCGTACATGTTTGAACCGGAGTCGGACACAGACTCACTTTTAGACTCACATGGACGTTTCTGAAAGGTTAGTGTATACATTTATGTAAAGTTTGTTGTCGTGGAGTTACGTTGATTCAACTCATCGACTAGCATGTACCGTTATGTTAATCTATAAATTGTTGTACAGGTGCTCGTGTGGGAACGTAACACATCTGTCACCTGACTATACAACGCATAATAAATGTGCGTTTATGAATTACGCAGACGGTGAGCGTTTTCGGGATAATACTAACGACACAGCTCTAGTCTTTGTGTATACAATCAGAGACTATGGTATCTTTAGCCATATTAGCCGTACAGCATTCAGCTCATTCAGAAAGGAAGTTTGCAAACATTCACAAAAGTGCCATCCTTACTTGTTCTGAATATGAAGTTAGAGCACGAAGCGTTGGTGTTGACCCATCCTTCAGAAACAACCCAGCGTTGTACTGACCCTCGTTGGTGAAGCAGTCATGCGTAAAATGATTTGCGCAAATATATAACATTTTATTGACATTCTTCGGAACATTTCCTTCAAAAATGAAATTCATCCACAGTGTCCTCAGAGGCTCTGATGCCGGGAGTCTATGAGACTCGTGTGTTCGTTGGCACATCCAAAAACAGAACATTTGTCATGTTTTTTGCCGCAGACATTGTAAAACTGTAGCGCTGATACAGCGAGTAAACAGAAATGGTGTCTCTGTGCTTCTCACTCAGGGGATTGATGGGGATTATAAAAAAAAGTATTAGGTGGATTTTTACCATTATAGGCTGGTTGTTTACACACACTGTGGACACACATCTGTGTTCAAACACCTTATAAAAGTGAATTTTGCACAATATGTCCCCTTTATTACTTACGGGACGTTCTGCGTGCGTGCTTCGGGTGTGTGCGCTCAGAAAACCATATATCAGAAGTTTAGGGTATGTCTCATTCAGTTCCCTAGCTCCCGAGCTCGTGGATCAGTATATCGTGTACACGAGGTAAGGACAGTAAAAGACGCTGGCTCACTACACACTGGGACACAGATGACTCATTGTACAACATCATTACTGGTATTTATAAACAACAGCAGAGATTATATCTTTCTGGCATTACTTGTAATGTTATTTAAAGTACATTATGATAAATACTTTGCTTGTTACATATACCTGCAACATTTCAGCCGTAAATAAATTATAAATGTTAGCTAGATTGTGTTCATTACCTGTCTAACGATGTATGTTTATGCTGAAATATAATAAAATAATGGTTTTCTGTTTTTAAAAACATATATCGCGTGTCGTTATTGGTCATTATGTGTAGTGAGTTGGCTCACGTGATTTGAGTTTCGCGCTTCAGAACTTCCGTTAAGGGAGCATAGTGAGCATTGATGCACCCTGGGTTTTGCAGTGCATTGTGGGACTTTTTAGGGAGCGAACATTTCGGTGCACTGGGAGGATTCTGCGATTGAGAATGGCCGACTCCCTGATCAATGCCCTGACTACTAAACTAGGGAGCTGATTGAGACGCACCCTTAGACTGATATGGCTTTAAAACACATGCAGATCATAAACTCTCATGATGATGAAGAACTGCAATGACTGCGATACAGATGATCATCAAAACCGATGATCAGATGTTTTAGTTTTGGCAGAGTATCAGAGGCACGAGCTGTAAAGGCTCCGCCCTCTTCTGGATAGAGGGGGCGGGGAGCAGCAGCTCATTTGCATTTAAAGACACATGCACGAAAACAGCATGTTTTTCCTTCCACTCAAAATTGGGTGTTAAATCAGACATTAAATGATCTGTGTGGTATTTTGAGCTGAAACTTCACACACACATTCTGGAGACACCTGAGACTTATATTACAATCTTGTTAAAAGGGGCATAATAGGTCCCTTTTAAAAACATCTATAAAAGTGATGATACAACTTGGGTTGTCATGACATTAATGTGATGTTTATCATATGAAAGTTAACAAAAATGTCCTTAAAAGCATTGCTTTAATGAAATATTGAATTTCATTGGTTGCATGCTCTAAAAATGATTGGCTGCTAAAAGCACAAAACCATTGAAACTAAAGAGACATTTGTGCCAAAACATCTAATGAAAAAATAAATGCATCTATTTATTTTGCTATCAAAATAATGCATTTTTATATGCATTTGAAAAGACCATTTTTTTTAAATCTCACCTATGAAAGCAGCCACATAAAGTGAATGTGATCCTCGCTGATACGCGAGCTCTGAGGATGTAATGCTCTCTCACCATGTGCACATCGAGCATCACAGCAGAAGATCATGTGACTCCACTGGTGTGTTTCCTGTAAGCGCTCGCATCGCTTAGTAAAACGGAGATGATATTATAAACTGTCAGTGCCTACAAGAGAAAAGAAACAAAACGTTAATAAGGAATCATAAACCTCATCATGATGATTTGGCCTTTCCACGTTTTTGACAGCATCACGGACGCATTACAATCCACACTGAGGAATCACAACAAGTGTGACCTTTACTAAACATGGAGCATGAAAGAGAAAAGGTCACATGAGGAGGAGGAGGATGAAGGAGGAGGGAAAACAAGAAGTCATCTTTACTAATAATACACAAACAATCAGCCGCAGGACTATCATTCGCGGAACAACTGATGACGTCACGGATTGATCTTTGATTGACCAATCAGCGGAAAGGGGCGTTTCACTCCCGCCCACATGGAAAGATCGAATTACAAAGCTGTTCATTCATTTTCTAACTCTTGAACGCAAAAACAAGAAATCAAGCTGGATTCTTATTTTCTCATTTTTCGACTTTCAATATTAAATAAAAACAAAAGAAATGAACGAATGATACACGGCTTCAGTTTCAGTGTTAGTTTTAGTCATTTTAGTACTTTGACTTATTTTATTTCAGTTAGTTTGCCAAAGCAACATTTCTCATTTTTATTTTTTAAGTTGAATTTTTTAATCTAATATTTATATTTTATTTGTTCTTTATTTCAATTAACAAAATTGATTTAAAATTGTATAAATAATAATAAGGGTTGTTGCTATAGGCAGCATTATTTTAATATCATTTATAAGCTATTATAGTATTTATTATTATTTTGAATTAGCTTTTATTTTTAGATTTTATTTAAATTTTTAGTAATTTTGTAATTTGCTTTTGTCTTTTTTATTGGTTTTATTTAGCTGAAATTGATTTCAGTGTTAATTTTAATCATTTTAGTGTTTGCCAAGGCAACATTTCTCATTTTTGTTTTTTTAAGTTTTTCATTTAATATTTATATTTTGTTTCAGTTTTATTTCAATTAACAAAATGATTTAAAATGTAAAAAGTTTAAAAGCTATGTTGTTGCTAGGCAGTGTTTTTTTATATTATTATATTTTATATTTATTTAAATTTGAGTAATTCTTTCTGTTATTTGCTTTTGTCACTTTTATTGGTTTTATTTAGCTGAAATTGATTTCAGTGATAGTTTTAGTCATTTTAGTACTTATTTTATTTCAGTTAGTTTGCCAAGGCAACATTTCTAATTTTCATTTTTATTTTTTAAGTTGAATTTTTTTAATCTAATATTTATATTTTATTTTATTTGTTCTTTATTTCAATTAACAAAATGATTTAAAATTGTATAAATAATTATTATTAGGGTTGTGGCTAGGGCAGTGTTATTTTAATATTATTTATATGCTATTATAGTATTTATTATTATTTTGAATTAGCTTTTATTTTTATATTTTTTTTATTTAAATTTTAGTAATTTTCTTATTTGCTTTTATTCAGCTGAAATTTATTTCAGTGTTAGTTTTAGTCATTTTAGTAGTTCGACTTGAAAAATAATTTATTTCAGTAGTTTGCCAAGGCAACATTTCTCATTTTTGTTTTTTAAGTTGAATTTTTTAATCTAATATTTATATTTTATTTTATTTCAGCTTTATTTCAATTAACAAAATTATTTAACATTTTAAAAAGTTTAAAAGCCAAGTTTTTGCTAGGCAGTGTTTTTTTAATATTATTTATATGCCATTATAGTATTTATTTATTTATTTTTGTAAATGCTTTTTTGGTTTTATTTAGCTGAAATTTATTTCAGTGTTAGTTTTAGTCATTCTAGTACTTAAGACTTTATTTTGAAAGATTTATTTCAGTTAGTTGCCAATGCAACATTTCAAATTTTTATTACATTTTTTCATCTAATATTTATATGTTATTTCTGCTTTGTTTCAATTATCAAAATGATTTTAATAGTTTTAGTTAACAATAACAACACTGTTTCCACACTGGAAAAAATTGTAACATCTAAGTGAACTAGTTTTATTCAAGTCAAAACTATTATTTAACATCACTGAATCAAAATAAATGCATTCATTTATACCAACAGAATTACTTGTTAATGTGTTCAAACCGGTGAAATAGCTCTTTAAGGTAAGAATTGCAGGTTGCCACTTTTTAGTACCATGGTACTGTATACATCAAAATACCATGGTATTGTCATCTGATCTTATCATTTTACCACCATCGTGTCTTTGTGCAGATGGGCTGTTCATAATGTCAGTGTGAGTGAATGATGTGCTCAGAGCTTTGCTCTCTTAATGCAGTGAACTTCTGCTGAAACTAAAAGCAAGATGAACATCTGACGTGGCCTTTGTTGAAATGACAATACATGCCACGACTTAATGAAGCACCTTTTTAGTCAACATCTTTGAATTTGTCCCGTAAAACCCACTTTGAGACCAACAGAAAATAAGAATTGTGATATTTGTAATTGCATTACGGCAGGAACGCACAGGACTCTCTGGGATTCAATCACATTAAACACAGATATCTCCGATTGGATTGCTGCTAAATTAGATTTCCGGCTACCAAAAAGCAAGGAATGTAATCTCATTCTGCCCTGAAAATATATAAAAAATCTGTTCCGTGCACAACAAACCAATGCACGTCCAATCTAAATCCATCAGATATATTAAAACACAAGAAAAATACACTGTCGGAGAACATAACGTATGAAGACAAAACAGACCCAGAATCAGTCTGGATAAAACATCCTGTGGGAATTCTGCCATTACGAGATTAATGCTGCGTTCCATTCTGGGAAAGTCGGAATTTCCAACCTCCTACTTGGAAAAGTGCAACAGAATGCAGATTGATGTTTGATTTGTTTGTCAATCTCAGACAATGATTTTGCCAAGACCAACAGTTTTATTTAACAGCTCAAGATCTAAAAATCTAAATTTTATGTTGGTTCAACTCAATTAATTACCTTTTTCTTTATGTAAATGAGCTTAAATGTTAAGTTAACACAACTTGCTATTAGATTTTATTGGTGTTAGATATTTTTAAGTAATGAATATTGAGTGAACTCAAGTGGATGTCTAATGCTGTTTGCTGCATTCTGTCTTATTTCCTCTGTTAAAGAGTTGATTCTCATGATAAACATGGACAAAGTTTCAAAAACGAGTTGGACGTATGACGGAGTACTTCTGTGCCAAATACACTCCTTCAGGATTCAAACAAGTTTCAGAACGTTTTTTTTCGAGTATGGCCGAGTATGACGTCATAAAGGGCGGAATTCCTTATATGGGCACTTCTCCCGGATTAGCACGCACACACACACACACATCAACGAGCTTCGTTCGGGTTACGGGAGCCGTCGGCGGCGCTGGCATTGTGTGTTTAGACCACGAAATCAACAATGTCACTAAAGAAGTGTGTTTCTGGTGTGAGGGAAAGATCACCTTGTTCAGCTTCCCAAATAACCCAGCGTTAAGGGAACAGTGGATGCAGTTTGTGTTTCCGGAGTTCTGCAAGTGTGTGTGTTTGCTCCCGGTCATGAGTGGAAACCGCAGGCGGTGAGTGAAACTGCATCAAATGTGTGTGTTTTGTTGGCAATCGTGTGTGTGTGTGTGCTCATGACTCTTTAGCTCCGCCCACTGCCCGCCTCCACGGACTCGGCTGTTTTCAGAAAGAATCGGTACAGTGTATCTGTCTTTTATAAATATGATAAACTAAAGACTCTTGGGAGATATGAAGGATCAACACTACTCTATAGATACTCAAGATTAACATGAGACTGGCAGAAACTGTGTGTGTTATGCCCCCTTTAAGTACATATAACAAAGGTTTTCTTGTTAGTTTTACATAAAATTGTTGGATTTGCTTAAAAAGTGTGATATAAAAATTTTGCAAGTAAAGTAGTTCAGTACAGGGTTTGATAACTGAAACTAAAGCTATTACACCGCGTTCCAAATTATTATGCAAATTGGATGTAAGTGTCATAAACAAAAAAATGTTTGTTTTTCAATTAAACTCATGGATGGTATTGTGTCTCAGGGCTCTTTGGATCACTGAAATGAATCTCAGACACCTGTGATAATTAGTTTGCCAAATGAGCCCAATTAAAGGAAAAGTACTTTCCACATTATTAAGCAGGCCACAGGTTTCAAGCAATATGGGAAAGAAAAAGGATCTCTCTGCTGCTGAAAAGCATCAAATAATGCAATGCCTTGGACAAAGTATGAAAACATTAGATATTTCACGAAAACTTAAGCGTGATCATCGTATTGTGAAGAGATTTGTGGCTGATTCAGAGCACAGACGGGTTCGTGCAGATAAAGGCAGAATGAGGAAGGTTTCTGCCAGACAAATTCATCGGATTAAGAGAGCAGCTGCTAAAATGCCATTACAAAGCAGCAAACAGGGATTTGAAGCTGCTGGTGCCTCTGGAGTCCCGCGAACCTCAAGGTGTAGGATCCTCCAGAGGCTTGCAGTTGTGCATAAACCTACTATTCGGCCACCCCTAACCAATGCTCACAAGCAGAAACGCTTGCAGTGGGCCCAGACATACATGAAGACTAATTTTCAAACAGTCTGTTTTCTGTGTCGTGCAACCCTGGATGGTCCAGATGGATAGAGTAGTGGATGGCCACCGTGTCCCAACAAGGCTGCGACGTCAACAAGGAGGTGGCGGAGTCATGTTTTGGGCTGGAAACATGGGGAGAGAGCTGGTAGGTCCCTGAAGGTGTGAAATGACCTCTGCAAAGTATGTAGAGTTTCTGACTGACCACTTTCTTCCAAGGTACAAAAAGAAGAACCGTGCCTTCCGTAGCAAAATCATCTTCATGCGTGACAATGCACCATCTCATGTTGCAAAGAATACCTCTGTGTCATTGGCTGCTATGGGCATAAAAGATGAGAAACTCATGGTGTGGCCACCATCCTCCCCTGACCTCAACCCTATTGGAGCATCCTCAAGCAAAAGATCTATGAGGGTGGGAGGCAGTTTGCATCAAAACAGCAGCTCTGGGAGGCTATTCTGACATCCTGCAAACAAATTCAAGCAGAAACTCTCCAAAAACTCACAAGTTCAATGGATGCAAGAATCGTGAAGGTGATATCAAAGAAGGGGTCCTATGTTAAGATGTAACTTGCCCTGTTAGGATGTTTTTGACTGAAATAGCTTTTGATTTCAGTAAATATGACCACCTAATGCTGCAAATTCAGCAAATGCCCGTTTTCAGTTCTTTACAACCTATAAAATATTTTAACTCTGTTGTGCACAATAATTTGGAACAGTGCATTTTCAGTTTTTTATTTTTGAAATAAATACTGTTATCATTAGGAGGTTTGTTCAATAAAATTCGAATTATACCCTAATGGTTGATGACTTGAAAATTATACTGACTGTCATTTGCATTGACTAATTATGAAAATCAGAGAAAGATATCATTTGCATAATAATTTGGAACGCGGTGTAAAACATTTCAGTTTTCATTTTAATTTTAGTTTGTGTTTTCGTCATTTCTATTAGTTTAAAAAAACATTTCTATTTAGCTTTAAAAAAAAAATTTGTGTTAGTAATTAATTCAGCTAAAAATTGTTTTATTTCAGTTACTTGCAAAGACAACATTTTGTCTAATATATATATATATATATATATATATATATATATTTTTTTTTTTTTTTCCTTCAAATTTAAGTTTAGGGTTATTATCGTAAACTAAACCTAAAGCTAGTTAAAACATTTTTTGTTAATTGAAATAAAGCTGTAATTATAGCATATATATATACACTCACCTAAAGGATTATTAGGAACACCTGTTCAATTTCTCATTAATGCAATTATCTAATCAACCAATCACATGGCAGTTGCTTCAATGCATTTAGGGGTGTGGTCCTGGTCAAGACAATCTCCTGAACTCCAAACTGAATGTCAGAATGGGAAAGAAAGGTGATTTAAGCAATTTTGAGCGTGGCATGGTTGTTGGTGCCAGACGGGCCGGTCTGAGTATTTCACAATCTGCTCAGTTACTGGGATTTTCACGCACAACCATTTCTAGAGTTTACAAAGAATGGTGTGAAAAGGGAAAAACATCCAGTATGCGGCAGTCCTGTGGGCGAAAATGCCTTGTTGATGCTAGAGGTCAGAGGAGAATGGGCCGACTGATTCAAGCTGATAGAAGAGCAACTTTGACTGAAATAACCACTCGTTACAACCGAGGTATGCAGCAAAGCATTTGTGAAGCCACAACACGCACAACCTTGAGGCGGATGGGCTACAACAGCAGAAGACCCCACCGGGTACCACTCATCTCCACTACAAATAGGAAAAAGAGGCTACAATTTGCACGAGCTCACCAAAATTGGACAGTTGAAGACTGGAAAAATGTTGCCTGGTCTGATGAGTCTCGATTTCTGTTGAGACATTCAGATGGTAGAGTCAGAATTTGGCGTAAACAGAATGAGAACATGGATCCATCATGCCTTGTTACCACTGTGCAGGCTGGTGGTGGTGGTGTAATGGTGTGGGGGATGTTTTCTTGGCACACTTTAGGCCCCTTAGTGCCAATTGGGCATCGTTTAAATGCCACGGCCTACCTGAGCATTGTTTCTGACCATGTCCATCCCTTTATGACCACCATGTACCCATCCTCTGATGGCTACTTCCAGCAGGATAATGCACCATGTCACAAAGCTCGAATCATTTCAAATTGGTTTCTTGAACATGACAATGAGTTCACTGTACTAAAATGGCCCCCACAGTCACCAGATCTCAACCCAATAGAGCATCTTTGGGATGTGGTGGAACGGGAGCTTCGTGCCCTGGATGTGCATCCCACAAATCTCCATCAACTGCAAGATGCTATCCTATCAATATGGGCCAACATTTCTAAAGAATGCTTTCAGCACCTTGTTGAATCAATGCCACGTAGAATTAAGGCAGTTCTGAAGGCGAAAGGGGGTCAAACACAGTATTAGTATGGTGTTCCTAATAATCCTTTAGGTGAGTGTATATACACACACACACACACACACATATATATATATATATATATATATAATAAAAAAGGGTTGAAATGTTACAAAATTTGTAATGTTGCACTACAAAACTACAGAAAATAAATACAAATAAATAAAAAAGAAACCTAAATTGTAAGATTTATTTTAAAAAATCATTAAAATTGGCCAAAGCACATAGTAAAACCACAAAAAAATTACCCAAAATTACAATGAAAACTGGAAATATAAAAATAAAAGCTTATTCAAAATAGTAATAAAAACTATAATAGCATATAAATAATAGTAAAATAACGCTGGCCGAGATGCAGTGTTTGATGCCATGTGAACATGCCGGCGCTCAGGTAAATGTGAACCGTTTATATTAAACATGCTCAGGCAAATTTACTAACCAGTTGCAGATATTCTATTCTATTCAGATATTCTACATATAAACCTCCTAAATCATATGTGTGTGTTTGTGTGTAAGCATTTAGCTAATGAAGACCCGTCCGCCGGGCCCTCACCTGTCCTTCAGAGCGGCGCTAAAGCGTTTCGCTGAGGTAACGACACAAAGTGAAAGGAGCGAGCCACTTACCGGATCATTGAGGTAGAGCGGGTTCACACCAGACACCTCACTAAAACTAATAAGCTAAATGTGCAGCGCGGCCAGGGATCGGACACTCCTCATCATTACACACAAAAACACACATGCACTCCTGCAACACTACCTTACAAGACACCTTATTCAAGAGTAACGCATTCAGAATCTAAAATTGAACATACTGACTACTTTACCCAATATTTATGTGTTCATCATATTTTTATGCTTACTAGAGTATCATATCATTAACTCTATTGTAACCAGTGTTGGAGAAAGTTACTTTTAAAGGGGTCATGAACTGAGAAATCAAATTTTTCTTGAGCTTTTGACATATAGTTCATCATAATAAGAATATCCTGTGTGTTTTAAAACTTCCTTGTTAGTCCAAAAACAGCTTTTATTGAAACCAAGCCCAGAGAACGACTCGTTGTGGATTGTGCCTGTCATAGATGGTGAAAGACCGTCTCTGCAGAAGAAAATCAACGCCTACTTCATCATCACAACTTTGGCCCCGCCCACTGGCGTGTTAGTGAGATGACAAGGAGAGAAGAGCGATACAGCAACATGTTAATATCAAACTCTATTGTAACCAGTGCTGGAGAAAGTTACTTTTAAAAGTAATGCATTACAATATTGTCTTACTCCCTAAAAACGTAACTAATCAATTTAATGCGCCCTTTATTTACAGCTATGTACTCTTGAACGATTGACTATTTTTATTGGTCGAAACCTAAATGAAACACAAAGAACTCTATTAAGATACACTATATTGCCAAAAGTTTTGGGACGCCTGCCTTTACATGCACATGAACTTTAATGACATCCCATTCTTAATCCGTAGGGTTTAATATGGAGTTGGCCCAGACTCGTCCATGGGATTGCCAGACAGAGAAGCGTGATTGGTCACTCCAGAGAACACGTCTCCTCTGCTCTAGAGTCCGGTGGCGGCGTGCTTTACCCCACTGCATCCCACGCTTTGCATTGCACTTGGTGATGTAAGGCTTGGATGAGCTGCTCGGCCATGGAAACCCATTCCATGAAGCTCTCTACTCACTGTTCTTGAGCTCATCTGAAGGCCACATGAAGTTTGGAGGTCTGTAGCTATTGACTCTGCAGAAAGTTGGTGACTTCTGTGCACTGTGACCCTCAGCATGCGCTGACCCCTCTCTGTGATTTTACGTGGCCTATCACTTCATGGCTGAGTTGTTGTTGTTCCCAATTGCTTCTACTTTGTTATAATACCACTAACAGTTGAGCGTGGAATATTTAGTAGTGAGGAAATTTCAGGAATGGACTTATTGCACAGGTGGCAACCTATCACGGTCCCACGCTTGAGTTCACTGAGCTCCTGAGAGCGACCCATTCTTTCACAAATGTCTGTAGAAGCGTCTGCATGCCTAGTGCTTGATTTTATACACCTGTGGCCATGGAAGTGATTGAACACCTGAATTCAGTGATTTGGAGGGGTGTCCCAATACTTTAGCAAAATATAGTGTATAAAAAAGAGCATTTTCCTTTGAAATAGAGTTTTATTTCATGCGTCAACATACACTGTTCAAAAGTTTGGGGTCTGTAGGATTTTTAATTTTGTCTTTTATGCTCAGCAATGCTGAATTTATGTGATCAAAAATACAGTAAAACAGTGAAATATTACTCCAGTGTAAAACAGCTGTTTTCTATGTGAATATATAGTAAAGTGTAATTTATTCCTGTGATCAAAGCTGAATTTATCATCATTACTCCAGTCTTCAGTGTCACATGATCCTTCAGAAATCATTCTAATATGAGGATTTGCTGCTCAAGAAAGATTTATGATTATTATCAATTTTGAAAACAGTTCATATTTTTGTGGAAACTGATACATTTTATTTTTCGGGATTCTTTGATTAATAGAAAGTTCAAAAGAACAGCATTTATTTGAAATAGAATCTTTTGTAACATTATGAATGTGTTTACTGATCAATTTAAAGCATCCTTGCTGAATAAAAGTATCAATTTCTTTTTAAAATTCTGACGCCAAATGTTTCAACGGTAGTGTGTGTGTTAATATTCCAATCTGAACACTGCCACAGTCTTTCTCATTTAACCAGTTTCACATGTGTTTGTGAAAACTGTAACAATCTTTCATTTCTCTTCAAACTTATAACTTAACTCTTAACTTAACTCTTATAGTATAAGGATTCAAACCGAATTACAATTGATTAGCTAACAAGCCACAATACAGCACCTCAAACGCTATCGGGGCAGAAATCTGAAAGCCTTGAAGAATGCCGCGCGGGTTATGTAATGTGCCAGCAATATTTCAGCAGTTCATCTAGAAGAATAAAGAATGACAGGTTTATCTTGACAACATCACAATGTTCTCCAGAGCCAAAAAATCTCTCCCCAAGAAGTCAACGTCTCATTCCTCATGCCTCGAAACGGCACATTTGAGGAAAAAACACACATCTAATTAATTAATTTAACCAATTTGAACTTAATTTTTTTAAGTCAGTTTAATATAACAGGAAAAAAATGAGTTGAAACTTGTACAGCCAATATGATTATACTCAAAAAATTGAAGCCAGAAACTGAACATAAGTTTTTAAGTTGAAGTATAGGTAGAACATTTTTACAGATTTTCTTTCTTAAACATTCTCAAATCAAGATACACTTACTGGAGAAGCAAAATGACTTAGGATATTAAATTTTGATTGCTGAAAAATGTCAAAAGTAAGTGATTTTATGCTTAAAACAAGAACAAATATCTTTCTTTAATATTTAATATCTGAAGTGGATGGATGGATGGATGATAGATGGATAGTTGGATGGATGGATGGATATACGGATGGATGGATGGATGGATATACGGATGGATATATATATACACTCACCTAAAGGATTATTAGGAACACCTGTTCAATTTCTCATTAATGCAATTATCTAATCAACCAATCACATGGCAGTTGCTTCAATGCATTTAGGGGTGTGGTCCTGGTCAAGACAATCTCCTGAACTCCAAACTGAATGTCAGAATGGGAAAGAAAGGTGATTTAAGCAATTTTGAGCGTGGCATGGTTGTTGGTGCCAGACGGGCCGGTCTGAGTATTTCACAATCTGCTCAGTTACTGGGATTTTCACGCACAACTGTTTCTAGAGTTTACAAAGAATGGTGTGAAAAGGGAAAAACATCCAGTATGCGGCAGTCCTGTGGGCGAAAATGCCTTGTTGATGCTAGAGGTCAGAGGAGAATGGGCCGACTGATTCAAGCTGATAGAAGAGCAACTTTGACTGAAATAACCACTCGTTACAACCGAGGTATGCAGCAAAGCATTTGTGAAGCCACAACACGCACAACGTTGAGGCGGATGGGCTACAACAGCAGAAGACCCCACCGGGTACCACTCATCTCCACTACAAATAGGAAAAAGAGGCTACAATTTGCACGAGCTCACCAAAATTGGACAGTTGAAGACTGGAAAAATGTTGCCTGGTCTGATGAGTCTCGATTTCTGTTGAGACATTCAGATGGTAGAGTCAGAATTTGGCGTAAACAGAATGAGAACATGGATCCATCATGTCTTGTTACCACTGTGCAGGCTGGTGGTGGTGGTGTAATGGTGTGGGGGATGTTTTCTTGGCACACTTTAGGCCCCTTAGTGCCAATTGGGCATCGTTTAAATGCCACGGCCTACCTGAGCATTGTTTCTGACCATGTCCATCCCTTTATGACCACCATGTACCCATCCTCTGATGGCTACTTCCAGCAGGATAATGCACCATGTCACAAAGCTCGAATCATTTCAAATTGGTTTCTTGAACATGACAATGAGTTCACTGTACTAAAATGGCCCCCACAGTCACCAGATCTCAACCCAATAGAGCATCTTTGGGATGTGGTGGAACGGGAGCTTCGTGCCCTGGATGTGCATCCCACAAATCTCCATCAACTGCAAGATGCTATCCTATCAATATGGGCCAACATTTCTAAAGAATGCTTTCAGCACCTTGTTGAATCAATGCCACATAGAATTAAGGCAGTTCTGAAGGCGAAAGGGGGTCAAACACAGTATTAGTATGGTGTTCCTAATAATCCTTTAGGTGAGTGTATATATATATATATATGGATGGATAGATAATGGATGGATGAATAGCTATACGGATGGATGGATGGATGAATAGATATATGGATGGGTGGATGATAGATGGATAGTTGGATGGATGGATGGATATGCAGATGGAGAGATGATGGATGGATAGATATGCAGATGGATGGATGAATGGATGATAGATAGATAGTTGGATGCAGATAGAATAAGTGAATTTTCACTTTTAGGTGAACTAAATGAAACACATTCACTGCTCACAGTGAGTAAATCAAGCTGTTACTGCAACACGAAGAACGAAATGAAACAAGACAAAGCAAGTTGTTGTTTTGACGAGCGAGGAGAAATATTTCTTTAGTTAGGCTGTCAGAGCGCATGTCGCATTATAGAGAAAGTGGACTACAGATTTTTGCCGTCTAGTAAAGTTACATAAGCTACTTTCAGCTCATGACACACTTAAATAAGCAAAGGTTACACAACCTCTGAATAGCCCTACAAATGAAGTAGGTGTAGAGGAATTTACAAGAGCCGAGGAGAAAACATTGCGGCGGATTCCTGTCTTTGTTTGGAGCGTTGCACATTAAAACCTGTTTTTGCATTAGAAATAAAGTCCAGCTGGATGGTATTTCCTCTCTAACGGCTGACTCACAGGAAGTAAGAAGAGGAAGAGGAAAAAAATATGAAAAACATAAACTCAAAACTCAGCACACACGGCACAGGATTGAAAAGAGAAGGTTGAAAAACATGATACACAAAGCCATCAGGCGTTTTAGTGCGCGAGGGAGAGTGTGGGGGGAGGAAGTGTTGTTTTCCACCATTATGCGGCGGCCCTGCTTATGGATTCAGAGAGGAGGGTGTTCGGAAAGTGTTGGAAGCTTTCATTGAGGCATTAATGTTTTAAGAGTAACATGGCTTTTTTATCAGAAGTACATTTTTCCCATTTCTCTCTTGGCTCTTGATGTAAGCTGTGTGTTAGTGTGCGTAACAGGATTTTCCTTTTATCTCACATGATTATGTTACCACACTGCTCTCTCTCTCTCTCTCTCTCTCTCTCTCTCTCTCTCTCTATCTCTCTCTCTCTGGACCATTGTGGTCTCTGTCTATCTCAGATTTAGGACCAGCGCCAACATTAGTAACAAACACTGGATAAACAGATGAGATGTCTATGAAAATTCCTCAAGCATGTTGTTTATTCCTAAAGAAACACATCTCTAATTTCATCAGTTAATGAGTTTATAGATGCCACTTTATAGAGTTCAGTTTGTTGTAGTTGCAGTATTTCCTTAAGGTTTTCACCATTTTAATCTCTTATAATCTCTTGAGTAAAACTACTTAAAATATGATATATAATATTATAATCTATAAACAGAATATGATCAAGATGAAAAGGATATGAATTGAAAAGGCAGATGGATAGATAGGTGGATGGATGGATAGACAGACGGATAGATGGATGGATGGATAGATATACAGATGGATATATAGTTGGATGGATGAATGGATGATGAATGGAGAGATATACGGATGGATGAATGGATGGATGGATAGTTGGATGGACAGATGGATAATGGATAGATAGATAGATAGATAGATAGATAGATAGATATATAGATAGGTGGATGGATGGGTGGATGTATAATGGAGAGATGGATGGATAGATGGATGGATGATGGATGGAGAGATAGACAGACAGACAGACAGATAGATAGATAGATAGATAGATAGATAGATAGATAGATAGATAGATAGATAGATGGATAATGGATGGATGGAGAGATAGACAGACAGATAGATAGAACGATGGATGGATGGATGGATGGGTGGATGGATGTATGGGTGGATGGATATTGGATAGATGGAGAGATAGACAGACAGATAGATAGAACGATGGATGGATAGATAGAATGATAGATAGATAGAACAGGCCTCTCTCAGTCCGTGTAAATGAACAGGCCTCTGCAAGAGCTACAATTAAATATTTATCACCAATAGCTATATTTATCATAAATATTCATAAGATACAGCTGTTATTTTTCAGCATGTGGAACATAACATTCAGCAATTATGCTGCGGTCGAGATGTAGGTGTGTATGAGATCTGGAGCTTGAAAGAGTTCTCCATCTCCTTCAGTTTGGAGGAGAGATGCTGCTGTATGAGTGTGACTGTACGCTTGATTCATCACTGATGGAGCGATGCTGTTATTCCAGCGCTCGGTAATAAAACACACAATGGACAACCTGGAGATCTTTCTCTTTTTACACACACACATAAGTATATACACATTGAAAATGTACAGTATTTCTCTTCTGTATGATCAAATGCTCTCTAAAATGTTCCTAATTAGGAGTCCAGCACTCAATGTAAATATGTAATAATAATGCGGCACATACTGAAGCTTCCAGTCAACTTGCAAACAAGATTCACCCTACAGCACCGACTCCTAATTAGCAATAGCAAGTAGCAAATCATGATTCACAACTGTAGTGTAATTTAGAAAGAAAAGTGGAATAAATTCAGAAATAAATTTTAGTTCTGATTATCTGTAGTGAAAAATGTATTTTGCGCAGAAGTCGCCAACTTTTTTAGTCAATAGCTACAGACCTCCAAACTTCGTGTGGCCTTCAGATTAGCTCAAGAACAGTGTGTAGAGAGCTTCATGGAATGGGTTTCCATGGCCGAGCAGCTCATCCAAGCCTTACATCACCAAGCGCAATGCAAAGCGTGGGATGCAGTGGGGTAAAGCACGCCGCCACTGGACTCTAGAGCAGAGGAGACGTGTTCTCTGGAGAGACCAATCACGCTTCTCTGTCTGGCAATCCCATGGACGAGTCTGGGTTTGGTGGTTGCCAGGAGAACAGGACTTGTCTGACTGCATTGTGCCAAGTGTAAAGTTTGGTGGAGGGGGGATTATGGTGTGGGGTTGTTTTTCAGGGGTTGGGCTTGGCCCCTTAGTTCCAGTGAAAGGAACTCTTAATGCTTCAGGATACCAAGACATTTTGGACAATTTCATGCTCCCAACTTTGTGGGAACAGTTTGGGGATGGCCCCTTCCTGTTCCAACATGACTGCGCACCAGTGCACAAAGCAAGGTCCATAAAGACATGGATGAGCGAGTTTGGTGTGGAGGAACTTGAGTCCTGACCTCAACCCGATAGAACACCTTTGGGATGGATTAGAGCGGAGACTGCGAGCCAGGCCTTCTCGTCCAACATCAGTGCCTGACCTCACAAATGCGCTTCTAGAAGAATGGTCAAAAATTCCCATAAACACACTCCTAAACCTTGTGGAAAGCCTTCCCAGAAGAGTTGAAGCTCTTATAGCTGCAAAGGGTGGGCCAACTCCATATTAAACCCTACGGATTAAGAATGGGATGTCATTAAAGTTCATGTGCATGTAAAGGCAGGCGTCCCAAAACTTTTGGCAATAATTAAATTAACATTAACATTAAATTAAATTAAATTAAAAAATAACATTAATAAAACATCTTGTACTTTTTTTTTGTATAATAATAAATGTGTATTAATGTTATTTTTTTCTAATTTATCAGTTCTGTTAATACAATGTGCAACAAAATATTTTGTATTAAATAAACTATATATATGTTTTATTTATTATATATACACATTTTTAAAGTAATGTTTTATATATATTTACATCTTGTAATATTTTGCATATATATTTTAATAAATGTCTTATGTAATGCTCATCTCTCTCTCTCTCTCTCCACGATTATCCCGAACATCTGAAGATCTGACAGCCGCTCATTATTTACCACATCAGCAACACTTCACTCAAGTGAAATGATGCACTATAGATGAATTATCAGCACTAGTCTTTTGTCTTATATAAGGTACTTTGGACATAAACACAGGACATACGTGCATCTAAACAGCACGAAGCGCTGGATGTGTTGGAGTTGCCGGCGTGTGGCACAGCTGTGTGTAACAGCCCCACCAGCGCCGCTCTTTTATCTCCTTCTGTAATGTGCACAGGTGCTGCTTAATTCAATTGGAAAACGTTGCCATGGTTTTACATTAATATGTTTCTATGTTGCCGGCGCATCGGTTGTCATGGAGATGATGGGACTTATTTAAGCTTTGGTTGGAAGGAAAGGGAAAAAAACAGGACAGAAAAGCATAGAGAGGTCTGTGTGTTTTCATCTCATTAGATTTAGATTTGTTTTTTAACCCACAGTCAAAAAAAAGGCTAGAAAACGGATCCGTGCCACGCAAGTCTTATTGTGTTTCATTAGAGAAAGTGAAACAAGCATTCAGTCTAATTAAATGACTTGCAGAGAGCAGCGTATCCTTTCATAACCCGTGATTGCTCTCCTGAGCTCTCTGCAAAACCACACCAGAAGCTCTTTCTGCAGCGTTTATCGTGTTTCGTGGAGGGTTTCGGGCAGGTTTCTATTTGGACGCTTCATCTGAGCTCGCACTTTAATTGTCTCGCAATGAAATAAGCAATAGGGAAGCAGCCCGGTTAGATGAACTCGATGACTTCAGGTGCGTTTGTTAAAGGCAACACGACACGACATTCACAACACAACCAGTTCACTTCATACAGAGATGCATGTAGGAGGCTGGGACTGGATTTTATACATCTGGATTGTGAAAAGTGGGCATTGCATGACTGTATGGAGCCAGATTCAGCAGATCTGTGTGGCCATTGTTCAACAGTCTATAGGGCTGCGTCCGAAATCACATATTTTAAGATTTACGCATTTAATTAAATAGTAAAATCACATCAAATTGAACTGAATAATCCTTTCATATTTTAAATGAATAATTGATTAAGGATTGTTCATGAACAATCCTTAAAGGGGTCCTATAATGCCCCTTTTTACAAGATGTAAAATAAGTCTCTGATGTCCCCAGAGTGTGTGTGTGAAGTTTTAGCTCAATATACCCCACAGATCATTTTTTATAGCATGTTATAACACGCTGTTTTTGTGTGTGTCCCTTTAAATGCAAATGAGCTGCTGCTCCCGGCCCCCTTTCAAGAAGAGGGCGGAGCTTCAAGAGCTCGTGTAGAGGGTATGCACGTGACATCACCGTCGGCCGGAGCGACTGCGGTTACGCCCACTGAGTGGCAGAAAGACTGAGCGGCAGCATTCATTCAGAAAAATGTTTTTTCCGATACTGTTCAGTTTATTTAAAAAATTCATTTAACACCATTGTATTAGGTTACTCATTCAAACAAAATTGCATTGTGTTAAACTGACTTGAAACAGTTGCGTTTTAGCTCAACTCAATATTTTCATTTTAAAAGAACGTTTCAGTTAAGTAGGCCGAAAGTAACATTTGATGCTTGTTCAATTTACTTAAGTAAATTAACTTAATCCAACACAATTCTTTTCGACCACTTTACTTAATCCATTTGAGTTGAGAGTACATAAATGATTTTAGTTGTTTTAAAACTGCATTATAGAAACCAGGGACAGGATTTCCCCTTCCCATCATGCTTTGCACAGGACTGAATACTGAGAGTAAATGTTATTGTATGCGTTTTTTCATCAAGACGAAAAAATTGGGAGACTTGTTAATGTTTAATGTTCTTTTATTTTTATATTTAAACGAGATTCTGGTATGTTAGTGTTTTTGGAGGTTACCGTTGTGGTGAAGTGTAGAGCATGTGCTCGGGGTGAGGACCTGCTAATAACAACTAAAGTTGTTTTAATAATAAAAAACAACTACTCTGGGCATGTCATGGATGTAACAAAACCATCTTCTGGCTAGCCAGTAAGATTTTGTAAAAGGTTTTCTTGTTAGATAACATTTGTAAATGTTGTAAAAATTGTATTTCACTAAATAAAAATAATCAATTAAACTGGATTACTTGTTTTGGTTTTTGTTTGATATTCATTTTAGAATAATTGAACAATAGTTTTGGACAAAATTAAGAATGTTAACCTGATTTAACTAAATGGCATTGAATTAACCTTATGTAAAAAACTTAAGTTTACTGAAATAAACAATGTTAATTAAATTCAACATAACCCAGTTACATGGAGCCTGTTGACATAAAAAAGTTAAGTAAATCCAACGTATAATTTTTTTGAGTGTTGGTTTTCAGCATGAATGCCGCGAAAAACACAAAACACATCTAAAACGGGAAAGAGCTTTGAGATCGACTGTAAATCTGAGGTATATTTTTAAAGACTGACGAAAGCTACAGAAAACAGAAGCATTGTTGCAATTCACAGAAACAACTTGTAACGCGTTGTGTCCGAAGGAAATAGGGATAGCTCGCTTGGCTAGAGACTTCACGGAGCCGTCTGACATTTCACAGCTCGCACTTTATATCACGTGAAACTCGTGTAACTGTCCGTCACAAACGTTCTAAGTCCACAGCGTTACTTAATAAACAAAATAACATTAAAAAGAGCAACAGAAAGACAGAAATAACCCGTATACACTAATATAACTATAATTCTACTCATTTAGAAACTGGACTCCAGTCCGTGGATTTGCAGTTATCATTTTGTGTCAATATGTTGAAATTTGTGGTACAATCTGTTAAATATTGTACTGACAACTCATCAATTAAATATTTACATCTTAGATTCTGCATTATTGGATGTTTTTAAATAAACATTGACTACAAGTTTTAGGGCTGGACGAGTCGATTTGACGATATAACATTGATATAAGTGATCACCCAGATTTAGACCTACGTATATTGTATTTATTTAAAGCATTCACAGGCAAATTTGATTTACAGTGGTGGTCAGAATTATTGGCACCCCTGGTAAATATGATCAAATATGGCTGTAAAAAATAAATCTGCATTGTTTATCCTTTTGATCTTTTATTCAAAAAATTCACAAAAATCTAACCTTTCATTGAAGTAAAAGAATTGAAAGTGGGGGGGAAATCACATTATGAAATAAATGCTTTTCTCCAAAACACGTTGGCCACAATTATTGGCACCCTTTTATTAAATACTTTTTGCAACCTCCTTTTGCCAAGATAACAGCTCTGAGTCTTCTCCTATAACGCCTGATGAGTTTGGAGAACATCTGACAAGAGATCAGAGATCATTCCTCCATACAGAATCTCTCCAGATCCTTCAGATTCCCAGATCCATGTTGGTGCTTCTTCTCTTCAGTTCACCCCACTCATGTTCTATAGGGTTCAGGTCAGGGACTGGGATGGTCATGGCAGAAGCTTCATTTTGTGTTCAGTGACACATTTGTGTGTTGATTTTGATGTTTGTTTTGGGTCGTTGTCCTGATGGAAGATCCAACCATGGCCCATTATAAGATTTCTAGCAGAGGCCGTCAGGTTTTGATTTTTTATCTGTTGGTATTTGCTAGAATCCATTATACCATGTATCTGAACAAGATGTCCAGGACCTCCAGCAAAAAAATAGGCCCACAACATTAAAGATCCAGCGGTATTTTTAACCGTGGGCATGGGGTACTTTTTATCCCTGTTTGCACCAAACCCATCTGGTGGATTTGCTGCCAAAAAGCTCTTTTTATAGTTTCATCTGATCACAGAACCAGGTCCGTCTGAAGCTCCAGTCGTGTCTGAACTGAATATGCTGGAGTTTGTTTCTGGATGAGCAAGAAGGATTTTTCTTGAATCCCTCCCAAACAACATGAGATGATGTAGGGGTTGTTTGATTTTTTTTTTAGGCTTTCTGACCCCAAGACTCAACTAATCTCTGCGATTCTCCATCTGTGATCCTTGGAGAGTCTGTGTCCACTCAAACGCTCCTCCTCTCGTGCATTAGGACGATACAGACACACGTCCTCTTTCAGGCAGATTCGTAACATCTTTAGTTGATTGAACTTCTTAATTATTGCCCTGATGGTGGAAATGGGGATTTTCAATGCTTTAGCTATTTTCCTACAGCCACTTTCTATTTTGTGAAGCTCAACAATCTTTTGCTGCACATCAGAACTATATTCTTTGGCTTTACTCAGTGTGATGAATGATTAAGGGAATTTGGCCTTTGTGTTTCCTCATATTTATACTCCTGTAGAACAAGACATCATAGCTGGACAATTTCATTTTCCTAGTCACCCTTGTGTGCTAAAAAATGTAAATATTCAGAGATATTTTACTCATAAAAAATTCTAGGAGTGCCAATAATTGTGGCCAACATGTTTTGGAGAAAAGCATTTATTTCATTTATTGGATCACCGGATCTTTGGTAAGTTGTCTATAGTGTAACACTATAATGAGTCCAACCTTTAGTTTAAACTGAAACTCGTTTGTTTTACTCACGTTTTCGCAGTTTCCCCTATTAAACCCAGTCACCCAGCAGCTCTTCTGCCACTCACTCAGGCTGAGAGGGGCGTGTTTTCCAGCGGGAAAGTGACGTCCATGCATACCCTCCGTTAGCAGCTCCGATTACCTCACGCAGACACTGTCCGAAACTGTTCAGCCTTTTATGTTCAAACCGGAGTCGGACAATGATGGAGAGACTCAAGAAAAAGTGACAACATGTAGAATGAGACAGGACGTTTCTGAATGGTTAGCTGATGAATTTATGAGTTACTATCTTCAAGTCATTGATTAGCATATTCTGTCATGATAATCTATAAATTGCTCATGTGGGAACTGTTGTAAGATGCACAGAGCCAGAGAATATCTGCCGCATGAGGATAGAACAGGGATAGTTTAGTTTAATTACGGTTATAACTTATGTTGTCATGACATGCTATTGCATTTGTGTTCGTACTGTATTGCAATAAATGTGAAAGACGGATGACAGCTTGAGCGACTCCCAAATGTGCTCGACTACAACAACTCTTCCTCTTCTCAACATGTTCCCGGGGGCGGGGTTTATGTAAATTATAGGGTTTGTGATGTCACTAACCTGTGAAGAAGCTCGTTGTAGTCCCTACCAGCCGTTTGTTGTAGTCCTCAAAAAGTGATTTCTGCAAAAGAAAATATCTCCCTTTGCATTCGTCGTAACTTTGCCGATGTTGTTTATGCTCAAACAGCAACATTACACACTCACTAAAGTTAAGTGAAATCATCAACCACCCCTTTAATCAATTATTCAATTAAAATAGGTAAGGATTATTCAATTCAATCTGATGGAATTTTACTATTAAATGAAATGTGTATATCTTAAAAAAAATTTTTTTTTGAGTGTAGGTACTTATTTTGAAAAAATAATTTCTTTACGACTGCTAAAAAAGTGTTTTATTTATAAGGCCCTATGAAATCCGTTTTATATTTTTTCCAAATTCCATTTTATCCGTTTTTTTTAAACTCCATTTTTAATGGTTAAATTACATTTTAGTAATCAAAAAGCATGTCTAATTAATTGAAATAATGAAATTTATACAATTTAACAACAATTTATTAAAAGTTTAACAAAAATTAAATAAGTTTTTTTTTTTTTTTTCTCAAATTCTGTTTTATTTATTTATTTATTTTACCAAATTCTGTGTTTTCTGGATTACATTTTAGTGGTTAAACTTTTTTTGTCAAACAAAGTGCTGCACAACAGAGAAAAACATGGAAGAAAATTTTTAATTATTCCTTAAAAATAAAGTTTTAATAATAATTTAGCTTTAAAAACTGAAATTGTGTAGATTTACTCAAATACATTTCCATCCCTGATTTACTTAAAAACAAACAGATGGTGGGTTAAATTTTGTTTAGTTGTTGCACGAGGATGCTTTAATAATGGATGTAGACACAAAAGGCCGGTTTCTCATTTATTAATGTAATATTTCACCCAAAAAGGAGAATTCATTTAGTCGCCCTCAAAAGATATGTTGCACCAAATTTGGCGCCAGAGATATTAAAGCCGAAGAGAAACAATCGTCGTGAACATTGTTCATCATTTCTGAAGAAAGAAAGGTTCGGAACGACTTGTTGTCTCATTTAGATGTTGGCTTTTCAGCTGCATCTGACAGATACAAAATCAACTTGATTTTTTTTATACTCCTAACTGTGATGGAATCGGAAATGCTTTCAATATTAAACATAAAGTGGGATTCTTGTATTGCGCACTAAAGGGTAAGAAAAAAGAATCAAATGAAGTTATCATTTTTCAGCTATTTATGACTATTATTAGAGTGTAACATAATCCTCTTGCATGAGTGTCTTTGCATAATGATTATCAGAGGAAATCAACTCACAGACATCTTCACTTAGAGAATCACATCAGTGATGAGACAGAGAGACAGACAGACGGATGGACAGAGAGACAGACAGACAGACAGACGGATGGACAGAGAGACAGACAGACAGACGGATGGACAGAGAGACAGAAAGACAGACGGATGGACAGAGACAGAAAGACAGACAGATGGAGAGACAGAGAGAACAACAGACAGACACAGACATAGAGACAGACAGACAGACAGACAGACAGATGGACAGAGAGATAGACGGATGGACAGAGAGACAGACAGACAGACGGATGGAGAGACAGAGAGAACAACAGACAGACACAGACATAGAGACAGACAGACAGATGGACAGACAGAGAGTTAGACGGATGGACAGAGAGACAGACAGACAGACGGATGGACAGAGAGACAGACAGACAGACGGATGAACAGAGAGACAGAAAGACAGACGGATGGACAGAGACAGAAAGACAGACAGATGGAGAGACAGAGAGAACAACAGACAGACACAGACATAGAGACAGACAGACAGACAGATGGACAGAGAGATAGACGGATGGACAGAGAGACAGACAGACAGACGGATGGAGAGACAGAGAGAACAACAGACAGACACAGACATAGAGACAGACAGACAGATGGACAGACAGAGAGTTAGACGGATGGACAGAGAGACAGACAGACAGATGGATGGACAGAGAGACAGACAGACGGATGGACAGAGAACCAGACAGACAGACAGACAGATAGATAGACAGACAGACGGATGGACATAGAGACAGACAGACAGAGAGATAGACGGATGGACAGACAGACAGACAGACAGACGGATGGAGAGACAAAGAGAACAACAGACAGAGACACAGACATAGAGACAGACAGACAGACAGATGGACAGACAGAGAGTTAGACAGACAGACGGATGGAGAGACAGAGAGAACAACAGACAGACACAGACATAGAGACAGACAGACAGACAGACAGAGAGATAGATGGATGGACAGACAGACAGACAGAGAGAGAGACAGACAGACAGACGGACGGATGGAGAGACAGAGAGATAGACGGATGGATAGACAGCCAGACAGATAGACAGACAGACAGACAGATAGATAGACAGACAGACAGAGAGACAGACAGACAGACAGATGGACAGACAGATAGAACAACAGACAGAGACACAGACATAGCGACAGACAGACAGATAGACGGATGGACAGACAGAGAGAACAACAGACAGACAGACAGACAGAAAGACAGAGAGATAGACGGGTGGACAGACAGACAGGCAATCAGACAAACAGAGAGAACGACAGAGAAACAGAGAGACAGACAGAGAGAACAACAGACAGACAGATAGACAGACAGACAGACGAATGGACAAACAGACAGACAGACAGATAGACAGACAGACAGAGAGGCAATCAGACAGACAGACGAATGGACAGACAGACAAACAGATAGACGGACAGACAGACAGACAGATAGACAGACAGACAGAGAGGCAATCAGACAGACAGATAGATGGATGGACAGACAGACAGAAAGACAGACAGGCAATCAGATACAGTGGTACAGTGGGGAGAACAAGTATTTTGCAGGTTTTTCTACTTACAAAGCATGTAGAGGTCTGTAATTTTTATCATAGGTACACTTCAACTGTGAGAGACGGAATCTAAAACAAAAATCCAGAAAATCACATTGTATGATTTTTAAATAATTAATTTGCATTTTATTGCATGACATAAATATTTGATCACCTACCAACCAGTAAGAATTCCGGCTCTCACAGACCTGTTAGTTTTTCTTTAAGAAGCCCTGCTGTTCTCCACTCATTACCTGTATTAACTGCACCTGTTTGAACTCGTTACCTGTATAAAAGACACCTGTCCACACACTCAATCAAACAGACTCCAACCTCTCCACAATGGCCAAGACCAGAGAGCTGTGTAAGGACATCAGGGGTAAAATTGTAGACCTGCACAAGGCTGGGATGGGCTACAGGACAATAGGCAAGCAGCTTGGTGAGAAGGCAACAACTGTTGGCGCAATTATTAGAAAATGGAAGAAGTTCAAGATGACGGTCAATCTCCCTCGGTCTGGGGCACCATGCAAGATCTCACCTCGTGGGGCATCAATGATCATGAGGAAGGTGAGGGATCAGCCCAGAACTACACGGCAGGACCTCGTCAATGACCTGAAGAGAGCTGGGACCACAGTCTCAAAGAAAACCATTAGTAACACACTACGCCATCATGGATTAAAATCCTGCAGCGCACGCAAGGTCCCCCTGCTCAAGCCAGCGCATGTCCAGGCCCGTCTGAAGTTTGCCAATGACCATCTGGATGATCCAGAGGAGGAATGGGAGAAGGTCATGTGGTCTGATGAGACAAAAAGAGCTTTTTGGTCTAAACTCCACTCTCCGTGTTTGGAGGAAGAAGAAGGATGAGTACAACCCCAAGAACACCATCCCAACCGTGAAGCATGGAGGTGGAAACATCATTCTTTGGGGATGCTTTTCTGCAAAGGGGACAGGACGACTGCATCGTATTGAGGGGAGGATGGATGGAGCCATGTATCGCGAGATCTTGGCCAACAACCTCCTTCCCTCAGTAAGAGCATTGAAGATGGGTCGTGGCTGGGTCTTCCAGCATGACAACGAGCCGAAATGCACAGCCAGTGCAACTAAGGAGTGGCTCTGTAAGAAGCATCTCAAGGTCCTGGAGTGGCCTAGCCAGTCTCCAGACCTGAACCCAATAGAAAATCTTTGGAGGGAGCTGAAAGTCCGTATTGCCCAGCGACAGCACCGAAACCTGAAGGATCTGGAGAAGGTCTGTATGGAGGAGTGGGCCAAAATCCCTGCTGCAGTGTGTGCAAACCTGGTCAAGAACTACAGGAAACGTATGATCTCTGTAATTGCAAACAAAGGTTTCTGTACCAAATATTAAGTTCTGCTTTTCTGATGTATCAAATACTTATGTCATGCAATAAAATGCAAATTAATTACTTAAAAATCATACAATGTGATTTTCTGGATTTTTGTTTTAGATTCCGTCACTCACAGTTGAAGTGTACCTATGATAAATATTACAGACCTCTACATGCTTTGCAAGTGGGCAAACCTGAAAAATCGGCAGTGTATCAAATACTTGTTCTCCCCACTGTAGATGGACAGACAGACGGACAGACAGATGGATCGATGGACAGACAGACAAACAGACAGAAAGACAGACAGACAGATGGACAGACAGAGGTTGTTTTTCAGGTCCTGAAAGAGTTTTTCAGAGTCCTGACCTCAACCCGATAGAACTCCTTTGGGATGAATTAGAGCGGAGACTGCGAGCCAGGCCTTCTCGTCCAACATCAGTGCCTGTTCTCACAAATGCGCTTCTAGAAGA
>CM077180.1:1782640-1884309 GCA_039654105.1 Coreius guichenoti | reverse complement strand
TATGCACACATACACACACACAACACACACACACACTCACTCTCACACGCACAGACTCACACTCACACACGCACACAAACACTCACAGACTCACAAACACTCACACACACACACTCTCACTCACAGACACACTCACAAACACTAACAAATATATTACGAAAACGACAAAAACACACATTAAACATTAAACATTAAACTTAAAAATTAAATATTAAACAATTATAATAGTGTAACATTGTCAAAACTCAAAAACAAAGGAGACTAAATACTAAAATTTCTGAGTAGAAATTACATAAACCACTGTGATGAGATATGTGTAATGTGTGTATGTTTATTCATGTATACATATTTATTTTCCAAAGCTGCAGTGAATTTAACTTGCTTAAGCCGTCAAAAATGATTCTAGCCAATTCTTTGTGTATGTGGGCTTGCTGGAGTCTAGCGATGCAAACAGAAGATTTTTGACAGCGTATTCCTGTGCATCTCAGACCGAGCCGAGTCTTCTCCTCTCGCTCCCCCTCATTCTCTCTGTGAGCCATAAGCAATGGAGGCAATTTAGCCAGAACTCCTGTGTATTGATCAAACCCCAGTCAAATAAATAAGCTGCCAGACTCGTGCCAATCACAGCTGACAGCGTATGAGGAGCTGGACCTGTTCTCCATCTCACAGCAATAAATAAGAAGAGAAATAAAGAAATAAAAACACGCTCTGTTGCTTTCAATCTCAGACAAAGCCAGTCTGAAATGTGTGGATGTACCGATACTCATCCTTCACTGAGCTCATGAAATATATGCATTAATTGCTCATGCTGGAAGTTGATATGACATCCTAATCTACTAGTCTAGTTAATGCGGTTGCTTTTTAGGTTGCACTCTTAAAAATAAAGACTCTAGAAGGTGTTTTTTGCAGCGATGCCACAGAAGAACCATTTTTAAAAGAACCATTTTTTTTTCTTAGTGTGAAGAATGTTTAAAAGGTTCTAAAGATCTTGTTCCACTAAAATGAACCTGTGAAGGTGTTGATGGACTCGATCTGCTCCATCTGTTTTGATCATCGTTCTGAATCAAAGTCTTTGACAAAAATGTAATTTTCTCAGCTTGTTGGCTTTTTTAAATGAAACTTACCCACATTCAAGTGTTGATAAAAAAGGATGCATGAAGGTAGAATAAAATGTGTTTAAAATTATTTCAGAACCGATCCGATCCGATCCGATACCAGAAATTCTGAATATCGGCCGATACCGATACCAATCCGATACCAGCGCAGTTTTGTTTAAAAATTCAATGTAGAATTTCTGTGCCTCAGTGTGTTGAACTGATAATCACTCTTTTGTGTGTTAAACACAATCTACAGACAACTTCATTATAAAGAAAAACAACATATTAAAATATATAACAAAAATACTACTATAAACTAGATTAGTGGATAATTCAGCAGCAAAAGTTCGTGAGTGCACAATAATTGTATAAAATCTAAACATTTAGTCGGAAAAAAAAACATTTAGTGGCGAACAAATAAAAGTGAATAAGTGTAGCACTAAATCTGGTAAGATGTTAAACATTGTTGTAAAATACATTCATGAGTAAATATATTTATAGAAATAGGGCCTAGAAATTAAAAGACATTTATTTTAAATGTATAGCGTAGCTTTTTTAATGAGGCAGCGACATATTATAGATAAGGCAGAACAAGAAAGGCTATTAATAATCTTTCATTGCGCAAAAGTATTATAATACGAAAGGCTCCAGTCAGAGCGGCACACAGCGCGTATGCACATCCCGTGTGCAGGATGATGTGCTTGAAGCAACACGGAGTCACAGCGCTCCCGCTCCGCATTGAGAAGTTCAAAACACAAAGGGAAGAGATATCGATGCGTAGTTTATCTATCTATGCAATATTTTATTGAGCCTTTTCTTGTAACAGTTCAAACATTCAGTTACCGTGTGTGAAGAACAACACAATCTCTAGTCCAGGGTTGCGATCTAACAGACACCCGGTAGAAAGCAACACGATTTACAGTAATAAAGTCCAGCAAGATAAAGTCATTTTATGTGAAACCATAGAGCGTTATCTACAGATCAAACATAATAACAGGAACATTGAATCATCTCGGAGAGAGTTTCATCGTGTTGACTGTCGAAACCGAACGCGACACACAGTTTAAAGCTGAATGGAGAATGACTGACAGACGCAGAGTTCACGTGAACTTGAATTTAATGACTTAAATATTCATCTGTACCTCACATTAAACTATGGAGTGGCTTCAGAACACTTAATATAGTGAATGAAGCGTTGATGATGCTTTATAATGTTTTTGTGTCTTTTGTGGGGCACTGGGGCTTAACAATAACACAGAATATTATATCCCCTTTAAAATTAAAGTACAGTTAAAGGTATTTCAGGTATTAAAAAATAATACTTAAATATGAACATAGTAGTATACTTAAAGTGCAAAAATAATATATAAATAGTAAACTATAAGTATGTTATGTTCACTTGAAGAAAACTTACAAGTATGCTTGCTGTATAAACTACTAAACTAGTAGTTTACTGAGAGTACACTTCAAAGTATTCAAATAGTAAACTACTTGCATACTTATAAGTTCACTTGTAGTACAGATGCAGTACAAATGATAAACATAGTTGTGCACTTAAGGTTTACTACTGTTACATTTATATTACACTTAAATGTATACTTTTTATATACTTAAAGTAGGCCCAAGCAGTACTGAAATAGTACACTTACAAGTTTACTACTAGTACACATTGATATTAGTATACTTACTACATAAAGTATACTTAAAAATATACTTGAACATTACTTAAGTATACTTCATAAAATGAACTTGAAGTATACTTCTTTTTCCTAAGCGTAGAGGACAGTCTGAACTGTCACCTTAGCAAATTTGGAGTCTCCAACTCAATCCCTCTAGCGCCACCAACTGTTTGATTCCTTGGCTCAAGCTGTTTTGATTGCACCCTATGACCAAAGACTTTATATACCGGAAGACGGTGCACTCCGATTACTTATGAACGGGAGAAAGTGCAACGCCCAATATGGCAAATAAGCCCCGCCTTCTAAATGAAAGAGCCAATCATTGATTAGTAAAGTCAATCGCGTCACTGCAAGAGCCGTTAGAAACTCCGGTTGCTATAGAAACAGGCAGTGTTCTGAGACATGCGTATTAGCTTAGCAGCTGTCAGTGGTACGCGAGTCGCTAAAAGAGTAACCCTTGACCCTTGACACATGCGTATTGACGAACGCAGAAGCGCAAAGGGTAGAGCAAAACAAAACGTAGCGTCGGGGGTTACTCTTTTAGCGCAAGTCGACTCGCGTACTGCTGACCGCCGGAAGCTAGTTATTTTAGTCTATAAAGTTTTAAATATGGATATTTTTCTTACACAAACGCGCCACTTCGCTTCAGAAGGCCTTTATTAACCCCCCGGAGCCGTGTGGAGCAGTTATATGATGGATAGATGCACTTTTATGGACTTCAAAAACGACCTAACCAGTCACTGCCATTATAAAGCTTTGAAGAGCCAGGACATTTTTAATATAACTCCGATTTTATTCGTCTGAAAGAAGAATGTCATATACACCTGGCTTGAGGGTGAGTAAATCATGGGCTAAGTTTCATTTTTGGGTGAACTATCCCTTTAAAGGGACTTTGCTTTGACATCATTTTCTGTCATGAAAATTTTCCCGCCATTTTGAATTTTGCGGAAAAACCTACTTTTTCGAACTCTTCCTGCACTGATTTTCACGAAAACTGATCATCTTCAGACCATTCTGACAAAAAGTTATGGAATTCATGTCGATTCGTCAAACCGTTCTCGAATAACGCGCGAATAAATTTGACAAAGAGCACACCAAAATGAATGTGAGGCTATATCTCCGCAACGCTTTAGCGTATTCTGACTAAACTTGGTGTGTGTTATGACAACCATGACCTGAGGTTACCTGCACAGTTTCAGCACAGTGCCACCTAGTGGTCAGGAGATATGAAAAATTTACATTTTTGCTTATAACTCTGAACGGTTTGGCCAAAAAGCACTAAACTTATCATACAATACCCAATTTTCTCATATCGGCCATTTTGGGTGTCGGACATTTTGAATTTTGTCCTAAAATGCTATGTTTTACAAACACAATGGCGTATCGTTACGAAACTCGGTATGTCTTCAGAACCATTCCTTGACGGCAAGTTTTGTGGTCAAACGTTATAATGAAATTTCCAAAAATGCTAATAACTTTTATTAAATTAGCCTATGTAATAAAACTGGTCTTAACAGATTCCTTGGGTCATGCCGAGAACACAGATATCAATTTTGCCATATTTTGCAGAACTTCCTGTCCGCCATTTTGATTTTCTTTCAAAACCTACTTTTTCAAACTCCTCCTGGACCGTTGGTCCGATTTTCACCAAAATCAAATTGTATCATTTTCAGACTGCGCTGACAAAAAGTTTTTTGGGATTTTGCATCAATAGACGAAACCGTTTTCGTTTACCGCATTATGCCAAAATGACTCTGAGGCTGTATCTCTGCAATGCTTTGACATAATGACACCAAACTTTGCATGTTTCATTGTCACCTCACTCTGACCACGTCTGTAACAGCGCCACCTATTGGTCAAAAGTGATAAACCATTAAATCAAATTGCTAGTGACTGTATTTATGATTTTTCAGCCCTTTTGCCTAAAATCATCTTAATATGTCTTTAATTGCTCGTTGCAGTCGGTCTGATACTCCCAGCCATGATAGTATGACTTATTGAGTTCCCGATAATTGCTGCTAGCTATAATTTTAAATGTTTTTAATGAACCATCAATGCCAATAAAGAAGCTTTATTGTTAAAGGGATAGTTCACCCAAAAATCAAAATTTTGGCATCATTTACTCACCATCAAGTATGGAAATCAATGGCTACCATCAACTGTGTGGTTACAAACATTCTTTAAAATATCTTCTTTTATGTTCAACAGAAGAAAGAAACTCATACCGGTTTGAAACAACGGTGAGTAAATTGTGACAGAATTTTGATTTTTGGGTGAACTATCCCTTTAATAGTGTATGTTGTCAAATATGGTTTCATTGACGAATCAACTTCTTAGGGGTTTCTCCTGAAGTTCCTAGAAAATTACTCTGACTTTTGATTGCAAACTTTGGTATCTTGGAAAATTTGAGCACAGTTTGAGACACTGTTGAGATCTATTTCTCAGGAGACTTTAGCAAAACACCTTCATTTAATCCAGCCACAGTCTACACTGTAAAAAATAGAGATCATTTTAAGGGTCAGATCAGTGAGGAGACGCTTAATGATTTGAGTTAGAAAGATTTTCCTTAAAGGTTTGCCTCTGATAATAATAACGTCTAAAGAAGACGAAATGATCTAACGCAGTCCTTCTGCTTCAATCCTTTGACAAACTGATCAATTTCAAGTGCGAAGCACAAAAAGGCCCAAACGCAGAGCGCTTTACATTCTCCTTTTCACCTCTCATATCTATTTAAACTCTGTTTCTGCATTTGTTCTCCTGGTGTACGTCCCTCACTGAGTGTTTCTCTCTATTGACGTGCCAGTTCCCTGCGTGAATGCATCTGTCATTCCCACGCGTCGCGCCACAAAGACGCACGGTCATTAGTATTATGGTGAGAACGCCCGGGATCCCATCTACCACCACCCTTGACTAATTCTTTATTTGTATCAAAAAGAGGGAAAAAAAAAAAAAAAACATGGCAAATTCCCCGGAGCACCAACAAGCTTCACGTCTCATTTGACTATGCTAATTACCTTTTGCATGATTAATTGGACCAATTAGAATTAGTGGTGGAAGAAAACGATTCTTGGCAAGGTGCAAACTATTAATTAGTCATGAAAACATTATTAATGCAAGGCTTTAATCTGAGTGAATACGACAGAATGACAGAAATAATGGTTATTATGACGTGCCGCGCTCATGTAGAGTGTCACGCGCTGTGCGGCCAGAAATCTACAACCTGGAAATAAACATGTTTTATGATTTTGAGAAATACAAATAAACAGAAAAATAAACATTGGAATATTATTATTGTTTTATTCACTGATAATTGATTTAATATTTAATACTATTATTTAATATAAATGTTTTTTTTTTTTAATATTGATTAATTCAATATTTAATACTATTATTTAAGGTCAGTGTTTCAATTTAATAGTGATTCATTTATTATTTAATACTATTATTTATATTACTATTTAATATTATTGTTTTATTTAATATTCATTTAATTTAGCTTATATATAATATATTAACTTATTTTATAATATTATTGTTTTATTTAATATTCATTTGCGTAATATTTAATACTATTATTTAATATTAGTGATTTATTTAATATTGATTTATTTAATATTTAATGTTATTATTTAATGCTATTGTTTTCTTTAATATTAATTTATTATTAATTTATTTAGTATTTAATACTATTATTTATATGACTATTTTATTTCATATTGATTTATTTAATATTTAATGCTACTATTTATTATTGTTTTCTTTAATATTAATTTATTATTAATTTAATATTCAAAACTATTATTTATATTGCTATTTTATTTCATATTGACTTATTTAATGCTATTATTTAATATTATTGTTTTATTTCATTTTAATTTATTTAATACTATTATTTATATTACTATTGATTTAATAATTTTATAATATTATTTCATTTATAATTTTATAATATTATTTAATATTAGTGTATTCAAAATATTCAATATTGATTAATTTAATGTTTAAAACTGTTATTTAATATTATTGTTTTAATACTAATTTATTTATTTTTTTAAAATACTATTATTTATATTACTATTTTATTTCATATTGATTTATTTAATATTTAATGCTACTATTTAATATTATTGTTTTATTTAATTTTAACTTATTTAATACTATTATTTATATTACTACTAATTTATATTACTGTTACTATTGATTTGTTTAATAATTTTATGTTATTTATATAAAATGTATAAAATTATTTTAATATTAGATTTTAATTATATAATTTAATATTATTGTTTTCTTTTGTATTAATTTATTTTATACAATATTATTATTTAATATTGAATATTTATTCAATATTGATTCATTGAATGTTATTTAATATTTAATTTATTTAATACTATTATTTATGTTACTATTTAATAGTATTGTTTTATTTAATATTTAAAAAATACTTTATATATAATATTATTATTTAATATTCATGTTATTTAATATTTTATATTATTATTTAATATATTTAAGGTTTTATAAATATAAATATTAACATTTTAATGTATAAGATTCTGTAGATATGTATTAATAATTTAAAATATAATATTCTGACGTGTGTGTAAATAAGAGTCAGTGATCATGTGACTTCGAGCAGGTCCACTGAAGCTCGTGATCATCAGGTTTTGCTCATGGAGCTCCAGTGATGCTGTGATTAAAGCAAAGGAGAATCTTACACTGAAATCATTCAGCTCGGTTGTTCACACTTTCTGTGTGCAGCTGCTTTAGCTTAGCAGTTAACCAGAAGGCTTTTGACATGTTTTTGAGCAAATCACTTTTGGATGTTTTAAGCGAAGAGAATTGTGCAATCAGCAGAAACGGTGTTTGAAAACAGAGAGAAAAGCAGCCGGCGGTTTCTCGCCTGTACTGATTCTCAATTAAAGTGTCTAACGGTGCTGTGAGAAACCAAACCACTGCAGTTAAATCAACTCCCACTGAGTGAAACTTAACACAGTTTAATGCAGTTAATTAAACTCTGCTTTAGCTGATTTAATACAGGTCATTCAGTCAGTTCTGGACATTATTGCTCAGTCTGGTGTTTGTGATCTGGAGGACGGCAACACTTTGAGAAGCTCTTGCAAGCGTTCACCGCCGCACGACACCTTGAAGGTTTTTTGCAGAGGCATCAAATTTTTTCACTTTGTGTCCGACACTTCATGCCAGTTTATGTACAAAAGAGCATGCTATGAAACTCGTAATAGTTTCGTTTCTTTGCATTTGTGACCCTAAAAATCAACCTCCCGCTGCCCCACAAATCTCATTTCGAACCCGTGAAGCTAAAACTCGCCTGTACTTTCCATTCAAGGCCATCAACGCTGCTCCACATTATGAAACAAGATGTTTGCTAATGGTTTTTGTTCCTCAGGAAGTTGATAATGAGTGTTTACTTGCTGCCGCAACGATCCCAGTGGATCCCAGGGATTTCCTTGTCTTGTTATTGTGTGATTGTCATATAAATATAATGAAGTAAAAAGACTCAGTGTACAGTAACACATAACTAAATGTGTAATAGCTGTATAAATCAGTGTCAGAGCTCATCATGATTGATCAAATGTTGCATATTCATGATCTGCAATGATTAATAGGGCTTTTGTGTGATGCAATTAACGAAATAAAGCGACGTACATGTGCTACAACATAACAGAAACATTATAACATTATATAAGAAACATTATAACATTATATAAGAAACATTGTAACAACTTTTAATGAATATTTATTATTGAAATATTATTGTTCTTAAACTGAACTGCCAACCTACAACAGGGCTTATTAATCGGGGTTGTGCAAAATGCATAATTAAAGAGTAAAAATTTTAATTTTATATATAATATTATTATTTAATATTAGTGTTATTTAATATTGATTCATTTTATATATAATATTATTATTTAATATTAGTGTTTTATTTAATATTGATTCATTTATTTTATTGGCATTATTTAATATTTTGTTTTCTTTAATATTAATTTATTAATTTAATATATAATACTATTATTTATATTACCATTTTATTTAATATTGATTTATTTAATATTTAATACTATTTTTTTTATTATTATTGTTCTATTTATTTAATACAATTTATAGATAGCAATTTATTTTTTATAATATTATTATTTAATATTAGTGTTTTATTTAATATTGACTCATTTATTATTTAATGGTGTTATTTAATATTATTGTTTTCTTTAATGTTAATTTAATATATAATACTATTATTTATACTACTATTTAATTTTGATTTGATTCATTTAATGTTTAAAACTATTATTTAATATTATTGTTTTATTTAATATTAATTTATTTATTCATTTGAGCTACTATTATTTGTTACTATTTAATATTGTTTTATTTAATATTAAATCAATTTATTTTTTAAAAATTATTGTTATTTAATATTGATTTAATATTATCTAATATTATTGTTTTATTTAATACCGATATCAATTTATTTTTTATATATTATTATCTAATATTAGTGTTGTATTCAATATTGATTCATTTAATGTTTAAAACTATTATTTAATATTATTATTTAATATTAATTTATTATTAACTTGTATATTCATTTTAACTACTAGTTATGTTACTATTTAATAATAATAAAAAAAATTATTATTATAAATTATTATTTGTTATTTAATATGGATTTATTTAATAATCTTATTAGCCACAACACACAGGAAGTTAACTGAATTGTAATTCAAAGTAATTGCACACAGGTAATGCATTCTGGGAAATTAAGTGTTCTTCCACCTTGATCCACAAAAGGTAATGAATTAATTATGATGAAATATATCTATAATTCTCTATAGAGTGCATTAGTGCCCACCCACTTTTTCAGCGGCGTTTGTTCCAGAGGTATTTTTTCCATTAATTTCTTCCATAGGGATTTTTAAAAAGTCTTTGTTAAAGCGTTATAAGCCATGAACCAAGCCGGCCAATCATACCATTACAAACTTTGATTTGAAGCAAAAAAGACAACATTAACAGCTTTAAAACTACTTTATTTAAAAATATTACGATCCATAAGTTATGATAATATATGTTTTTAAAATAAGTTAAGCAATTTTCAACTTATAAACACTTTGCTTGTTTCGACTCTCTGATTGGTGGAATTTTCTGCACAGCATCATGGGTAATGTAGTTTTTAACGACTAATTCAGTTGTTAAACACGATTATTTTAAACCTAAGTTGAAATAACGCAGGCTGATGGCTTCAATAGAAGCAAATACTATCGATTAACAACCTCGTAGCTCACAGTATGGCTGTCTTTAAAGTTTTACAAGTTATTGTTAAAAATCAATTTCTCTATGGAGAAAATGTATGGAGTACTTCCAGAACCTGTAATGCCATTAAACCTTTGAGGCTTTCAAAATATATATATATATATATATATATATTTTTTTTTTTTTTCAAGTTTACATTCAATATTCAACATTCAAAAACATTTCTAGTTAGAATTTGTTATAGGAATTTCTTTAAATTTAAAAAAAAATCTAAACAATAATGCATTCTGGGAAATTAAGCGAAATTTTTTATTTATTATACAGTGTGTATATATATATATATATATACAGTGGGGAGAACAAGTATTTGATACACTGCCGATTTTGCAGGTTTGCCCACTTACAAAGCATGTAGAAGTCTGTAATTTTTATCATAGGTACTCTTCAACTGTGAGTGACGGAATCTAAAACAAAAATCCAGAAAATCACATTGTATGATTTTTAAATAATTCATTTGCATTTTATTGCATGACAAAAGTATTTGATACATCAGAAAAGCAGAACTTAATATTTGGTACAGAAACCTTTGTTTGCAATTACAGAGATCATACGTTTCCTGTAGTTCTTGACCAGGTTTGCACACACTGCAGCAGGGATTTTGGCCCACTCCTCCATACAGACCTTCTCCAGATCCTTCAGGTTTCGGGGCTGTCGCTTGGCAATACGGACTTTCAGCTCCCTCCAAAGATTTTCTATTGGGTTCAGGTCTGGAGACTGGCTAGGTCACTCCAGGACCTTGAGATGCTTCTTACGGAGCCACTCCTTAGTTGCCCTGGCTGTGTGTTTCGGGTCGTTGTCATGCTGGAAGACCCAGCCACGACCCATCTTCAGTGCTCTTACTGAGGGAAGGAGGTTGTTGGCTAAGATCTCGCGATACATGGCCCCATCCATCCTCCCCTCAATACGGTGCAGTCGTCCTGTCCCCATTGCAGAAAAGCATCCCCAAAGAATGATGTTTCCACCTCCATGCTTCACGGTTGGGATGGTGTTCTTGGGGTTGTACTCATCCTTCTTCTTCCTCCAAACACGGCGAGTGAAGTTTAGACTAAAAAGCTCTATTTTTGTCTCATCAGACCACATGACCTTCTCCCATTCCTCCTCTGGATCATCCAGATGGTCATTGGCAAACTTCAGACGGGCCTGGACATGCGCTGGCTTGAGCAGGGGGACCTTGCGTGCGCTGCAGGATTTTAATCCATGACGCCGTAGTGTGTTACTAATGGTTTTCTTTGAGACTGTGGTCCCAGCTCTCTTCAGGTCATTGACCAGGTCCTGCCGTGTAGTTCTGGGCTGATCCCTCACCTTCCTCATGATCATTGATGCCCCACGAGGTGAGATCTTGCATGGTGCCCCAGACCGAGGGAGATTGACTGTCATCTTGAACTTCTTCCATTTTCTAATAATTGCGCCAACAGTTGTTGCCTTCTCACCAAGCTGCTTGCCTATTGTCCTGTAGCCCATCCCAGCCTTGTGCAGGTCTACAATTTTATCCCTGATGTCCTTACACAGCTCTCTGGTCTTGGCCATTGTGGAGAGGTTGGAGTCTGTTTGATTGAGTGTGTGGACAGGTGTCTTTTATACAGTTAACGAGTTCAAACAGGTGCAGTTAATACAGGTAATGAGTGGAGAACAGGAGGGCTTCTTAAAGAAAAACTAACTAAGTGTCATAATGTCAGGTGAAGTGAATAACACTAATTATCTCTTCATCACGACACCTGTTAGTGTGTGGGATATATTAGGCAGCAAGTGAACATTTTGTCCTCAAAATTGATGTGTTAGAAGCAGGAAAAATGGGCAAGCGTAAGGATTTGAGCGAGTTTGACAAGGGCCAAATTGTGATGGCTAGACGACTGGGTCAGAGCATCTCCAAAACTGCAGCTCTTGTGGGGTGTTCCCGGTCTGCAGTGGTCAGTATCTATCAAAAGTGTCCAAGGAAGGAACAGTGGTGAACCGGCGACAGGGTCATGGGCGGCCAAGGCTCATTGATGCACGTGGGGAGCGAAGGCTGGCCGTGTGGTCCGATCAAACAGACGAGCTACTGTAGCTCAAATTGCTCAAGAAGTTAATGCTGGTTCTGATAGAAAGGTGTCAGAATACACAGTGCATCGCAGTTTGTTGCGTATGGGGCTGCATAGCTGCAGACCAGTCAGGGTGCCCATGCTGACCCCTGTCCACCACCGAAAGTGCCAACAGTGGGCATGTGAGCATCAGAACTGGACCACGGAGCAATGGAAGAAGGTGGCCTGGTCTGATGAATCACGTTTTCTTTTACATCACGTGGATGGCCGGGTGTGTGTGCGTGGCTTACCTGGGGAACACATGGCACCAGGATGCACTATGGGAAGAAGGCCAGCCGGCGGAGGCAGTGTGATGCTTTGGGCAGTGTTCTGCTGGGAAACCGTGGGTCCTGCCATCCATGTGGATGTTACTTTGACACGTACCACCTACCTAAGCATTGTTGCAGACCATGTACACCCTTTCATGGAAACGGTATTCCCTGGTGGCTGTGGCTCTTTCAGCAGGATAATGCGCCCTGCCACAAAGCACAAATGGTTCAGGAATAGTTTGAGGAGCACCACAACGAGCTTGAGGTGTTGACTTGGCCTCCAAATTCCCCAGATCTCAATCCAATCGAGCATCTGTGGGATGTGCTGAACAAACAAGTCCGATCCATGGACTTGTAAATGATCTGCTGCTAACATCTTGGTATATATATATATATATATATATATACCACACATAAGCAGTTGTTTTGAGAATGTGAACACGTGTTGGCCTGAGCTGATTGGTTTACAGTGTGGCGTATTTACATTCGGTCTGTTCCATTAAGAAAAGACTATTTGGAATTACACGGCCAAATTACAATTCACTCAACCAAACCGACAGATCCAATTCGTCAAGTCAAGTGCATTTACACACGGTGCGTTTGAGGACAAATTTGGTTTCATTTTCACGATTTAACAGATGGAAATTGTGACTGTTTGTAAAAACGAGATGCTTAAAAAACCTCAAAAAGCAGAACTGTGATAGCAACGGCAGCAATCCGAAATGTCAAACACAGGCATGGAAAAATGAACGTCACTTCATCTGGCTTCCAATCTGTTTCCCTTCACATCCAATGTCTTTTATGAAAAATCTCTGAAACAGAAATGATCTGGGGGAGCAATAATGTCCAGCACTAATTTAATACCTTATTACCATAAGCCTAGTGCGATGCATGCATAATAAATTTGTTGTATCGCACAAGGCTCAGGCATACGGTTGGAACAGGATTGCGGGTCCTGAGACAGCAAGCCCCATTTACATGATATGATGTGAGAGTTGAATGAATTGGAGGATTATGGGAAACACTACCTCCCTGCCCAGGCTCATTGTACTGAAGAGAAGTATCACATACCCACAGATGGTTCGGAATTTGGAACAAACCAAAGAGAAAACCATGGAAAAGAGAGGGAAAAAATATGTGCATGCTTTAAAAAAAAAAAAAGGAGGAAGGAGAAACGAGGGGAAAACATCAAAGACTGCATTTTTAATTTCATTTTAAAGCGCAGGACTCTATCTACCGGATTTTCTTTTTAATTCAAGAGGAAATGTAGTTTTACTTAAAGTGCAGTGCACTCAATTTCTTAGGAAAGGCTTAAACAGATGTGTTGTCAAAAAGTCTTTAAGGTAGAGAAAATACTTTTTTAAATGAACAGGTTTTACTTTACCTGAATGGATTAGGAAATGTGTATATTTTTGTGCACCATTTTAATCACATTTGAGGTCCTACAATGTCCAAATATTCACATAATTCAACAGTTATTTTAACCCTCATGCGGTCTTCGTTTGGGGGTTACACTCAGGGTCTTTGGGGTCTCCAGAGACAACAAAATGTAATTTTGTAACAAAATATATATTTTTTTTAAACAAATGTAATTTTACTCTATTTATTAATGTTTTTACTTCACATTTGTGCAGTTTTTGGAGGATTTATGATATATTTTAAATTTATATAAATAAATTAAAAAATATATTTTTTAAATAGGTTTTTATACAAAAACAGCTTTTTATGTAAAATTCTCTTTATAAAAGACCCACATTTCTAACTTTCATTCATGGTTATAACATGGATAATTTGACATGCATTTTGGATTATTTTATTTGACAAATTATAAGAGAGTAGTTTTTGTAGTCTCACAAATTTATTCCTCTGTGTGTGTGTGTGTGTGTGTGTGTTAGCATGATCATTTTGCATTGTGGATGTTTTTTGCATTGTTGGAAGTGTGCCACTTCATTTCTGTGTATGTGTGTTCTGTGTTGTTTCTGATTTTGAGGATGAATTTTGTCCATTTTCTAAGCAGGGTCTTGGTCCTGAGTGTGACTTTTTTTTTTTAACACTAACATGAAAACAGATATCATATCAAAGTGTTGACAACTGTACAAAGTTTCATGCCATTTGGACAAAGAGAACTTTTTTTTTTAATTTTAGCAAGTCATTTGGGGTCAAAAAGACCCGAAGACCCTCAGGGTTAAAAATGCATGCATAAAAAGTATAAAATGACTGTTTAGCATAGGTAAAGCTTTGTTTCCTTGATGTTACGATGCATGAGTTCTGAGTTCATAATGAAAGTTGCCGTTCGTGAACCACACCTTGTGCAGGTCTCACAGACATTAAAAGCAGCGGTGATATTTCTTTCATCATTAAGTTCACACCTCTGTGCTGTTCGGGCCTAAAAAAGAAATCACATGCCCGTCTGGTTTTCACACCTGACATATTTTGACATGCTCATCGTCTGTTAATTTCAGTTTCAGGTGGCAGGGCTGTTGCATGACAAAAACAAGATGCTGACATGTTTTGATTTGATCAAACTTAATGCTTGTTTGTTGGACACTTTAAATGTCGTGTTGTACAGTGTCGGAAACTTTTTGGCCCTTAGAACTTATTTTCATGTAACAAAAAACAGTGTCAAAAACGGGAAATACTTTCATTCAATTGATTCATTGAAAATGTGCAATCTGAAAATTACGAAAATTATCTATAAAATCAAATACAGAAGTAGCTGTTAATAATGCAAAACTGTAAAACACTAAATAAAAATCTAAAATTACTAGCCATTCTCTGTCTATATATTGATTCATATACACTCACCTAAAGGATTATTAGGAACACCTGTTCAATTTCTCATTAATGCAATTATCTAATCAACCAATCACATGGCAGTTGCTTCAATGCATTTAGGGGTGTGGTCCTGGTCAAGACAATCTCCTGAACTCCAAACTGAATGTCAGAATGGGAAAGAAAGGTGATTTAAGCAATTTTGAGCGTGGCATGGTTGTTGGTGCCAGACGGGCCGGTCTGAGTATTTCACAATCTGCTCAGTTACTGGGATTTTCACGCACAACCATTTCTAGAGTTTACAAAGAATGGTGTGAAAAGGGAAAAACATCCAGTATGCGGCAGTCCTGTGGGCGAAAATGCCTTGTTGATGCTAGAGGTCAGAGGAGAATGGGCCGACTGATTCAAGCTGATAGAAGAGCAACTTTGACTGAAATAACCACTCGTTACAACCGAGGTATGCAGCAAAGCATTTGTGAAGCCACAACACGCACAACCTTGAGGCGGATGGGCTACAACAGCAGAAGACCCCACCGGGTACCACTCATCTCCACTACAAATAGGAAAAAGAGGCTACAATTTGCACGAGCTCACCAAAATTGGACAGTTGAAGACTGGAAAAATGTTGCCTGGTCTGATGAGTCTCGATTTCTGTTGAGACATTCAGATGGTAGAGTCAGAATTTGGCGTAAACAGAATGAGAACATGGATCCATCATGCCTTGTTACCACTGTGCAGGCTGGTGGTGGTGGTGTAATGGTGTGGGGGATGTTTTCTTGGCACACTTTAGGCCCCTTAGTGCCAATTGGGCATCGTTTAAATGCCACGGCCTACCTGAGCATTGTTTCTGACCATGTCCATCCCTTTATGACCACCATGTACCCATCCTCTGATGGCTACTTCCAGCAGGATAATGCACCATGTCACAAAGCTCGAATCATTTCAAATTGGTTTCTTGAACATGACAATGAGTTCACTGTACTAAAATGGCCCCCACAGTCACCAGATCTCAACCCAATAGAGCATCTTTGGGATGTGGTGGAACGGGAGCTTCGTGCCCTGGATGTGCATCCCACAAATCTCCATCAACTGCAAGATGCTATCCTATCAATATGGGCCAACATTTCTAAAGAATGCTTTCAGCACCTTGTTGAATCAATGCCACGTAGAATTAAGGCAGTTCTGAAGGCGAAAGGGGGTCAAACACAGTATTAGTATGGTGTTCCTAATAATCCTTTAGGTGAGTGTATATAAATATATATATAATGAAGTGCAAAAGATTAATGTAAAATAATAACAAATTATATATATATATATATATATATATATATATATATATTACAACACAATATAATAATATATGATTATATCTAAAATACTTAATAAAAAATTTTAATTACTAGCCATTCCATATATATATATATATATATATATATGTGGACTGGCTAGTAATTTTATTAAATTTTTATTATTTTTATTATATATATATATATATATATATACACATATATATAAAGCCTATATATAATTAAGTTCAAAATATTAATGTAAATTTTTTTTATTATTTTAGATATTATCATAAATTATTATACTGTGTTGTAATATATATATATATATATATATATAATTTTTTATATACATTTTTATATTTATATATATATATATCCCAACACATTATAATAATTTATGATAATATCTAAAATACTTAATAAAAATGTTAAATTAATAGCCATTCTATATTATACAGGCCTATATATAATTAAGTGCAAAATATTAATGTAAAAAATTAACATTTTTATTTTAAAATTGTATATGTGTGTGTGTGTATATATATATATATATATATATATATATATATATACCGGATGATTTCTGACACTGCTGATCTTTATAATAACAGAACAAAACGCTTATAACAAATCGTTCCATCATCATCTAACAGCATTTATCATAATTTAATCAGAAAACTAGATGTTAAAAAGCAGCAAAAGGTCACAGATCCCACGTGCCACAAATACACAAAATTTTTCACACCAAAAGAAGAGTTTAGCATACAGTGCGCATCAGAATGAGGTTAAACGGCTGTTCAAAAGCTGCTTTGTTAGCTCATTTGTAAACTGAAACATGCTAATTGAACATGACAGTTATTTTAACCTTTATCCAGCACTGCCATACCTTAGATATGTCCAAGAGCACGTACGGCTGGGGTTTTTCCACCACGATGGGTTATTAGCATGGTGCTAGAGCTGATTGACTGTGAAGTATAGGACTGTGCAGAAGTTTAGCTTTATAGCAAACCTGACAGATTTCAGCACACTACACTCTTTTCTTAAAGGTCATTATGGCTTTTGAACAACCACCAGTCAAGTTTCAATCTTACACATATTGCTAAATATGTCACTGAAAAACCAAGACCACCTTTAAGTTAGTCAAGTTTGCTTCACCGGTTCAGACAAAAGTTTGACTGCTTGAAGTTACTTCATGTTTCATAAGATCAACTGTGGTTTAATGCTTGGATCTGTAATATTTACAGATGGTCTGATATCATATTGTGGTATCTGTCTTTGAGGCCGAGGACTAAAAAAAGAGGAAGCCGTTTTCTGATGCGTTGCACAGTTATCACTCTCTATCATCATAATTACCATATGTATACAGTACAATTAAGCCTCTTTCAAGTTTTTCCCACAGTAATCATCCAAACATGTGGCTTCATTTTCTGCAGAAAATTCAGACATTTGCTCCATTATGCCGCATTGTTCCGGAGTACAAAAACAATGCATGCATTAGCATCGCAATTTGTCTCTTTATTAGGCTCTATTTGGCCTCACACCCTTTTATAAAAGAAGAAATGAAAGAAAAGAAAGAAAATGTGCCTTTCAGTGGCATTTACATGCATGCATATTATACGAACACACTTTCTTAACAGACGTGAAGTAAGGTCTTTATCAAACCTACTCGGATATGATTTCAGACACAGTTTTGATGTGCAACATGCTAAAAGTGGCATTTTCTGAACAAAAAGTGCATAGTGTATGTCTGGGCACAGCTTGGGTTTCTCCTTCAGCGGCAAGAATTTAAAATGGAAAACTCTGAACATACAACTAAACAAAATAACGTAATTTACTAGAGGTTCTGACGACATGTTAATTACTGCAGTATATTTTTTTTTAAAACATTTCATTAATTAGATTTTTTTTTTTAAATATTCGATCTGAATGAATGATTCAATGACTCACTCATTAAAACTTCACTTGTTTCATTATTGGATGAATCAGCGTTTTTGAACGAATCTCTTGAGTGAATGATTCAATGACTCACTCATAGAGGCTTCACTTGTTTCATTACTGGATGAATCAGCGTTTTTGAATGAATCTCTTGAGTGAATGATTTAATGACTCACTCATAAATACTTCACTTGTTTCATTACTGGATGAATCAGCGTTTTTGAATGAATCTCTTGAGTGAATGATTCAATGACTCACTCATAAATACTTCGCTTGTTTCATTACTGGATGAATCAGCATATTTGAACAAATCTCTTGAATGAATGATTCAATGACTCATTCATAAATACATCACTTGTTTCATTACTGGATGAATCAGCATTTTTGAGCGAATCTCTTGAATGAATGATTCAATGACTCACCCATAACTATGTCACTTGTTTCATTACTGGATGAATCAGCGTTTTTGAATGAATCTCTTGAATGAATGATTCAATGACTCACCCATAAATACGTCACTTCTTTCATTACTGGATGAATCAGCGTTTTTGAACGAAACTCTTGAATGAATGATTCAATGACTCACTTATAAATACTTCAGTTGTTTCATTACTGGATGAATCAGCATTTTTGAATGAATCTCTTGAATAAATGATTCAGTGATAAATGTCGCCACCTACTGTGGTAATGATGCATTCGATACAATCTTTATTTAAAGTGCCAAGATACTTTCAAAACGTTATTTCTCAATCGCTTGTGTAGACATCAGTGTTTATATCCGAACTATACACTTTTATCCCCGTACTTCTGTGAAAATCTGATCATTTGTAACAGAAATAATGATATTGTGTGGTTGAAAAGACTGTGAAGCTCGTTCATATCTGAATGTTCATTGTTATCGTACTTGTCAAAGGTTTAATAGACAGAGCCGAATAACTGTCAATCAGGAATAAGATCGCGTGGGTGTTTGAATCGAGATCGCCATCTTTTAACGATTAATCGTGCAGCTCAACTTCAATGTTATTTTTGCTAATTTTTACTAGGGATCGACCGATATATCGGTTTCCCGATATTTAAGCATTTTCCCATAATCGGGTATCGGTTTTGTAATATCAGATTCACAGATAAAAGCGCCATCTAGTGGACGTTTTAAAAATTGCGTGCAAGCCCGCCATTAAAGCACTGCGTCTGAGGGGAAATGAGTCAACAACGGTGTTCAAAGGTAAAATAACTTGCATCCCTTAATTAATAAACTTTATTTAACATAACAGCCAGTAATGCACAAATGAGATATGCACAAATAAGATATGTATGTATGTTATGTTGTTTAAACTTGGCGCTAAAAATAGAGACGAACTCACAGAGTCACGTAATTTGTCATGTCCCAATAAAGACGTAACTTTACATGAATGAAATATGGAAATAAAAGCACTGAATTTATTTCTCTCTCTGTTGTCTATGCTCGTCTCGTGAAGTCGCGTTCAGCCGTTCACTCACCGGGTTGTTGCTCCAGCATAGTCACTGTATGTAACTTTTAACAAGATCCACTCGTTTAAAACTCATTAAATTATATTAACATCTGCTATATAACATTTACATAATAAACATCTAAATAATTACAGCTCTGTGGAAATGAATTATCAGGCCTATCTCCGTGAGAGACGTTCTGTGTAAACGCATAGATGATATTTCATAATCTAGACCGACAAAAACATATTAATAATTCTGATAACGTGCCAGATGAGATGGACTCAGTAACTGCACTGATGTATTCGCTGTTTTGTTTATTTTTCTGACAATGTTTGCGTATTCCAGAGAATATTCCAGCGCGTTCCGTTCTCTTCACTCTTTAGTCTATTAAACAACACATAAACCTTTTAAAACTGTAGTTTAAAACGAATGCTTATGTTTATGGGGAGTTGATAGACTCACCTGTCATTTATGTATGTTCTCCATTTGAAAACATTAGACTTTGTAAATTTATTTTGCCTGTTGTTAATATGCTGTTGTTATAAATAAAAAGATGCAACAGCAGTAATGTTAAAAAGACACTTTAGTGACAGTGCACTGTATTTTTTTTTCAGTTGCACTCTTTCAGACTCTATTTATTGATGTAGAAGTGTTTTGTTTTGTATGCAAGAAGTGAAATTGCAAATATTACAGTGTTTAAAAAGTGTTAAATAAAACAGTTTGTTCAGTTCAGTGCTGTTGCTATAATTGTGAAAAACAGAAATAACAATAAATAAATATTGATTCTATATATCGGTTATCGGGCACATAAACATGCAAATAATCGGTATCGGTTATAAAAAAAATCAATATCGGTCGATCTCTAATTTTTACGACTTGGCAGCAAAATTGTAAATGCAATCCCTGAAAAATAACAGCACGGCAACAAGTTAGACAAGTCGTGTGCAGAAGTTAAACATGAGCAATACTTAATATTGATGCTTGCGAATGATTTTGCAGGTTGAATGCACGTTGCAAAGACGTCCAGGCCCATTCCATCACAATCCCGCTCCCGTCATTTCGTGTCATATTTATCTAATTGTCTTTTTCAAGGCCAATCAAGTTAGAAGCACACAGCAGCTAAAATTACACAAAGATGACTCACATCTGAAATCATCTAAAGGTTACCTGATTCTAAAGAGCTGTAATTGTACTGGAAAGACTATTAGCTGTGAAAGAGCTCAGAGAAAAAGGACATTGTCATGTTGTTTTGCGTGCCGTTATGCTCAGACACAATGCATGCGAGTGCCATAAGAAATCTTAACCGCTTAGCTTCATACGCTAGTTAATCTGACGGTTTATGAAGTTATTTAATTTGAAAAAAATCTGATTGAATAAATGTTTCAATGACTCATTTAGATTTCACTCGTTTCATTATAGGATGAATCAGCGTGTTTGAACAAATCTCTTGAATGAATGATTCAATGACTCACTCATAAATACTTCACTTGTTTCATTATTGGATGAATCAGCGTTTTTGAACAAATCTCTTGAATGAATGATTCAATGACTCATTCATAAATACTTCACTTGTTTTATTATTGGATGAATCAGCGTTTTTGATCGAATCTCTTGAATGAATGATTCAATGACTCACTCATAAAGACTTCACTTGTTTCATTACTGGACGAATCAGCGTTTTTAAACGAATCTCTTGAATGAATGATTCAATGACTCACTCACAAAGACCTCACTTGTTTCATTACTGGATGAATCAGCGTTTTGAAACAAAACTCTTGAATGAATGATTCAATGACTCACTCATAAAGACTTTACTCATTTCATTGCTGGATGAATCAGCGTTTTTAAATGAATCTCTTGAATGAATGATTCAATGACTCACTCAAAGACTTCACTTGTTTCATTACTGGATGAATCAGCGTTTTTAAACTAATCTTATGATTCAACGACTCACTCATCTACTGATGTAACAATGTAAAACTTATACAATCTTTATTTGAAATCAAGTTATTTTCAAAAGTTGATTTACTCTATTTTGATCAGATGACAAACTGGATAAATGAAGTACAGACTGGCTAATATTCACTAATATTTGAACCTATTTCAGGTTTTGATTCTGGATGATGGCACAAAACAAACTTTATTTCACATTATTTACTCAAAAATCACTAAAAGAAATGAGGTAGCAATTTACAATTTGTTAATGCATGAACATTGAACATTTTTTACAGCATTTATTAATCTAGGTTTATGTTACTTAAAAATAATATTGTTGTTAATTCATGTTCCTTCATAATACATAAATTAGCATTAACATACTAATAAATGCTCTAAAAGTATTGTTCATACGTTGGATAGCAATCAAAACTCAAAATGATTGTGTGCTGTAAAAAATGAATTTTTTTGAAGTTGTAAATAAATCAAATATTATTGGAGAATGTTTACTAAGAAAATTCTAGTGCTGTCAAATCGATTAATCGCATCTGACATAAACATTTGTAAATATATAATAAGTGTGTGTGTGTATGTATGTATGTATGTATGTATGTATATATATATATACACACACACACACACCGATCAGGCATAACATTATAACATTATGAAATGAATAACACTAATTATCTCTTCATCACGGCACCTGTTAGTGGGTGGGATATATTAGGCAGCAAGTGAACATTTTGTCCTCAAAGTTGATGTGTTAGAAGCAGGAAAAATGGGCAAGCGTAAGGATTTGAGCGAGTTTGACAAGGGCCAAATTGTGATGGCTAGACGACTGGGTCAGAGCATCTCCAAAACTGCAGCTCTTGTGGGGTGTTCCCGGTCTGCAGTGGTCAGTATCTATCAAAAGCGCTCCAAGGAAGAAACAGTGGTGAACTGGTGACAGGGTCATGGGCGGCCAAGGCTCATTGATGCACGTGGGGAGCGAAGGTTGGCCCGTGTGGTCCGATCAAACAGACGAGCTACTGGAGCTCAAATTGCTCAAGAAGTTAATGCTGGTCCTGATAGAAAGGTGTCAGAATACACAGTGCATCGCAGTTTGTTGCGTATGGGGCTGCATAGCTGCAGACCAGTCAGGGTGCCCATGCTGACCCCTGTCCACCGCCAAAAGCACCAACAGTGGGCACGTGAGCATCAGAACTGGACCACGGAGCAATGGAAGAAGGTGGCCTGGTCTGATAAATCATGTTTTCTTTTACATCACGTGGATGGCCGGGTGTCTGTGCGTGGCTTACCTGGGGAACACATGGCACCAGGATGCACTATGGGAAGAAGGCAAGCCGGCGGAGGCAGTGTGATGTTTTGGGCAATGTTCTGCTGGGAAACCTTGGGTCCTGCCATCCATGTGGATGTTACTTTGACACGTACCACCTACCTAAGCATTGTTGCAGACCATGTACACCCTTTCATGGAAACGGTATTCCCTGGTGGCTGTGGCTCTTTTAGCAGGATAATGCACCCTGCCACAAAGCAGAAATGGTTCAGGAATGGTTTGAGGAGCACAACAACGAGTTTGAGGTGTTGACTTGGCCTCCAAATTCCCCAGATCTCAATCCAATCGAGCATCTGTGGGATGTGCTGAACAAACAAGTCCGATCCATGGAGGCCCCACCTCGCAACTTACAGGACTTAAAGGATCTGCTGCTAACATCTTGGTGCCAGATACCACAGCACACCTTCAGGGGTCTAGTGGAGTCCATGCCTCGACGGGTCAGGGCTTTTTTGGCAGCAAATGGGGACCAACACAATATTAGTCATAATGTTATGCCTGATCGGTGTATATACACACACATATACACATACACACATATATATACAAACATTTATGTTAGATGCGATTAATCGATTTGACAGCACTAGAAAATACTATTTCAGTTTTTCTACTTAAAAACGTCATGTTTACTTCAATGTGATACTTGATGTTTCTTAGTACAGTTGTTAATTGTGAAATTTACTAGCAATTTCTGAGTGAAAATTGTTTCCACAATTGTGTATTCGCTGCAATATTAGTGAATAAATAAGAAAAACAGCAGGCTAAACATCATTCAATATTCTCCACCATGGGAATACAACACACAAGTCAAAAGTCAGCATTTGTATTTCTGAGTATATTTCCAAAAAGCCAGTTCCATCATATGAATCTACCATTTTATGATGCGCAAATCCCATTCCCTAAAACACCACAACAGCTCCTTATCGGAGGCTGAGAAGATATCAGGAGCAATCGTGTTTTTCATCAGTCTCAGCCCGCGCTCTGGTTTGTCACGGAAAATGAGAAGCTATTGCGGGTGAGGAGGAGGGATTTCAGCTTCTAGAATAAAAGTACGCTGAACACGCCAATGCATAATGCAAGAGCCGCGGTGTGTTTGTACGTGATGATGATTTGCTCTGCGCAGAATGAGACGAGCGCCGAAAACGGTCTTTATCGCCACACTCCTGCTACACATCAGAGATTTCTACTGTTTGTTTGTTTGTGTGAACGCAGGAGAGAGCCATGCACTTAACAACACTGATTTAGATCAGCAAACCTACAGCAAGCGTCACTGTGACTAGAACTCATACTCACTTTAGAGTTCAGTGTTCCTGTACGGATTCATCAGACGCTGGACCAGATAATCCCACAGACGCACACGGAGGGAGGAACCACAACCATATCTAGATATACAGAGTTTCATAGCATAGCAACACCCTAGCAACCACCTTGCAACTACTCTGAACTCCATAGGAACTTAGGAACGTAGAAAAATGCCCTGGCAACCACCCAGAAGACCCTGGCAACCCACCTAGCAACTGCTTGTCTCATAATAACTTATAAACATCAAAGTAATGCCCTAGCAACCACCCTCAGCATCCTAGCAACTAGAACACCTTAGAAACTTTGTAGAAATGCCCTAGCAACCACTCTCAGCACCCTAGCAACCACCTAACAACTAAAACACTTAGAAACTTTGTAGAAATGCCCTAGCAACCACTCACAGCACCCTAGCAACCACTTAGCAACTAAAACACTTAGAAACTTTGTAGAAATGCCCTAGCAACCACACACAGCACCCTAGCAACAAAAAAAACCTTAGAAACTTTGTAGAAATGCCCTAGCAACCATCGACAGCACCCTAGCAACCACCCAGCAACTAAAACACTTAGAAACTTTGTAGAAATGACCTAGCAACCACCCTCAGCACCCTAGCAACCACCTAGCAATGACTTAGCAACCACACACAGCACCCTAACAAACCCTTAGCAACTAGAACACCGTAAAACTTTGTAGAAATGCCCTAGCAACCACCTAGTAACTAGAATACCTTAGAAACTTTGTAGAAATCCCCTAGCAACCACCCACAGCACCCTAGCAACTAGAACACCTTAGAAACGTTGTAGAAATGCCCTAGAAACCACTCTCAGCACCCTTGCAACCACCTAGTAACTAGAAAAACTTAAAAAACGTTGTAGAAATGTCCTAGCAATCACCTAGCAACTAGAACACCTTAAAAACTTTGTATAAATGCCCTAGCAACCACCCACAGAATCCTAGCAACTAAAACACCTTAGAAACTTTGTATAAATGCCCTAGCAACCACACACAGCACCCTAGCAACTAACACACCTTAGAAACTTTGTATAAATGCCCTAGCAACCACACACAGCACCCTAGCATCGAAGTGGTCAAGCATTGCTCACATTTTCTTGACAAATGTGAAAATGTAGTTACTGTTAAGAGTCTGTAACTGTGCCTAGTTCATGAAAAACCCTTGTGTGGTTGCCGAGCCATCAACTATGATGCCTTATGTAAAGGTTAGTTTCATTTATAGAGAACAGAGAGAGATATGCAAGCGCCTGGACCGTCCATCACCGCTATATGTGTGAAGGAAGAACACATTTTTCCACAACCGCTATGACATTTACAAGAGACTCGTGAGAAAGAGAGAGAGAGATGGTCTATTTTAAAGAGAAAAAGTGGTAGAGACATTCAGAAAGTTGGTGTTTGGTGAGAAATGAGAGTGGGAGGGGTTTCCCCAGGTGAGAGTGAATGAGTAAGAGCGAGAGAGATACAGAATATGATGGTGTGAGAGAAGCTGTGCTTTCATAATGCTGGAGATCTGCAGGTTGTGTAAAGGGGACATAAATCATATATTTTTATCATATAATTTAAAGTCAGTTAACGTTTCCTGTACCAAAAACAGTTTTATAATTTTTCTGCATTTTCCTGCCTCTTGTTATTTTGCCGCAGTGCCTTTAAGACTAATACGAAAACGCCCTGTTCTCTTTGCGGGTTTGCTGTCGGTTCAAAATACTGCTCTATATCCCTCAATAACAGTCTTTCTGTGAAGCATAAAAGCAATCGTAAAACAATCTTCATTTCACTTTACAGTTTATTCTGCCCAAAAACTGTCATGTAAAATTCTTTTATGTACCATTTAGGGGCAGGCAAATCTGAAATAGTTGATACACATGATGTGGAAAATGCTCAAAATATATAAATTATACATTCAAAAATATATAGTGCAGCAAACAATGCACCAGACATCAGTGACACAGTATGTGATCAGAATTTCTGTGCATCCTAAAGATTTCATTAACAAGAAAAAACAACAAAGCAGAATATCCACCTGGTTTTTAATGCAAGAGCAGGCATAACCTTTTTTAAATAAAGTTATTTATCTGTACAAAAACAGATTTTGCTGCTTGAACCCTAGTGAAAAATAAATATACTAAAATATATTTGAAATACATTAAGTACACTACAAATACATTTACATACGTACCTAATATAAATACCCTGCAATTGTACTTCCGGTCCACTAAACTGGTATCCTTAAAGTCTGCTAAATTGGAACAACTAATTTTGTACTTTAGTTATCCGGAAATAGTGCTGAGGTCCAACTAAAGACATACTTAAGTATATTTGATTGTGCTAAAGTGGAACTATTGCAAGAATACTTTATATATTGCATGATATTATACAGAGATCATACTATCCTTACTAATAATGATATTAAAACTTAATATTAAGCAATGTGCATTGTACAATAAAGAAGTACTCCAAATGAACTGTAATTATAATATTTATATTTGTAAGTCTCAAGCAATGTCAATGGATTTGTAGTATACTTAGTATGAATGTATTTTAAATGCAATTTTGGTTAGTTTTATTCACTAGGGAAGTATTTGTTATTATATTAGTTTATTATTATCATAATCATCGCAATCGAGTCTTGCAGCTTTGAAAAATAAGGTGCATATAGTTCTTCTCATGGATATCTAGTACTTACTACTAAATGTCTCAAACAAAACTCGCAAAACATTGGCAAATCCAATTAGTTGCTATTCAGAAAGAATAATTAAACATAAAATCAACCTGGTAACTTTTAAACACAATTCGTTACCTGGCTGACTGATAATAATCTGCATTTTTCACAAGTTTTTTCCATTTTTGTGTGCAATATGCATCAGCAAACAGACTTTGGGTGACATTTGAGGTTAATTTTTTTTTTTTTTTTTTTCAACACTGTCTTTATTGATTTTGAAACATTAACACCAGAAACAAAACAAAACACACATACCAAAAAAAAAAAAAAAAAAGGAATTCAACACCTGGTACATTAATAACATAGCACATGATACATATTAAGCCAGGTTACACAGAAAACAGACTGTTAGGATCGGTTTCTTTCAAAAATCCCATAAAAGGATTCCATACTTTGAAAAGCTGAGTTTATGTGAGTTTTTCCAAAGCCAAACAATATGACAATTCCTGTAACCACTGTTTAAAATTAAGGCTTTCTGTATTTTTCCAATGACGTTCTACTGTGAGTTTTGCTTGTAATAAACAGAAAGTCAACATTTTCTTACCAGAACTGGATAATCATTTGAGGTTTATTAATTAAGTACCAACTGTGATACTGGTATATTTCTCTGGTGTTTGAGAGTAATAATATCCTAGCTAACAGGAAATGTTCTTAAAACGTTCTGGAAAGGTTCTCTCAAAGTTATGAACAAACATTGTTTGTTCAAAGTTATCTGGTCTTTAATAACATTCTCAAATCGTTAGCACAAAAATTTTTTTATTTATACATCATTCATGGAACGTTTTTTAAATGTTGCTGACCTTGATACTTGTTTCAAAACATTCCGAGAACACTCAAAAGTAACATTCTCATAATGTTTGAAGAATGATACGATGGAATGTTCATGTCACGTTTGCATGAAACATTTTTAAACGTTCAGGCGTTTTCAGAGAACGTTAATGTTTTCATAACTTATGGGAACTACAGCATAGAACATATTTTTGTTAGCAGGCATCTATCATACGAATGGGTGGGCTAAATTTCCAAAGACCAAACTAGCCTAGTTGACGTGTAAATGTGGGCGGTCATGTGTTGGAACGAGCCATTTTTGCTGCATGCCGTCTAATACTTTGTTCATTGTGACGTTAAAACGTACCTGCCATTTGCTCTTTGAATAATGAAATCGGTTGGTAAAAGCAGTCATGGCTTGTATAACTTATTCAAAAGCACATTAGCAATCAGCAAAACCAGCAAGTTAGTGCCTTATGGAGGAAAGTGTTTACAAAGGACCCCTAATGAAGTCTTAATTATGTTTAATCACGTTGCCAACCTCATTGTTGTTTTGATATGGAATAGTGACTGAACAGAACATGCAAATGTTTAGTGAGCTAATGGTTGACGTGCAGCTGCGAACGCAGTCATTTCTTAACTCATTCCGCATGATGACCTTTTAAGTGGAGCAAAAAGAGCGAAAGTGACAATGCTGATGAATAATGGATGATTAAAAAGGCTTTCGAAAAGCTTAATGGTGGAATTAAATTTACTATAATAACTGATTTGCATGGGGGCCCGTCATTCCTCTAATATTTAAAGTGGAAGTTTAAATATAGCTTTATGGCATGGCATTGAGAGATATGATAAAACGCATTGTATGCATTATGCACACTTCAACATCCGGCTGTATTCGAGGAGAGACAGTTTTCATTGTATAATTCAAGGTCAGCTGCATCTTAGTTTATTCCTCATATTCACAAGAAACATCAAGACCTAAGCATGGCAAGTACAGGGTGGAATATGCATTTTAGTTTTAAATAATGCTTTACCAAATTATAAAAAGATTAACACTTAACCTCTTCAATGGGGTTCTATTTAGAACTCTGACTCAACTTTAAAGAACCACTGATGCCAAAAAAGTTCTATATAAGGAGAAATATCTTAAATTATTGCATAATACTTTCATGTTTAATGGGTTATTCCATTTGTGTGTGTGTGTGCGCGCGTGTGTGATAAAGTATGTTTACGAGCTGTTTAATTCATAACGTTCAATAAAAATAAATCAAAACTAAATCATGATCCCATGATGGGAAAACGTTCTATATATAAAGCAACTGATGGAACCCTTTAAGATTCTATAGAACCTTTCCTTTTAAGAGTGTTATAGGTTTGTTGAAATCAATAACTCTAATTATAAGCAATATACTAGTGATGCTTGGCTTTGTGAATCCTAGCTAACAGAGGTTTTCTCAAACATTAATAGAATGTTTGTTCAATGTTATCTGGTCTTTAATAACATTCTCAAATTGTCAGCACAAAAACGTTATTTATACATCGTTCATGGAACGTTTTTCTGAATTTTTTTTAAATGTTGCTGACCTTGATACTTGTTTCAGAACATTCAGAGAACATTCAAAAGTAACATTCTCATAATGTTTGAAGAATGATACGATGGAATGTTCATGTCACGTTTGCATGAAACATTTTTAGAACATTGAGAGAATTCTGAGAACATTCAGTAATAATGATGGGAAAAGGTTCCATATATTTGACCCTGGACCACAAAACCAGTCATAAGGGTAAATTTTTTTAAATTGAGATTTATATATCATCTGAAAGCTGAATAAATAAGCTTCCCATTGATGTATGGTTTGTTAGGATAATATTTGGCTGAGATGCAACTATTTGAATATCTGGAATCTGAGGGTGCAAAAAAATCTAAATATTGAGAAAATCGCCTTTAAAGTTGTCCAAATGAAGTCCTTAGCAATGCATATTACTAATAATAATAATACATTTTTGATATATTTACGGGAGGAAATTTACAAAATATCTTCTTGGAACATGATCTTTACTTAATATCCTAATGTTTTTTGGCATACAAGAAAAATTGATCATTTTGACCCATACAATGTATTATTGGCTATTGCCACAAATATACCCGTGAGACTTATGACTGGTTTTGTGCTCCAGGGTCACATATATGAAGCAACTGATGGAACCCTTTAAGATTCCTTCTAAGAGTGTTATATGTTCGATCAAATCAATAAGTCTAATTATAAGCAATATAATAGTGATGCTTGGCTTAGTGAACACCACCAACCAAAACAAGACAAGACAAAGAAACTCTCAGCCTTTCTGTCCTTCAGTGTTTCACTGACTGTAAATGCGTTTGTTTTCATTTCGCTGTGTCTCTAAACGAGCGTAGCATTGTATTATTCATCTCCCCCAGAGCTATGACTATATCTGCGTCCTCATACTCTCCGTCCTGCCGCTACCAAGACAACAGCAATGGGTTTAAAACAACAGGCAATTAATGAGGAACGAGTGGCGTTCTGCAGTATTTTAAGGGCGATTGAAAAGCTTTCAGTGGCCTTGGACGTGGAGTGTCGGTGTGGGAGGCCGAAAGGAGTCGCTCCTTCGTCTGTGTTTCTCTACTCGAGGTGATATGGAGTTGATTTAGGTGCCGGATATTTAACCTCTCTTGCCGATGGCTGTTATTAAGACAATTATCAATCATTTAACTCTTTCCCTGCCATCGTTTTTGATCATTTTCACAAAACATTCATGCCCCCAGTATATTTTGTTGTATGAATGTATGCAATATATCAAAAGAAAAAAAAAAGTTTAAAAGGTCTGTTCTTTTTTAAAAAGCTTTTAAACAAAAAATAAGTTTTATTCTAGTTTCATGCACACTTGAATGTGGGTGTAAGTTTCATAAAAAAAGCTACATTTTGAGCAAAAGGCAGTTTTTTTGGTGAAAAATAGGGGTGTAACGATACACTTGTGTCACGATTCGATATAAATCGCGATACTGAGCTCACGATACGATATGTATCGCGATATTTTAAGCCAAAATAAAGAAGAGGTTTTTGGGTTTTTTTTTTCACTTTTTTATTATTATTAAAATAATATTATTATTAGTGTATTATTATCAGGACCCACAAATATTCCCCCATTGCATTATTATACGTTATATTCAACATTATATATAGTCGTTTAATGTAGTAATGTCACTGAAACTCCGTAAACGTAAATTTATTTCTCTCACACATTACTTGCGCTTTCAATATAAGAATAAACCATCTAAAATGCTTTGAATAATCATACTACTAAAACTAAATGTGATCTGGTGATTTAAATGATGTTTGCGCTTTGACTTTGAGGAGTGCCGTTCCAGCGCGTGCGCTTCAGACGATCAATGCAATCCGTCACAGTTCTAATCGCAAGAAAGCGCGTCAAAATGACCACTCAAACTGTAAATGTTTAGCTCATCCAAAAATTTTAATTCTGCATTTGCTCACTCTCATGTTGTTTTCGCGTGTCACACAATCATTTGAACGTCCGTGTTTACTACAGTATGCGCGTCGTTGTAAATCTGTTCATCATATAAAGCCATCGTGTCTCTTCAGAAGACTTGGATTTGGATTAGACACACATTAGTTATTTTTACGATGCCTTTACATTTTTTGGATCTTTTAAGTTTGAGAGGAATGGACTTTAAATGGAGGGACAGAAATATCTCAGGTTTCATAAAGAATATCTTCATGTGAATTATACCTTGAAGTTGAGCCTTGGATAAAACAACTCTATATCGCGAATCATATCGTTTACATCAACGATACATATCGTTGCATTTTTATATTGCGATATATCGATTAACGATATATCGTTACACCCCTAGGGAAAAACAAACCAAAATTTGATGCATTATTTAACGAAAATCCTGACCTTGGCCATTGGTCTTCTGTACACGACTGAGACTCTATTAGTGCGGCAAGTTGTGAGAAATCAAGATGAATAAAAACGCGACATGATTTCTTCTTTGTTGAATATATCCGTTGTGTTCGGCGCAACAAAAAGTTATCGCATTCATTCACATCTGTATCGGTCTGGAGATATTCAACTCAGTGAAGAAAGTACATGGATACTTTTTTGGGACTTCTAGATGTTGTATTTCATGTTGCATATTTATTAATCTCAATTTTCTGGGCGAATAGAGTCTCACGAACACAGTCGAGCACAGAAGACCAACGGCCAAGGTCAGGATTTCCGTTAAACACCGCATTGTTCCAAATATAAAACAAAGGTTTTTCTTCGAAAGAACTGGTTCGTCTTATATTCAGGGTCTAGACTTTTACATGTCAATAATACACCCATAACAATAGGTGGCGCCAAATACACGTAAAACGGTGTGTGAGAGTGTAATGTTATGTTTGTAATAACTTTTGTAAATGTTTGTAATGTCTTATTAAAATCACTAACAGTCAAAGAAAAGCGTACCGTCTAAGAACCACATGACTGTCATGTTTGCGTGCCTCGCTGACGGGACCAAACTTCCAACATGCATGATTTTAAAACGTGAGATGATTTCAAAACTATAATATGATTTCACTTCTACGGTTATTGAAATTATGGTAGGCTACATGGTTTTCACTATGAGATGGATAGCCTAATTGTTATATAATTCAGATGGGCTACAGGTTATTTTTATGGGATGCCAAAAAGTGTTTATTTTTAAAAGTGACCGTTCGTATATTTTACCAGTAGAAACATTTAAATTCAAATAAAAGTATTTTCTTTATAAAATACAAAAGGTACATCTTGAAGGGGGGGGGTCGTCTTATATTCTGAACAATATGGTAATACATTAAATTTCGGTTTGTTTTTTTACCAAACCCTATCATATACCACCAGAACACTTGGAAAATACGGCATTCTTGATACTTTTGCATCTTTTTTAAAGGGGTGGTTGATGATTTCACTTTTTTAACTTTAGTTAGTGTGTAATGTTGCTGTTTGAGCATAAACAACATCTGCAAAGTTACAACGCTCAAAGTTCAAAGCAAAGGGAGATATTTTCTTTTACAGAAATCTCTTTTTAAGGACTACAACAAACGGCTGGTAGGGACTACAACAAGCTTCTTCACAGGTATGTAGGGGTGTAACAATATTCAAACCGAACCGAAAAACCGCGATACACCATCCACGGTATGAACCGCGATACTCTCATGTCGAAACGAGCGCACCCCGCCCCCTGCTGCCCCAGCCCAGCTCTCACTTCACCTTATGCCACAAAATTATTTTTTCCTTCCTTGACATTTGATTAAACAGTAATTAGTACACTTTTAACAACTAATAAGAGCTGTATTTTTACTAAATATTATTATAATAATATTATTTACTAAATATACACTAACTTTTGACTTCCAAGTGCATGTCACGTGACTTCGGTGATCGCTCAAGTCACATGGTGGACAGGCAAAGAGAGCCAGTTTCCCTATTTAGCCAGGTAGGCTAAATGCTACCTTGGAGTCCCAGCAACATCGTCATTTTCGTAGCTTGTTACGAAATAAAAAAATCTCTCTCACCTCAGAAAACCGCTTTCCTGTCATGTCAGCCGTTATACTGTGCTCGTAGCGCACACTCTTTAATTACACGCGCAAATGCGGCGGCGCTCGCTGTATATCACTTCATATATAAAGCGCAAGAGAAACTACAAGCATGCAATGTTACGTTGTCAATTCATAAGTCATGAAATAAAAGTAAAGTACCAATAAATCACGTAACTGGTTCGACGTGTGTTCGCTGGGAAGGCATGCAGGTGTGATGTTCCTTCTGTTCATCAGGAGCAGTTTATATGATTCATTAACAGTTCATTATGTATTGTGTGTTCACCATGGTAACTGTTTTTTCCATAACCCCAAAATGCCACTTTATTTTCACTTTATGCTATTTTGTTTATTTTTACATTAGTGTGGTGGCTACTTTATTGTGTTAACAAGAACTGCTAATAAATAGCTTTAACTTATAGGCCTATTTATTCATCAGTATTAGTCATATTCATACAATTTATGTGTTTAAGTGGGACATTACTTGTGTGTGTGTCATCAATTTTAATGAAATAAATGTGCTTGTTTTGTTTTTTTTAAAACATGGTAAATGGTAAAATGAGTAGATTATATCTGACTAGACAGTGGAGGCATTTATTTCATTTTAGTTTACTCAGGTATGCTAACTGCTCTAAAGAAAATGTGAAGCCAATGTATAAAGGTAATAAAGATTAAAGAAGTTAATAAGTTAAATTTGTTATTAAGTTAAAAGTGAATCTAGTGTTATTATTGCTGGCGCTCTGCCATGAACCCCGCCCCACAGCAAACCAAACCGTGGCTCCAAAACCGTGATATGAATCGAGGCATAGGTGTATCGTTACACCCCTACAGGTTAGTGACATCGCTAACCCTATAATTTACATAAACCCGCCCCTGGGAACGCAACAAAGGCCATGTTGAGAAGAGGAAGAGTTGTTGTAGTCGAGCACATTTGGGAGTCGCTCAAGCTGTCATCCGTCTTTCACATTTATTGCAATACAGTACGAACACAAATGCAATAGCATGTCATAAAAGCTAGATGACAACATAAGTTGTAATCGTAATTAAACTAAACTACACCTGTTCTCTCTTCATGCAGCATACAGTCAAACCAAAAATGATTCAGACACAGATATAATGTTTCACTAGTGTGTGCAGGACACTATAGTTCATTTATGTAAGTGAGGAGAGCAAAATAAAGTAAACTGTGACATATTATACCCAATTCTTCATACAGTGACTACCAGTAAAACTGATAAAAATTTGGGACCAAAATGATTCAGACACTTTGACCTGAGCATGTTTTGCTGAAGTGCGAAATTTTGATTTTAGGCCCATCCAGGTCTTCATCTACTTTTAATTTAGGTTCTATCTCCGCAACTGTTCAACCTCATGTAAGGAATCTTGGGGTTACATTCGATTCGTCACTAAATTTTGAGAAACAAATCAGTTCAGTGGTAAAGGGCAGTTTGTTTCACTTGAGATCGATTGCGAAATTAAAACAGTTTTTGTCTCCAAAAGATTTAGAGAGCGTAATCCATCACGTCTGTAATTCCCTGTACTGTGGCCTGCCTCAAACTACAATCTCTCACCTGCAAATTGTCCAAAATGCTGCAGCGAGACTTCTTACCGGCACAAAAAAGAGAGATCACATTTCTCCCATTTTAGCGACTTTACATTGGCTTCCTATTAAGTTCAGAATCAGATTTTAAAGTTGCAGTATTTGTGTACAAGGCTCTATCTGGTGTTGCACCAAAATACATAAGTGACCTTCTGATTCCTTACACTCCCCAAAGAACTCTTAGGTCTTGTAATCAGCTTCTTTTAACTGTCCCACGTTTTCACTGTAAAACTAAGGGTGGTCGGGCCTTCTCTGCTGCAGCACCTGAACTCTGGAGCAGTTTCTGAGGTCTGCTCCTTCATTAGCCAGCTTTAAATCGGCTCTTAAATCTCATCTGTTCTCTCTGGCTTTTGAGTAGATCGATATTGGTAGATTTTTATATTTATTTATTATTTGAATTGTATCGGGTCTAATGTGTTTATATTGTGTATCTGCCTTGTTTCTTTTTATGCTTTCTTTTTATATGCACATTGACTTACTGTACAGCACTTTGGCATAACTCTGTTGCTTTTAAATGTGCTATAGAAATAAAACTTGACTTGAAGTGTTTTTTTTTTAGTTGCTAATGCGACCTTTGACACCACAGACTGAACAAAATGAAGCATTGCTTGGTCATTGGTTGACCTAAATTAGGGCTGGGCGATAAAACGTTAACGATATGTATCGCGATAGACACGTAATCGATATAAATAAAAAATGCGTTCGATAAAACGTTCGATAATTTTTTTTTCTTCGTCGGAAGAAACAAGAGGTTGCGAAGCAAGTTTGGTTGCATTAACAAAGGCACTCACTCTCTGGTAACCAAGCAACGTAGGGAGTGACACGCTAACAGCCAATCATGTAACAGGATCATGTTTGGTTGCGCCATATCGTTGTCTCGTGTTGGATTCTTCAGTAACAGTCAGAACCGGCATGGAGTGATAAGTGGAAAATGAGTGCCGCAGCGAGCGAGGAAATTGTTGATAAAACAGGAAAACAAGTCAGCTCGTCAGTTTTTTGGATTTTATAAGTCTAACCGTCTGCAAATTATGCAAGACCGTTGTCCCCACCAAGACTGGTAATACCTCCGCAGCTCGAGCCTCGGCTGACTGCGCACGCGCCTCGTCCGTTTGGGGAGGTGTTTATACTCGACGCGCTCGCCGTTGTGCTATTCTTTGAAACGACATGGAGAGGTACTCTGCATCAGTGCCTTATGACAAAGCATCTCTAAACAGTACAAAGAAATAACGGAGGCACTGCACCTTAATGTTAAGAGATAACTGTTAAGTGTTCATTGTGATTTTAGACTTATGTTTACATTTTAATTATTTGAGTGTTTTCCATGGTTGTGTTGACATTTCTGCCTTTATAACTGAGGGGATTATAATCAGAAGAAGGTTAAGTTTAAAATAAAAATGTTTAAATGTAATATATTTTTCTCCTGGTCCTTATTTTAAACAGTTCATAAAAAATATCAATAATTACCGATATCGACCGATATGAAACACTTATATCGTGACACAGTTTTCAGCCATATCGCCCAGCCCTAACCTAAATTGGTATTATCTAATTGTGTAGTTAAATCTAACAGCTGATTGGTTGATTGTAATCCATTATATCCCTTTCTATCAAAGTTATCTGACATTATCAAGATGAATTTGTTCTGACACAGTTTAACTCTGAGTTCTTGTCATATTTTATTACCATTTTCTAAACTATAGCGAATAAACTGTGATAATGTGAGAAAATGTTGAAGGTTTCTGAATAAATTTTGGTTTGACTGTATATTCTCTGGCTCTGTGCATCTTACAACAGTTCCCACACGAGTGATTTATAGATTATCATGAGAGAATATGCTAATCAATGACTTGAAGATAGTTAACTCATAAATTCATCAACTAACCCTTCAGAAACGACAATAAAGAGAAATTGTTCTGGGGATGTTTTAAAAAATATAAAAATAATCAAATTGCTCATTTAGGATTAGAGATTGTAACAAACAAAATATTAAATACAGCTGTGTAACTTGTTTTGCTGACCCAGAATACCCAAGAAATCGAGTTATTTTTGCAATTACATTTTTTGACTTTTCTGGAGCAGAAATGACAGACTTCACCTTTAATAAACCGACTCATGAATGTGCACACATCTCTCTTCAGCGCCGCCCTCTCCAGACCCATAAACAAAGCCAAACATTAATATAAAATATAAATGTTCAGCAGTCTGCATTTAAAGTGAACCTCTCAGTTTTTGAAAAGGGAAAACACACCAACCTTACAATGTAAATCAGCCTTATTGTGTCTCACTGCAATATAAAGGATTTTCAATCACATTAGTAAGTACGGACCAAACACATCCTTTACTTTTCATGCCAAACAAAGTGTTTTCTAGCAATCAGCAGCTATACTGTACAAAACACAGCAGCATTATTACGCTAAGAGAAACTATAGCGTGATTTCACATGTAAATGATTTGTTTCTAAAGGCAGGGACACAAACACAGAGGTTGGGTTTGAATAAGGGGGTCGGTCTCACCATGAAAAGAAGAAACTCACTGTTAGATTGCAATCAAGGTTTTGTGCACGGCTCTCATAGAAAAGAAGCACGATCGTTCACTAACAAGTATACTTCTCTGCACACTCAAACTCCTGTCTGTTCAAAGAGGGCTACACTTGCATGTAGGGGAGAACGCTTTTTGTCTTTCTCAGTTTGTGTAAATCCACTTGGGGTTCAGAGTATTTATTTTTCCCCACATTAATTTCACACGTCTAGTACAATTATGTGGTTTCGTTTCATTAATACAGTGCATACTTTTTTCTTGATATACCCCAAAAGAATGGAAGTGAAATGTGACAACATGCCCCATAGGAGGGGTACATTATAATAAAAAAATCTAATACAAAAACATACAAGACAAACTAAAATATTTTGTCAGTAAAATACTACTATTAACTTTTTCAAATAAAATAATGGCATTTTTACTAATTCAAAATAAACAAATTTTTGAGTTTGACAACAAACACGTCGCAAAACACAGCTATACAGCATAGTTCAAAACATAATAATTATTAATAATTTCTGAATATTGACTCTCAGTTTTTATTCACCTCTTTCTCATGGTTTCTCAATAGAATTCATAAAAGTATAGAATATAATAGCATATTTCTAATAGGGGCTCATTGTAACGCAGTGTGACAACATGCCCCACCTGCACAACTGAGATTTAAACCTGGCTCATGTCTTCTGCTGGTTAGATCAGCATTAAAGAACGATCTCAACTGTTAAATAACAGATATAAGATTCAAATAATATCAGATTTGTCTCATTTTAAATAAACACAAAAACAGACATGAACAATTAAGTTAGAAATTTACTTTTGCTATGGTTAAATAAATGTTCAGTGATATCTTCCAAAGATTTTTTAATTTTGGTGCAATTTTTTCTCTATATAGTGTTGATATGGCAACGAGTAAATACACAAAGTTTCGTCATGCTGGCATGTGTGGAAAGTTTTAAACCATGTGTGTTACAACGATGCCCGTGTTAGGTTGTTCCCCGCTCACCCCTACTTCTCGTCAACGATTGCTACTGTATAGCTTATTTATGGAATAACAATCAATAGTTATTACAATCCTCATGCATTATTGTTCCATGTGATTTTATTTTACTTCCCACATATTCTCACCATGTTATGTTTGATCTTGTCATACTGAGAATGTACATGTGAGCAACACCTGCAGTCAGGGACGGTGCATAAATTCACAGGCCTGGGACAGCTTGTTTATGGGTGGATCCCCTCGTCACAAGGCTGTCCCCCTGACAACGGCCCGTCTACAGTCGCATTCACATACAGTCGCATGCGTTTCCAATGTGAACTTGCTGCCATCTAGTGCACTACACTGCACACTACACAGTGCTGTCCAGGATAGATATACAAACTAAATCTGAAACCTAGAGATGCAAGTCTGTTAAGTTCACCACGTCTGTATTTATTTGATCAAAAATACAGTAAAAATTGTGAAATATTATTCCAGTGTAAATCAGCTGTTTTCTATGTGAATATATAGTAAAGTGTAATTTATTCCTGTGATCAAAGCTGAATTTATCATCATTACTCCAGTCTTCAGTGTCACATGATCCTTCAGAAATCATTCTGATATGATGATTTTGTGCTCATATAATAATGGATCTTCTTTTTATCAATTTTGAAAACCATTTTTGGAAGCTTAATATTTTTGTGAAAACCGTGATACATTTTTGTCAGGATTCTTTGATGAATAGAAAGTTCAAAAGAACAGCATTTATTCGAAATAGAAATCTTTTGTAACATTATACATGTCATTACTGTCTCTTTTGATCAATTTGTTGCTGAATAAAAGTATTATTATTATTGTTTTATATATTACTTAACCCAAACCTTTGAATGGTAGTGTATCACGGTTTCCACACAAAAAAATGAAACAGCAGGACTGTTTTCAACATTGATAATAATCATAAATGTTTCTTGAGCATCAAATCATCATATTAGAATGATTTCTGAAGGGTCATGTGACACTGAAGACTGGAGTAATGATGATAAATTCACAGGAATAAATTACACTTTACTATATATTCACATAGAAAACAGCTGATTTACACTGGAATAATATTTCACATTACTGTTTTTTCTGTATTTTTGATCAAATAAATGCAGCCTTGGTGAGCAAAAGAGGCTTCTTTCAAAAACATTAAAAAATCTTAATGTTTCCAAACTTTTGACAGGTATACAGTACTAGTCAAAGGTTTGGAAACATTAAGATTTTTTAATATATACACACACACATTTATTATATATTTACAAACTTTAAGGGCCCTATCATACACCCGACGCAAGTGTTTTCTGCTAGTTTCAGCCCGACACAGTTCTCATGTTCACGTCCAGCTCCACGTTGTTTAAATATCAAATGCACTGGCGCATCTGTTCACCCATGAGCGTCTGGTCTAAACCAGGTGTGTGTTCAGGAGCATTGTTGGAGCGTTGCTATTGTGAGGAACTGAAAACGACTGCGCCGTTGACCAACACAAACCTGCTCTAAAGTCAATAGTGCAGTATTTTTTGTGTTATTTAAAGGGTGTGTTAGTAATATGAGCCTATAGGCGGTGCACAACGCGCACACACTCTGCTTATTACACACAGCAGCACATACACTCTGATTATTACACACACAGGGATGCGCAGCAGCACACACACATGCCAAATATTAAAAATAAAAGGATTACAATGTAAAAGATTATTATTGTCTACATAAAGATAAAAATGCCTACATGTCATAATAGTCATTGCATGTATCAGAATTAAAAGCTTTTTGACTTTCCGACTAATAATCACCACAGTGAGAGGCTCAGTCACCTCCGTCTGCATGTAAAAAGATAATAGGCCAAACCACACTGACCGGCGGGTTTGCAGCCCCACTTGCGGTGTCGAGGGCGATTGCCACAGCGATCACAAGCATCGGTGTTTTCACAGCGAAAGATACAAGGCTGTTTTCTGCCGTAGTAAACGGATTCCAGGCCCTTCCTCATCGAGAGAAAGACCAGCGCAAGGATGTGTTCACAGACTGAAGGAGAACGCTGTGCTGTTGCAGAACTAGGTGTTGTATTTATTTTACCATCTCTTTCTCTAAATGTGTACATGGATTTTTCAATAATTCGTTGATTATTATGGCATATTTATCTAAATGTGTTCTGTTTTTCTAACTCTTGCAAGTGTAATGATACAAATTATAATTAAAATATTGTCTTTTTAACAATGTGAAACCCCTGTCACTGTTGTACTTAAATTTTATCTAGTCTTTTTATTTCTGCTCTTCCTCAGTGCAGGATGAGGGTGAAGAAGCTGAAACGACCTAATCCCAAGAAAACACCATTGGAAGATCTCCCTGAAGGGACTTTTTGAGTATTTGTTTTAAAATTTCAATTGAGTTATTATTTGACATAAAATATATATTTAAATTTTACAAAGAAACATGCAGAATTTTGTCTGAGAAATAAAAGGACACTTTTATTTTATAATTTGTATCGTATCGTGAAATTAGTATATTGTGAATCGTATTGCATCGTGAGTTGAGTGAATCGTTACATCCCTACTGTTTGAAACCTGCAATTGCAGTTATTTGTGGAATTATCATCTTTACGTGGGTTGTGCAGATGAATCTAATGTTTTGAGGAGTGTGTGTGGCTGTCAGTCACCGCACCGGTGTGGATGCTGTACTTCGGAATCACAGATACTACGTCTTGGAAGTATGACCAAAATAATACGTTTCACCGGAAAATGTCATCTGAACAAGTAAGTAACATGTCTGCCACTTTTGTTCTGACCGACTGTAAAAAGCATTACAATAAATCTCGCTACCAATGGTGATTAAATCTAACGATCGCTTAGCTCATATCACATCAAACCATGCAAATTATTATTATTGTTATACTTTGTTTTCAAATTGTTATTGTTAACAACATCAGCATTGCGTGACTACGTGTATTTAGTGTGTATTAGAGTTACCTGTAATTTTAATTTCTGTACAGTCTAATCTTTTGCTTTTGACTCCGGGTGAATCTCCAGTTGTCACTGATGATGTCGTTTGGACCTTTCTGGATTACAATCCGCCATCAAAATGATACGTTAAATTATTCCAGCTGCTGTGAGAAAAGTCTATAAATGATCCACCACCTGCAACATCCTCACATGTGTTAGCCTACTAGCCGGACTCCTCCTTTATGTGTACAGACGTGACGAAATCCACCAGTGCCACTCAAATTATAACACATTATTACAAGCGTACCGTTGTGAATCGGGCTAAGGTAAGGAGATAGTTTTGAACACTGGCTGGTTATGTACTTGCTCAATATTTGATTTTGGATCATTTTTAACCAAAAAAAAGTTACGGACTGCAGCTTTAAGAATTTAAAATGAAAGATGAAGCATATATTTAAAAAGATTAGGAAAAATCTTTTTTTTTTTTGACCCTGGACCACAAAACCAGTCATAATTCGCACGGGTATACAGTGGGGAGAACAAGTATTTGATACACTGCCGATTTTGCAGGTTTGCCCACTTACAAAGCATGTAGAAGTCTGTAATTTTTATCATAGGTACTCTTCAACTGTGAGAGACGGAATCTAAAACAAAAATCCAGAAAATCACATTGTATGATTTTTAAGTAATTAATTTGCATTTTATTGCATGACATAAGTATTTGATACATCAGAAAAGCAGAACTTAATATTTGGTACAGAAACCTTTGTTTGCAATTACAGAGATCATACGTTTCCTGTAGTTCTTGACCAGGTTTGCACACACTGCAGCAGGGATTTTGGGGTACTCCTCCATACAGACCTTCTCCAGATCCTTCAGGTTTTGGGGCTGTCGCTGGGCAATATGGACTTTCAGCTCCCTCAAAAGATTTTCTATTGGGTTCAGGTCTGGAGACTGGCTAGGCCACTCCAGGACCTTGAGATGCTTCTTACGGAGCCACTCCTTAGTTGCCCTGGCTGTGTGTTTCGGGTCGTTGTCATGCTGGAAGACCCAGCCACGACCCATCTTCAATGCTCTTACTGAGGGAAGGAGGTTGTTGGCCAAGATCTCGCGATACATGGCCCCATCCATCCTCCCCTCAATACGGTGCAGTCGTCCTGTCCCCTTTGCAGAAAAGCATCCCCAAAGAATGATGTTTCCACCTCCATGCTTCACGGTTGGGATGGTGTTCTTGGGGTTGTACTCATCCTTCTTCTTCCTCCAAACACGGCGAGTGGAGTTTAGACCAAAAAGCTCTATTTTTGTCTCATCAGACCACATGACCTTCTCCCATTCCTCCTCTGGATCATCCAGATGGTCATTGACAAACTTCAGACGGGCCTGGACATGCGCTGGCTTGAGCAGGGGGACCTTGCGTGCGCTGCAGGATTTTAATCCATGACGGCGTAGTGTGTTACTAATGGTTTTCTTTGAGACTGTGGTCCCAGCTCTCTTCAGGTCATTGACCAGGTCCTGCCGTGTAGTTCTGGGCTGATCCCTCACCTTCCTCATGATCATTGATGCCCCACGAGGTGAGATCTTGCATGGTGCCCCAGACCGAGGGAGATTGACCGTCATCTTGAACTTCTTCCATTTTCTAATAATTGCGCCAACAGTTGTTGCCTTCTCACCAAGCTGCTTGCCTATTGTCCTGTAGCCCATCCCAGCCTTGTGCAGGTCTACAATTGTATCCCTGATGTCCTTACACAGCTCTCTGGTCTTGGCCATTGTGGAGAGGTTGGAGTCTGTTTGATTGAGTGTGTAGACAGGTGTCTTTTATACAGGTAATGAGTTCAAACAGGTGCAGTTAATACAGGTAATGAGTGGAGAACAGGAGGGCTTCTTAAAGAAAAACTAACAGGTCTGTGAGAGCCGGAATGCTTACTGGTTGGTAGGTGATCAAATACTTATGTCATGCAATAAAATGCAAATTAATTATTACTAATTACAAATTAATAATGAATTATTATTAAAAATCATACAATGTGATTTTCTGGATTTTTGTTTTAGATTCCATCTCTCACAGTTGAAGAGTACCTATGATAAAAATTACAGACTTCTACATGCTTTGTAAGTGGGCAAACCTGCAAAATCGGCAGTGTATCAAATACTTGTTCTCCCCACTGTATTTGTGGCAATAGCCAACATATAGCCTATGGGTCAAAATTATTATTTTATGCCAAAAATCATTAGGATATGTTCCATGAAGATATTTTGTAAATTTCCTACCGTAAATATATAAAAAATTTATTATTAGTAGTAATATGCGTGGCTAAGGACTTCATTTGGACAACTTTAAAGGAGATTTTCTCAATATTTCGTTTTTTTTGCACCCTCAGATTCCAGATTTCAAATAGTTGTATCTCGGCCAAATATGGTCCTATCCTAAAACATACATCCATACATCAATGGAAAGCTTATTTATTCACATTTCAGATGATGTATAAATCTCAATTTCAAAAAATTTACCCTCATGACTGGTTTTGTGGTCCAGGGTCACATATATATATATATATTTAAATATAAATCAGGCAACAGACAGTAATCTTTTTTCAGGATTAGTTTTAGGTGGTTGAACAACAGACAAATGTGCACTTTCCTGATGCAGTAAATACTCTCTTCTTAAATAATTTATATCAACTGTCTGTTCGGGTTGCTATATTAAGTGTCTCAACGATTCCGACATCTAAAGGGCCCGTTATACGAATGCCGAATCATCCTGACAAGGTTTAATGAGGCCACGAAAGAGGATTTGAGAGCAATTTTCACTACTGTAACTATACCTACAAAATCTCACATGGTAACTAATGTCTGACAAAATACTATAGTTACTACAGAAATTGTAGCTACAATAAAACTTAACCACTATTGTCATCAAAAAATAAATAAATAAATAAACATTCTAAAAGCATAATTCACAAAGATTTATGATTTTACAGTGACAACTGCAGGTAGTAATAATTACAAATTTATTTTGACACAATTAGTTACCATGGGCCGGTTGCATAAACTGCTAAGACTCATCACATTTTATTCTTCTTTTTATAGTCAGTTACATAGAAACATTGATTGGTCTAATTTAATACCAAAAGTAAGGTTAAACCATGTTTGTGAGGGCTAAGTCGTTTACTAAATTACTAGTTAATGACTGCATAATTTATCCAATTTTATTGTGTTTTGGATATTTACAGATTGGCTTTAAAAGAAAGGAACTGCTTTGAGAATGAAAAGTCATTATAATTAATTAGCATGCAGTTAATTTGCTTTGTGACAAATGATTTAGTAGAAAACGCATGTGAAAGGGCGCATTTGACGTTCTCTTCCAAACGAGGGCGCTGTTTTCAACATTATTCATATTAGAGAACAGCGACTCAATTACAGCAAACAGTCACAAAAACATTTCATCATTTGAAACTGCGTGACATTCAACACCTGTCCTAAATATATTTCTCTTAATATATGTCTTCCCCTCCTCAGAAGTTTTTTGCGACCCTGTAGGAGGAGCATAGCGAAGTCAGATGATTCATTTGAACGAATCGATTCGTTAGGATGCTTCGTTTTAATGAACCGTCTCAATTCAAACAATTCGTTCACAGAAAATGTCCCATTTTAAATCTCGAATTAAGATCAGTGTTCTAAATGAGATTCAGACATACATGATTTTAAGTTGATTTTCAGTAAATTTAAGAATAAAACAAGTAAAACTTTTTATCGTGTGATTTTTTTTAAACCATGGTAATGCCTTGTTTTGGAGATAACATGCCAATTTGATCAAATTATTACCATTTATGCCATCTCATGAATATGCTAATCTTTAAGTGTAATTATATTAATCAAATTATTACTGTCTGACGCCGTTACTATACCATGGTGGGATGTACCCTGTACTTTTTTGCAAGTTTCTCACAACTGAAAGTCGTCATAGTTGGGTAAACTTCTATAGCGGTGAATGAGACACTACATTCAATATTTGTGTGTGTGTGTGTGTGTGTGTTCCTATTTGCTCAAATAACAAAATAAAAACTCCACAACAGTGTTTTCGCAACTTTGAAAAATAGGGAAAAAATAGAGAGATCGATCGATAATGGCAGTCAGAAAAGAGAAAGATGTCAACTTTACTTTTTTTGTCATCAAGGTAATATAATACAAAGTATAGTGTTATAAATGTACATACATTTAAAAAAAAAAAAAAAAATGAAAATATATATATATATATATTTTTTTTTTTTTTTTTTTTTTTTTTTTTGCAGGATTTACGACGCTGATGACCGTTAAAACGCGTCATCACCGCCTGTGAAAAGGTCGGTGGCGGTAAAACGAAATCGCTAGTTTTTGTTGTTGTTTTTGTAATTGGATGCGAAGACAATATAATAAAAAGTATTGTGTTATAAATGTACATACATTTATGTAAAAAAAACTGATTACAATGAATTTACGATGCCGATGACCGTTAAAAGTTAAAACGCATCATCACAGTGTGTGAAAAGGTGGCGGGGTAAAACGAAATCACCCTAGTTTTTTTGTAATTGGATGCAAAGATAATATAATACAAAGTAAAGTGTTATAAATGTACATAAATTTAAATATAAAAAACTTTGCAGGATTTAAGATGCTGATGACCGTTAAAACGCGTCATCACCGTCTGTGAAGGGTTTCAATCTATGGTTTCGACGAAAAGCCGTTGAAAAGGCCGTTGTTACTGTATTTAGTGGTGTGATTTTGATACTGTTCGATATTGGCGCTGTGATTGAGACCATGGTTGTGTTTCTTACCTGACAGACAATCGTGTAAAATACTGTGGCGTTGTTTATGTCAACATCCATCGGCGTCGTCTACTACAGTCGAGTGATGCGAATCTGTGCGATTGAATCGTTGGAAAGAACCGGCTCAAATGAACGATTCATTCGCGAATCGGACATCGCCGTTCACATCAGAGCAACTGCAGCCAGCCAAACCCCCTCCGCCCGTGCAGACGATGGAGGAGCGGATCTGATCTCATCGGATCTACCGACAAACATGCTGCTCGATCAAACCCGTTTCCCCGGCGAAATCACCAGAACGAGCGGCTGATTGATATGTGAACCGAATCAGGTAACGCTGTTTATTCGTATGTCTGTGTTGCGTTTGTGTGTCCGCTCCGGACAACTGTCACACGGGCTGTTCTCAAAATCTAGTGCGCTGCCTACATAGACGGCACGTTTGAGCACTCTAGTTTCAAATCCAAGTGTGCTGGCTATTTAGTCAGTATTCTGAGGCAAAGTTGACTTGGAAATTTGTTAGCTTCCTACTTAGCAGCATCCAGTTAGCTTTGTCTTGAACCCAAGTGCGCTACCTAGTTAGCAAGCTTTGTAGGTTTTAAGACGCGGCCACAGTCCCGCATTGCGGCCTGCTAATGTATATACAAAGCTCTTTAATACTATCTTAGATTTAAAGATTAATGTCTTTGAAGAAGTGATGACCAGCAGTGACCGATGATTGACGGCTGTCATTTGTTTGTTTTGAAGCGCTCGTGAGACTGGAATCAACTGTCAAACAAACATGTATGAGATTGATTCGCGCCAAATCTGGAGAAAACGTAAAATACTAGAGAAGATTGTATGTGTTTTCTGGTTTATTTAAAAGCTGGGGAGGTAATTCTGTCTTTTGCTCATCTGTTTAGCGATAAATTCGGTGGTTTTAATCCCAGTCACCATTGGGAATCAGTCTGTGTTGTGTTAGCTTAGCTGCTAATAAACCGTAGCCTTTCACGTTCTTTGATAAAACGAGTATTATTCTCATTTAAATTATCTAAGGGCGTAAAATTAATATATGAATATGAATATGGAAGTGTGTGTTAAGATGTAAAGCTTCACTGACTCGTAACCGTTCGGTTAACATAGAGGCTAACAAACAGATCGGCTACGGAAGTTGAATAGAAAACAATCTCATGATTTTAGGAAGGTTGCTTGTTTGTATAATAACAAATGCGCTAAAAGTAGATGATATGGTATTCTTTGAAGTACCATGGAGTAACATGTAAATACCTGGTACATGAATATTTTAACCAGATATTATTTTGACGTGCCATTTAGGTATGATATATTAATCAAACAGCATAAAAACATTGTAATGCCACAGACAGTACTTTATAATAATACTAAAAAAAGTACTGCACCATGTTTTTAGACACGAACCATGGCATTCTTCTGTGTTTTACAGTGCCATTTAAATTCAATGGTGTTATATGTCAAAGTCTGTGTGTGTATGTGTGTGTATGTGTGTGTATATATATATATATATATATATATATATATATACATATATATAAAATGCTGTAATAATTTAGTCAAGAGAAACATCAAATAATGAATATGCATGGGTAAACTTCTGTGCTGGGTATATACACTATATTGCCAAAAGTTTTGGGACGCCTGCCTTTACATGCACATGAACTTTAATGACATCCCATTCTTAATCCGTAGGGTTTAATATGGATTTGGCCCACCCTTTGCAGCTATAACAGCTTCAACTCTTCTGGGAAGGCTTTCCACAAGGTTTAGGAGTGTGTTTATGGGAATTTTTGACCATTCTTCTAGAAGCGCATTTGTGAGATCAGGCACTGATGTTGGACGAGAAGGCCTGGCTCGCAGTCTCGGATACAATTTCAGTATCCGTTGCCACTAGGGCTATAAAATTTCACGGTTCTAAGTATTAATTTTGATATCACAGCAAAAACTATTGGAACATACCCCCTCTAAATTTCGACAATTTTGATTTAAAAACAAAAAATATAGGCCTATATAATAAATTGTTAATTTTTAACGTTACTAATAATAATAATTATACATTAATAATGCACATTATGAAGCCTTTAAACTTTTTTCCCCCCAATGTATTAAACATTTATTGCATTAAACACATTGCAAGTAGCCTAAAGCTAACAGAACAGTGTTTTAGTAGGCCTATATAAGTGTATGCTTATACTAAATATTTTAGCGGATATATTTTCACTCTGCATTTAAACGCCGCTCTTCTGAAACTCTGCAGTGTATATGCGTCCTCTTTTTACCAGCATGAAAAATAGGCTAAAACTTTTATTCATATTGTGAATAGATTAAATACAGAAAGCAAGCCAAGCGCACTCCCTTTAATATAATCACTATAGCTGTCAATCAGATGCAGCGCGACTGGCAGTGCTTAAAGGGGCAAGTCGCGCAGAAGCCTTTAACGGTCTGCAGACAGAGCGTGAACACAATCACGGCACCGTTTGGAAGCATCTGCCTATCACTGTGTACCGGACTGAGTTGAAATAATCTTGGCTATTGGACCCGCAGCCCACCCGTGCCTACCGCACGTCCGACCCACACCCGCACCGCACCCAACACGTAAATATTATTCCACCCGTTTCATCAAATATTAGCGTGCATTAGCTCTGCCTTGCTTTGTGCACTGGTGCGCAGTCATGTTGGAACAGGAAGGGGCCATCCCCAAACTGTTCCCACAAAGTTGGGAGCATGAAATTGTCCAAAATGTCTTGGTATGCTGAAGCATTAAGAGTTCCTTTCACTGGAACTAAGGGGCCAAGCCCAACCACTGAAAAACAACCCCACACCATAATCCCCCCTCCACCAAACTTTACACTTGGCACAATGCAGTCAGGCAAGTACCGTTCTCCTGGCAACCACCAAACCCAGACTCGACCATGGGATTGCCAGACAGAGAAGCGTGATTGGTCACTCCAGAGAACACGTCTCCTCTGCTCTAGAGTCCAGTAGCGGCGTGCTTTACCCCACTGCATCCCACGCTTTGCATTGCACTTGGTGATGTAAGGCTTGGATGAGCTGCTCGGCCATGGAAACCCATTCCATGAAGCTCTCTACACACTGTTCTTGAGCTAATCTGAAGGCCACACAAAGTTTGGAGGTCTGTAGCTATTGACTCTGCAGAAAGTTGGCGACTTCTGCGCACTGTGACCCTCAGCATGTGCTGACCCCGCTCTGTGATTTTACGTGGCCTACCACTTCATGGCTGAGTTGCTGTTGTTCCCAATTGCTTCCACTTTGTTATAATCCCACTAACAGTTGAGCGTGGAATATTTAGTAGTGAGGAAATGTCAGGAATGGACTTATTGCACAGGTGGCAACCTATCACGGTACCACGCTTGAGTTCACTGAGCTCCTGAGAGCGACCCATTCTTTCACAAATGTTTGTAGAAGCGTCTGCATGCCTAGTGCTTGATTTATACACCTGTGGCCATGGAAGTGATTGAACACCTGAATTCAGTGATTTGGAGGGGTGTCAAATGGCAATATTGTGTATTTTAGTCTTTATTCTAGCAGTGTTATTCCTGACGTTTTGAGATCCATTTGGTGCCGCTCCATGTTTAAAGTTTTCATTCTAATATTAGCAGGTCGTTCGGATTGTGTCTAGATTAGTGAAGAAAAACGAGACTCGTGGGCAGCGTCTGGGTAATATCAGAGCTGTCAGGTTTTTTAATAGTTTGTTAGATTCACCTTCACTGCTCTTCTGTTCAGTGAGATCTAATTAACTGGCTGATAGTTGAAATCACAGTTCCCCGTGTCAGATTACTGCTCAGGATCAGGTGATCGACATGTTGTTGTCTAAACAGCGTCCTGCATAGTTTGTCATCACTTCTGTATGTGAAAACAGAGCCTGATGTCTGATAAGAGGAAGCTTGTTATGAAACGGGACGGGTGGTATGACCAAAATTGGTCATTTTACCCTATATCACAGTAATGGGATATGTCATGATATAACTATTTTTGCTGGAAATTCAATGCAAAAACATACTGTTTTATTTACCAAAAATATAATTTACATACCCCTTGCAGAATCTGCAAAATGTTAATTATTTTAACAAAATAAGAGGGATCATACAAAATGCATGTTAGTTTTTATTTAGTGCTGTCCTGAATAAGATATTTTACACTAAAGATGTTTACATATAGTCCACAAGATGACAAAAAACAGCTGAATTTATTAAAATGACTCATTCAAAAGTTTATGAACCCTTGATTCTTAATCCTGTGTGTCGTTCCCTGATGATCCACGGCTGTGTGTGTGTTTTGTGATGGTTGTTCTTGAGTCTCTTGTTTGTCCTGAGCAGTTAAACTGACCAACGTTCTTCAGAAAAATCCTCCAGCTCCTGCATATTCTTCAGTTTTCCAGCATCTTTTGCATATTTGAACCCTTTCCCGCAGTGACTGTATGATTTTGAGCCGGGGGGTGAAAACTTAGGGGTGAAATATATATTATTTATTTATTTATAACCTTCAAACCTGTGAACGTGTCTCATGCATCTCTCCTCAGGTCGCAGTCAGATCCAGTAGAAGTCGCGGTCATGTACTCTGAGTGGCGGTCTTTACACCTGGTGGTCCAGAGCGACCAGGGCCACCTGAGTGTGTTACACACTTACCCAGCGGGCGTGGGTCGTGATGTGGCAAACGCTGTGGTGCGCCCCCTGGGGAACAGCCTCGGAGGAGCGCCGTCTGAGTGCCTCCTCAAGACTGACAAGGAGGTAAGGAGTGTGAGTGTATGTGTGTGAGAGAGAGTGTGTGTAAGAGAAAGAGAGAGAAAGTGTGTGTGTGTGTGTGTGTGTGTGAGAGAGAGAGAGAGAGTGTGTGTAAGAGAGAGAGAGTGTGTGTGTGTGTGAGAGTGTGTGTGAGAGAGAGAGAAAGTGTGAGTGTGTGTGTGTGTAAGAGAGAGAGAGTGTGTGTAAGAGAGAGAGAGTGTGTGTAAGAGAGAGAGAGAGAGTGTGTGTGTGTGTGTGTGTGTGTGAGAGAGAGAGAGAGTGTGCGTGAGAGAGAGTGTGTGTGAGAGAGAGAGAGAGAGAGAGAGAGAGAGAGAGAGAGTGTGTGTGTGTGTGTGTGTGTGTGTGTGTGTGTGTGTGTAAGAGAGAGAGAGAGAGAGAGAGAGAGAGTGTGTGTAAGAGAGAGAGAGAGAGAGAGAGTGTGTGTGTAAGAGAGAGTGTGTGTGTAAGAGAGAGTGTGTGTGTAAGAGAGAGTGTGTGTAAGAGAGAGTGTGTGTAAGAGAGAGTGAGTGTGTGTGTGTGTGTAAGAGAGAGAGAGAGAGAGAGAGAGAGAGAGAGAGAGAGAGTGTGAGAGTGTGTGTGAGAGAGAGAGAGAGTGTGTGAGAGCACGTGAGTGTGTGTGAGAGCGCGTGAGTGTGTGTGAGAGTGTGTTTCATAACATCTCACGTCTGTGAAGAGTCTTGAATTCAAGGTTGACTTACTGGGTGGCATGTTTGAATTAATTCAGACGTACAGCCTGTTAACTGTTAACTTCTGCTGAGGTTTTTGGGTGGAAAATGTTTTCCTCAGAGCAATTCATGTGCAGTTTGTCTTTTATATCTGATATGGTTCACTTTTTAACACGCCTGCCAATGACTGGATAGTTGAGAGTGTTTACCAGCCATAAATATTTTTTGATAATGCAACTGTATTTTGCATTTTTTTTACTCATGTTGTTTTATCTATGATATCTAATCTCATTTCATAATTATCTGTTTTAATGGCGTTTTTACCTCTTTATTTTTATTATTTGTAACATTTTTCATTTTTTAAATATTTTATGTAAAACACTTTGAATTACCACTATGTATGAAATGTTTTGTATAAATAAATTTACCTTAATAAATACATTTTTCATAGGATCATATGCACCATTATGAGCAAAATTGTGATAACATAGGAATATTCCACAAGAAAAAACAATAATTTTTCATGCAGGTCATAAATGTTTTCATTAGCAGACGGTTTGTATCTTCGATATGAATCGCACACGTGCCCTTCTCAGAATTAGTTTTTAGCAGTCTCTGATTTATAAGGTGAACATTGCTGGAGAGACTTTTTGTTCTAAATCATAAATTATACACCATCAGACCTCAAACGTAAATTGTAATACTGTTCTTTAAAGGTTGTTATTTAAGTACCAATTCATCAAGCATGTAAAATCACATCCGCATGGAAGTTGCAAACTTCAAAACATCTCTTCATGTAATGTTAACCACTGATCTTTTTTATTTATAAATCCTTTAACTCCTTAAGCCCTCCAGATTGGCGTACACATTGACAGTATGAGCTCTGTTTGATGTTGCAGTTCCTAATAAAGTTAGAGTTTTTAGGAAGGTAAAGAACAGCACTGTGTTGTTTCCTCAGTTGCTCATTTGCATAATTTGGTTAGAAACAAAACACCCTGCTGAAGTTACCAATTGACCTAAAATGGAAGACGTGCTGTGATGTTATTAGTGCAAACGATTGAGTGCGTTTTAAGGCCTTGTTTAGTTCTCTCTGTTGTTTGTGTATCTGGGTGGGTGTCATTCAGTGCTAGTTACTAACCTTCATTTGCTTGTGTGTGTGTGTGTGTGTGTGTCGTCATCTTGTGTCGTACTGACTTCCATTGCATTGTGCGTGTGGTTCCTGTAGGCTTCTGTGTACTGTGATAAGAGGAGAGGATATCCTGCCAATTCCCTCTCTGCCTCTGATTTTTTTTTTTTTTTTGACCTCTGATCCATCTCATTGCTCGTCCATGGTGACCAGCGCTCTGTGGGTCCAGTTGAATGCACCGCTGTTCTATTTTCCTTCTGTATCAGTGTGTTTTACTCACAAACATGCATTAGACTTTTCCCTCTCAAACTCAAGGATTGTTGATCCATCTCAAACCGGTTTAGTTGCTTATTTATCCATCTAATGCTGTCCTTGTCCTCCTCAGGTGAAATGGACCATGGAGGTGCTGTGTTACGGCCTGACGCTCCCCCTGGATGGAGACACGGTTAAGTTGTGTGTGGACGTCTACACTGACTGGATAATGGCCCTGGTGTCTCCAAGAGACTCGATACCGCAGCCCATCATTAAAGAGCCCAACCTCTACGTCCAAACCATCCTAAAACACTTGCACAACCTTTTCCTGCCCAGGTGTGTTTGGATGAGTTTAATTGCACATGGTGCACACAGTATTTACAATAAAGCGTGCATCTAAACAACTGTAGCACTGAATGTGAATGTTTCTTTCTTCCAGACCAGAGCACTTCAGCCTGGTGCACTTTAAATTGTGTCAGCAAGTGTTGTCTGCAGTGCAGAAGTTGGCACGTGACTCGTCCGGCATGGCCAGAGAGACGTGGGAAGTGCTGCTCCTCTTCCTGCTGCGCATCAATGACACGCTACTGGCCCCGCCCACTGTGGGAGGTCCGTATGACGCCATGGACAAACACACTGCCGTTTCCCTTTAAAATAGAGCAAAGTTCTGTATTGAACTAGAGCTTACATTGACTAACAAACAAATGAGAGAAGATGCACGTTTTGCATCTAACAAACTGCGTTTTGTGTGCCGTATACAAATGAACCTCCCATGAAATGTGTACATTTGCTTTCTTTTCCACAATGAAAAATCATGTTTGTTTAGATGTCAAGATCACATCTATATGAGGGTTATTAATGGGGTCATATTATGCACTTTTGTAGCATTTTAATGAAATATTATGTTGTCAAAGTTTCATTTTCATGACTATTTTGAACCTTTACATTGTAATAAATTGGTTAATGTTATTGCATATGAAAACTACCAGCACAAGGGAAGGAGAATTTCTTTTTCTTTCAGCTCAATACCCATTTTTTAAGGAAATATTTCAGCAAAAACAAGCTACACATTTCTGCTTTTAAACCCCTAGGGCCCTATCATACACCTGGTGCAATGCAACGCAAGTGTTTTCTGCTAGTTTCAGACCGACGCAGTTCTCATTTTCACGTCCAGCTCCACGTTGTTTAAATAGCAAATGCATTGGCGCATCTGTTCGCCCATGAGCGTCTGGTCTGAAAACCAGGTGTGTTCAGGAGCATTGTTGGAGCGTTGCTATTTTGAGGAACTGCAGAAGCGCACACACATTTTTAAATACTACATATAAAAGGATACCTCTCTCGAGAAGCGTTCGGTCTTTCCTCTCGCAAATTCCGCCATGGTGCAAGCGCAACTGGCTTTTAAAGGGAATGGGAGATGAGACTCTGATTGGTTTATTGCACATTAAGCTCAAAACACACCCATGACTTATAAAGAGACTAGGTACTACCCTTTTGGACCATGCGCCAGGCGCGCCGACTGTTTTTTTCCGTCGTTAAACTAGCAAAAGTGGATTCGGACGACCTAAGTGCACCTGCGCTTCAGATTGTTAAAATAGGGCTCCTAAAGTGTATTTCCCAGTCGTCTAAAAGTGTCGTAATATAACCACAGTTTTTAATTTTAAATACTAAGTAACGAGTCAAAATTAAAGGCCATTATGCCACTAGTGCTGCTGATAAAGCGTAACCTGTATTAACAGGTGCTTGTGTCTCCTGTAGGTGGTATAGCAGAGAAGCTGGCAGAGAAGTTGATCAGCGTGCTGTTTGAGGTTTGGTTCTTGGCATGCACGCGCTGTTTCCCCACGCCGCCCTACTGGAAGACCGCCCGAGAGATGCTGGCCAACTGGAGACATCACCCTCCGGTGGTGGAACAGTGGAGTAAAGTGATCGCTGCTCTCACTTCCAGGTACTGTAGGTCTGCAGAAGTGAAAAGCAACAATAGCTGCAGCTTAACAATACTTCTGCAGCATTTATTAGTCTTAGTTGATATCCTGATATCAAAATGCATTTTGCAGAAGAACATTGTTTTGGTTGTGCTTCGGCTCTGCGTGATGAATATGATTATCCTACCGCTCATTAAACATTCACTGCAAGGCTTAAGAGATATAACCAGTTTAGATGGAAAGGATCTCAAGCTGACTAGCTGAAGACGTTACTGTATCTTTATCCATTAATAGACACGCTACTTCCTTAAATAAATTCCAGCACGGCGCTACAGCAACAATAATGAAATTATCTTAGATAATAGATAATGCTTTACAGTAAACTCTGTTAGAGAGTGGCACTTTACCTGTTCAATAAAACCCTTTACTCTCCTGTTGAGTAATAAAAACACCATTATCTTCACGTTGCTTTTACAACATTTCAAATGCATCAGTTCTCGCCATCTGTGAAAAGCCAAGCCGATGTTGATTCTTGTTTTATTACGAGCTCTGTCTGTTCGGCGTTTGTTTAAAATGGGTGATTTCCCAGAGGTTGGCGATATAGTTGCTCTGTCAACCTTTCTCGCTGATTGTGACAACTAACCCCTGCTACTCCCACACCAGACACGTGTCAAAGTAGGCGGAGCAACTTTTCTCTATTTACTGATATGACGAGGCATGCACGGGCGAGTGACGTATGTACGCGGTACAGTCTAAAATATAAACTCTTATAATAGACTAACCATAGTGAATCAGGGTAAGACAAAAACATGTTTTTGAAGACGGATTGATTGATGGATTGACAGCATCGAACAAAAACATTTGAAAGTGTACCTTTAAGATCAAACATTGTATCTGTTAACAGGTTGAAGTCGGCATGGAACAGAATTTGCGCTCGTCTTTTCTTCCCCATTGTGCCGTATATCCGAGTGAAACGCTTCTGGAACAAGAACAAATGTAGGGCGGGGCTTGATTCTGTCCTTGGGAAATTGATTTGATGGATGTGGTTTGCTATTGGTGGATCTCATGTGAGTGACAGTTTGCCCCGCCCTCGTCATCAGAGAAGAGATGTCGCTGAGAGAGGGAGGGGAAGTTATTCTTAAAGATTACCAGGAACATGAATTTAAAACTAATGATTTGCGTGGATAAATAATTTATAATAATTTTTATGCAATATTCCATAAAAAATAAGATTTGTCCATTTTTAATTCATGGTGACTTTAATTAATGCACTGTGAAGTAACATGAACGAACTCTGAACAATTATATTTTTATTAACTAACATTAACAAAGGTTAATAAATGCTGTAAAAAATATATTGCTCAGTTACTTCATGTTAACTAATGCATTGGTTATTAAGTAAAGTGTTAATAAAATAATTAAATTAATACAGTTTAAACAGTTTGAGAGAGATTGCACAATATACACTCAAAATTCATTAAAATATCTAAAAACAAGGATTGTTTTAAAAAATAATTGCATTATCATGCAGTTTGATTGGGAAAATATGTAGTTTTGCACATTTTTAATCACCAGTGAGTTTGCTGGATGTTGTCAGTTTACATTCGTTTATGCATTTGACAGACACTTTTATCCAAAGCGACTTGTATTGCATTAAAGGTATATGTTTTATCCCTGGGAATTGAATGCTGTGACCTTGGTGTTGCTAGCACCATGCTGTACTATTTGAGCTACAGGAACTGGTAAAGTAGATTGTCGATGCTTTTGTTTGTTTGACCTTATTTGTTTTGTTGTCCACACAGGCTGCTGCGGTTCATGTACGGCCCGTCGTTTCCTCCGTTTAAAGTGCCAGAGGAAGACGCTAGCCTCATCCCCGCTGAGATGGACAACGACTGTGTGTCTCAGACGTGGTATCGCTTTCTACACATGCTCAGGTCTGCAGTATTTTGTTGTCTGTGTTTAATAGGTTGATTTCCCCTGATTCCTGCTTTATAAGCAGAATCAAGCTCTGTTTGTTTAAATGCCTTGACATGTCAACTTTTTAGATGCTGTTGGATCCATTCTGTTCACAGATTCTTACAAAAATTGTTCAATGATCTCTCTCCCCTCCAGTAACCCTGTGGACCTTAGCAATCCCGTCATAGTGAGTTCCACCCCAAAGTTTCAGGAGCAGTTGTTGGGGGGAAACGGCGTTCCTCACGAGGTCATTCAGCACCCCTGCCTCAAACAGCTGCCCCAGATCTTCTTCAGAGCTATGAGGGGCGTCAGCTGCCTCGTGGACGCGTTCCTCGGTAAGACTCTGCGCCACATTTCCTGAACATTCAGGGCTCTTTCATGAATTGCATTTTGGATTTTTGGATGCTACTGTGGTGGCATTACCATGATATTCCATATGAAGTAGCGTGTAAATGAATATGGTGGTCATTCAGTACCATGGTAGAAAAAAATTTATTCTCTGATATAACGTGATTCTCTCTCCCAGCAATTATGAATCGATTCTGAGCTTATTTTTTTTTACTGCATATGCACGATGTGCACTAGAGTCGTAATCTGTTTGCTTCCACACACAAGCACACACAAAACCATCAAACACGTATATAAACTTGCATAAGGTTTCATAGTTGAAGCGAAATACAAGGACGATCGCAGGCTTCATTGCACATCATATGCGGTAAGTGTAGATCAAGAATCGGATTGTGATTCTCAGTCAATCAGAATCAGATCTGATTGGGAAGTGAATAAAGATTCACCCCTAATGGTTTGTATAACAAAGCCTCTGCATATTGCAAGGCTTTCCATTCATTATTTATTGCACTACTTTCTAATCACAGATGTTGTTTTAATCTCTGGTTATTGTTTGAATCTCAGTCGCAGTGATGTATGAACACCGGCTTTGACTGTCTTTCCATTTCTAGGTGTTGCTGTTTCTAAGAAACTCGAGAGTCCTGAAACTCTGCCTTCTCCTGGTACTCATACAACTGACTTTATTCCACTTTCTTCAACTTGCTTTATTTCCCAGTCCATCTGAAATTATTTCATTTACAATTATCACATGTAATTGCTATGATTTTTTACATATAGGGCCCTATGATTTCCTCGATGCGTACAGAATCAGGGAAGCCAGTCATAAAAACGGAATTTACTGTATTATGCAGAATTTCACCTAATTTGTCAAATTTTTGATGAATCAATAAAAAGCAGGGTCAGCACACTTTAATCAAATTGCGATGTAGACTAGTGTCTGTGAATATTAACCCGCAAAAAGACTATTTAAATATGAATCCTGCGTGTCTCTGTGTGAATGAATGGTTTTTCCCACACACACACACTGAAGCACGTGTGACGCTCGCGGTGTTTTCAGCCTCTATATGAGGACATGAACGCATGAACTTCTTCTCCAGAGCCGCTCTGAGAGTCAATTTGATAAAACTACCGTCATATCATAAACACACAGAAACTCAAAGGTCTTCACGCCAACCTGTCAAAATAAAAAGTTCGGTTTAACTTGAAGAAATTGTGACAGAAATATATTACTGTTGTACAGTAGAATTTAACTACATCTCAATGGAATAATACACTAACAATAATAATAATAAAAACTTAAATATTCAAAATGTTTTAATTTAAAAGTAAAGCTCTGTCGTGCTGCACTTTGTTTAACAAAAGTTTTTTAAATTATTATGAATGTAAATTTAAATGAATGTTTTATGCCTTCATTTGATTGCCAGAAAATTTTGTATGAAATTCTTAACACACATAATTTCTGGGGAAAAAAGACATTTCATTCAAAAAATAATAAATTGTTGTTTTTATGAATTGAATTAATTAGACATGCTTTTTGATTTAAAATTTAAATAAACCATTAAAATGAAATCCAGAAAACAGAATTTGGTAAAAATAAAATGGAATTTGAGAAAAAAAATAAAACGTATTTCATTGTAATTTGACATAACATAATAATTTTTGTTAAACTTTTAATAAATGGATGTTAAATTGTATAAGTTTCATGATTTCAATTAAGTAGATATGCCTTTTAATTACTAAAATTTAATTTAAGCATTAAAACGGTGTCCAAAAAATTAAAACGGAAAAAAAAAAAACGGAATCCAAAAAAATTAAATGGACAAAAATGGAATTTGGGAAAAAATTTAACAGATTTCATAGGGCCCTATACATAATATATTTAAAGAAACTAGCCAGTTAGTGATCAGAAACATTACTTTGTATATTAAAATATGTTGTCTAAACTAGGAGTAACACTTGTGAATAACAATTGCAGTGCAATGTAAAGTATATTGTAACTTTATTTTTAAAGCAAAGCACAGTCTGGTTTAATTGACAAGTTCAAGTACGTTCAGACGTTTAAAATCAGAATTCAAATGAATAGAAAATGTGCTTGATTTGGTTAATTTGTTCGTGCAAACAGTATTCAAGAGACGCTCATGTCTGCAGCAATTATTTTTTGTTTTTAAGTGAATATATTCAGTTGAAATTTGTTCCAAGAATGAACGAAGAGTGAATTGTCACAGTATAGTAAGTTACATTAGTCTTAACCGCACATGCTCAGTGGTTTGTCGCTATGGCCTGACATGTTCTTTAGAGGTCTTGTTTTATGTTTCCTCAGGGGTCACAGTGTCTAGGAGTAATATTCGAGACAGACTTCCCTCTATAGGTACACTAAACCTGCCCAAACCCAATCAGTTAGTGACTAACAGTGGGGTTAACTACCCGACACGCTGATTCTGTTCGTGGAGGTGTTTGGAAGGGCTGTAACTCTAATCACATCAACAATAACGATGTTTCTCATTGGAGTTTTTCAAATTATGGTCACAGGGCTCCAGACTGCGACCAAATGGTGATCATCAAATGGCAAACGAAAGCAGAACGGAACCGCGCTACTCGTTTGAGCTCACGCCGATCACAATCACGCCACACCGTTACTACACAGCGGTGGAGATCCAGTGAGAAAGTGTTTGAATTCACCACGGAATTAATAACTGTAGTGACATGATTTACTGTAGTGACACCACATGATTTACTGTAGTAACACCACATGATTTACTGTAGTAACACCACATGATTTACTGTAGTAACACCACATGATTTACTGTAGTAACACCACATGATTTACTGTAGTGACACCACATGATTTACTGTAGTAACACCACATGATTTACTGTAGTGACACCTCATGATTTACTGTAGTGACACCTCATGATTTACTGTAGTGACACCACATGATTTACTGTAGTAACACCACATGATTTACTGTAGTGACACCGCATGCTTTACTGTAGTGACACCGCATGCTTTACTGTAGTGACACCTCATGATTTACTGTAGTGACACCTCATGATTTACTGTAGTGACACCTCATGATTTACTGTAGTAACACCACATGATTTACTGTAGTGACACCGCATGCTTTACTGTAGTGACACCTCATGATTTACTGTAGTGACACCTCATGATTTACTGTAGTGACACCTCATGATTTACTGTAGTGACACCACATGATTTACTGTAGTAACACCACATGATTTACTGTAGTGACGCCGCATGCTTTACTGTAGTGACACCGCATGCTTTACTGTAGTGACACCTCATGATTTACTGTAGTGACACCTCATGATTTACTGTAGTAACACCACATGATTTACTGTAGTGACACCGCATGCTTTACTGTAGTGACACCTCATGATTTACTGTAGTGACGCCACATGATTTACTGTAGTGACACCTCATGATTTACTGTAGTGACACCTCATGATTTACTGTAGTGACGCCGCATGCTTTACTGTAGTGACGCCACATGATTTACTGTAGTGACGCCTCATGATTTACTGTAGTGACGCCTCATGATTTACTGTAGTGACGCCTCATGATTTACTGTAGTGACGCCACATGATTTACTGTAGTGACACCTCATGATTTACTGTAGTGACACCACATGATTTACTGTAGCGACGCCACATGATTTACTGTAGCGACGCCACATGATTTACTGTAGCGACGCCACATGATTTACTGTAGCGACGCCACATGATTTACTGTAGTGACGCCACATGATTTACTGTAGTGACGCCTCATGATTTACTGTAGTGACGCCACATGATTTACTGTAGTGACACCTCATGATTTACTGTAGTGACACCACATGATTTACTGTAGCGACGCCACATGATTTACTGTAGCGACGCCACATGATTTACTGTAGCGACGCCACATGATTTACTGTAGTGACGCCACATGATTTACTGTAGTGACACCTCATGATTTACTGTAGTGACACCACATGATTTACTGTAGTGACACCACATGATTTACTGTAGTGACGCCACATGATTTACTGTAGTGACACCCCATGGTATTGTGGAAGAAATAGTTGAAATAGTTTTTTTTCTCAGGGTTTGTACAACCTTTTAAGAGTGAAATTCAAGCACTTTTCAAGGGCTTCACACTTTTTCCAGCACTTCAAAGCTCTAAATATTATCACATTTTAATGCTATTTTTAATGTGATGATTTGTAAAACTAAACGTTTAAAGGTGTAGGCCACTTTGGCAAACAAGCACTTTTATTTTAAAAAGACATGAAATGACCACTATAACCAGCAGATGGCAGCAGAGGAGCACTTATTGACTTATTAGCCATTTCCACTCCTTAATATATGGAACAAAGTCACAAAGTCTCATGAAAAACAAAAACTTTTTTTCAAATTGTGACTGAATTACACAGAAAACAAGTAAAGAGCTCCTTTTATCATCACTGAAGCTGTCGGTCAGTTCAGTGTGAGACTATAGAAGAACAATGGTACATTTAATAAGAGAAGGATATTAAAATTTAGGTATTTGTACTTTATTGTTGTTATTAAAAGTTAATTTTATCTGCATATCAATTCAAGCTCAGTGCTTCACTGTTAAAATTCCAATAAACAAACATGTAATATTATTAGTAACTGCACTTATTAACAAAACAACGCAAAACAATAGTAATTTTATGATTAAATTAACTTTATGATACATTTTCCAAATCAGGTGCTGGCGCCTCCATCTGTAGAACTTAGTGGCGCTGGTGCCACTGCTCTCAAATGTTAGTCTGGAGCCCTGGTTCATAATGTGTGTTGTAAAAAGAGGTTACTGTTTTTTGTGTGTGTGTAATCCCATTTTTTTCCCCAGGTGTTGCTGTTTCTCGGAACAATTTTCGAGACAGGCTCCCATCTTATGGTATTTGATAACACGCCTCTGACTAATCAAGAGGGAGTTTGATGAGGACTAGATTTTGCGAGGCGTTTTGTGCATACACAAGCTCTTATAGATCAAAAATCCCTGTGTTGTGGAAATCAATTATACGTCATTAATTATGTTGTTAATTGCCTTGTTTTTGCTCCCATGCAAGAGTAAAGGCCCCTTCACACCAAGGACGATAGCTATAATGCTAAAGATATAGTTCTAAAAATCGTTCTAAATATAAAAGAGTAGCAGAGTCCACACCACAACTATAACGATAACTGTTGGAATGATGAACAATAAAAACATTGACAGCCAGTCAGAATCCATGATGCTTTAAAGAGCTTGAGCATTTAAAGCGACAGACGACAAACTGCAGCGTGTGCTTATAATGAACAAAACGATATTGGATGCTAATCTAGTTATCGATATCTTTGTCTAGTTATCGCTCTTGGTGTGAACAGTCCTTAAATCTTTGCCCAGAATGAATGTGAGCATACTTATTGGTTGGTATCCAGTCTGCCTAAAACATGCTAGCAACATGCTAATTCATGCTAGCAGCGTGTTAAAACTCATTAGCAACATAATAATTCATGTTAGCAGCGTGTGTTCATGTAAGCCCATATTAAAACATGCTTGCAACGTTAAATCAGTGATGGCAACATGTTAATTCATGTTAGCAACATGATGATTTATGTTAACAGCGTGTGTTAAAACATAGTAGCAACATGTTAATTCATACTAACATGCTAATTCATGTTAGCAGCGTGTTAAAACTCATTAGCAACATGATAATTCATGGTAGCAGCGTGTTAAAACATGCTAACAACATGTTAAATCGTGCTAGCAACATGCTAATTCATTCTAAAAGCGTGTTGAAACATGTTAGTAACATGTTTATTCATGCTAACAAATATAAATCATGCTAGCAACTTGTTAAATCGTGTTAACAACATGCTAATTCATGCTAGCAATGTGTTAAAACATGATAAACATGATAGCAAAATGTCAATTTATGCTACCAATATATTAAACATGCTATCAACATGCTAATTCATTCTAGAAGTGTGTTAAAACATGCTAGCAAGATGTTACATCATGCTAGTAACATGCTAATTCATGCTAACAAATGTTAATTTATGTTTAGGATTTGTAAGCTAACAGCTATTGGATATCTGAAAAAAAAAGCAGACGAGGACTTTGATGTCCTGCTCCAACTTCATATTTCTTTAATGTGGGGTCTTTAATGTCCCCTGTGAGGTGGCAGAGGTGGAGGTATACATGAGGAAATGGCTCTGAAATATCAGCTTTCCTCTCACAGGCAATAATCAATGAACTGTCTGTTTAAATCTGTCTGTGGAGCTTTCTGAAGGGAGATCTGCTTCTTTTGCTGACCAATCAGTATGCCCACAAAGGTTTTAGGCAAATAACCAGATTTGAATGCAGGGGTAACCAGCATTTTTCAGCCAATCAGCTGCTGAGCTGGGATGCTGTATGGAAATGCATCAGTGATGTCTTTAATGGAGTGTGTAGCTAGTTGCATTTCATTGCATCTCTTTGAAATGATGTGAACAGGTTTCTCTCGTGTTATAAGCAACAAAACGAGTCGTAATTAAGAACTTACCATACAAAATTATCACCCTAACCCCTGGTTTCACAAACAAGGCTTAAGCCTAATCCTGGACTAAAATGCATTATTGAGCTGTTTTAACTGAAAACAACTTGCACTGGCATATCTTAAAATATGCCAGTGCCATTGTTTTGTCTTAAGATGCACACCAGTAATGTTTTTTCTAAGTTATTTTTTATAAAGGCTATTTGAATGTCCTAATTAACCTAAGGCCTAATCCTGGTTTAATCTGTTTGTGAAACCAGGCCTAAGAGTTCTGGAATAAAATTGTAAAAGGATTAGAATAGTTTCTAACTTTGTCATCAAATATCATTTGCAAATGACAAATCGAATTATACAACATCATTGCCCTTTATAGTTTATTATTTTACTCAAACTAAGAAATTAGTGAAACGAAGGCTCGTAATGCGAGGGACATCTGTGTATGAATTCAAGATTATTGTGTGTGGATTAAAGGAATAATTCACCTAACATTTATAATCATTTATTCACCATTATGTCAATTCAAACCCATATGACTTTCTATTTTGGAGATGTTTTGAAGAATGTTTACTCTGCTCTTTAACATACTATAAAAGCCGAGAGTGGTCAGGACAAAAAAACATCATCTTAGTGCACTATATTTAAAGGTGCAGTGTGTGAATTTTAGCGGCATCTAGTGGTGAGGTTGTGAATTGCAATCACCCACCGCTCACCCCTCCCTTTCGAAGCGCATAGAGAAGCTACGGTGGCCGACACAGGACAAAAATATCGTCATCTGAGACCGCAGAGAGTAGCTAGCACTCTGTAGAGCAGTTTGTCCCTTTAGGGCTACTGTAGAAACATGGCGGCGCAAAATGGTGATTTCACTGTAAGGGGACCCGCGGTGTGTGTAGTAGGGATGCACCGAAATGAAAATTCTGGGCCGAAACCGAAAATTCTGGATACACTTGGCCGAAAACCGAAACAGAAAATTACTTTTTTAAAATAATTATTCATTTATTTTAATTTTTTTTTTGTATAATTGTATTATTATTATTATTATTATTATTAGATGTTTTAATTAAATTCAATAATTTTACTGAATCTGAATTTAAAAAATACAAGCCAATAAAATAAAATAACCACACTTTTATTTAAAGTAAGACACAATAATTAGACAGAAAATAGGCCTATATTCAAATAATATTAAATATCAATATATTAATATTAGTGCTGGGGAAAAATTTATCGTGATTAATCACATCCAAAAATAAAAGTTTGTGTTTACATAATATATGTGTGTGTACTGTGTATAATTATTATGTATATAGAAATACACACACATGCATGTATATATTTAAGAAAAATGTTATTTTTTTTATTTAAAAAATTATATTTATATATAAGATAAATTATATATACAGTATATACATGCAAATATTTCTTAAATATATACATGCATGTGTGTGTATTTATATATACATAATAATTATACACAGTACACACACATATATTATGTAAACATGAACTTTTTTTTGGATGCGATTTAATCACAATTAATTTTTCCCCAGCACTAATTAATATCAATATATTAATATCAATATATTATTCTTCATTCAGTTCAGTTCAAATCAGATTTAACAGATTTATTTTTTGACCAATTATCAAAATAATGTATAGTCCTAGAAAACTATTATTATCAGAGCATGTGAGCAGAGAGCGAGGAGCGGGTCAGTGAATGAGAGGGTAGCGTCATTTTACCCCAGCACGGCTATACCATACCATATTACAGCACAGGCTATACCACACCATATTACAGCACAGGCTATACCGTACCATATTACAGCACAGGCTATACCATACCATATTACAGCACAGGCTATACCATACCATATTACAGCACAGGCTATACCATACCATATTACAGCACAGGCTATACCACACCATATTACAGCACAGGCTATACCATACCATATTACAGCACAGGCTATACCATACCATATTACAGCACAGGCTATACCATACCATATTACAGCACAGGCTATACCATACCATATTACAGCACAGGCTATACCATACCATATTACAGCGCGGCTCTACCATACCATATTACAGCACAGGCTAGTGCAAACAGAAACAAGTCTAGAGAAATGTCATGTCTGCACGCGGCGCACACACGGAGCGGAACACGGAGCAGCCGTTTCGAAGCTGTGCATCTTCGGAAGCGGAGCCGCTCGCAAAGTTACAAAACATGCTGCGAGAGAGTGAAACCTGATCGCCGAACACGGATGGGCGGGGCGGCATATTTTCGGCTCATATTTTTGGCCTTTTTTCTCTTTCGGCCAAAAACCGAAAATGCCATTTTCGGCTGCCTAAATTTTGGTGCATCCCTAGTGTGTAGATAGAAATGGCTCATTCTAAGGTAATAAAAACATAACGGTTCATTATGTAAGGCCTTTACTCCTGAAAACATAGTTATGTATATTATATTGCATTTCTGTCAATAGATCCTCATAAATACTACACACTGCACCTTTAACAACTTATTAGCTGGTGAAAAAAATCTTCTTAGCTGGTGAGAACCAATGGCATTTGACATCTTTGAAGTGAAAGAAAGAAATTCATACAGGTTTAGAACAACATGAGAGTGAGTAAATGATGACAGAATTAAAATTTTTGGGTGAATTATCCCTTTAAAGTTGGTGAATCTTGCACTACTGACCCAATCAGTACTCAACATGAAGCGACATGGATATACATGTTCCGTTTTAGACATAACATAGATTTATACAACAAATGTGCTCAAAATAAACAGCTTGTATCAAGATTTGCATTATTGTTTAGTGATTGTCTTGTCATAGAGCTGAATTGTTTGGCCTTGCTGGTGACGTTGAAATGGCCAAATCCAAGAAGCATCAGATGTCGCGACATCCAAAAAGACGTCAAGTTTTTGCATTTTCTCATATTTTAGGGCTGAAATGGATATGCTGAGATATTATCCTGCAATTAAATAAACATTGGGCATGTTGGCCGGTGCTTTATGGCTGAATATGTGTCCAGACGTGATCGCTCAAGTGTCCTTGTATTCTCAGTCTTTTCTCTGGCATAGTAAGCCTTTAGGTTTTAATTCTTTGGTTTTTCTTGCTTCTCTACCTGTTTCGTTTGTCTCACAGGTATATCCCGCCCCCGATCGGACAGTGCTCCGCCCACACCTGTCAATAGGCTCAGTATGCCGCCGCCCCCAACAACAACCAACACCACACCCCCTCACAACCGCAGGCACCGCCCCACCGCTGTTGCGAAGACAACCAGCAAAGCCTCAACGGTATGACCATCTAGTAGCGGTTGAACGACTTCAGATTTTTTAAATCGACATTTATGAATGTTTCTGTGTGCGTGCGATCTTCATGTGATGTGCAAGCTCCTGTCTGTGTGTGTGTGTGTGTGTGTGTGTGTGCGTTACAATGCAGCGCATTAGTTTAGAACGGCCATTAACTTACATGCACAATAAGCTGTTTAAAACGTGCATTCTCACGATCAATTTTGAGCATCCTTGTGGAGCGCTCTAAGAGTATGCATTTATTTGTCACTTTAACTGCTGGAAACAGAGCGTAAAAGTGACTTCAAAGATTTCTTATGCTGTTGCGCCCTCTATAGGCCATGATCAGAGACTAGTCGACGTCAAGCTTAAAGTGTCATGGCAGAGCACCTTCATCCTTCCCTCGGGTCATTTTGACCCGAAACTCTTTTCTTTTTTCTTTTTTTAAATAAAAAAATTGAGAGTTCTTCTGAGTGGTCCAAGACCCTAGGACTTTTGTCGCACTTGAACCACGAATACAAATCCTTCCTTCGCGGGTCAATTTGACCCCCTTAGGAATGAATGGAATGCAAGGTATGCTTCAGTACACATAGAAAAACCGAAAAATGCTAAAACCTTACCAAAAAATTATTGTATAATGTCTACATGTGTATCTGAATGCATTCTGAAGAAAAGTGACTTTAGGACCCAGCGGAACAGCTCATTTGCTCCATATAGAGCTATTAGGCCATCTAGTGGCAAGAGTCATGAAATATCATGTAATATTATTATTTTTCCACAAGAGGTCGGCAAAGACACCAAATGTGAGATATTCTGAGCTGAATTAAAAGGGTTATGCAGGAAATTGTGAGTTATTTTGAATTTAATTTGAAAGAATGTACTTAAATTATTATTTATTGATCAAATCTAGTAATTTAAAGGTAAATAAAATTACAAAAAATCTCCCCAAAAATTGAAAAAATATCAAAATGAAATTAAATGAGCTTTCTGGACAAAACAAAAAATTAAGTATAACTTTAGGGCTTTGGGTCATTTTGACCCACAAGGGAAGGATGAGGATTAAAGTCGACTAGTTTGTGCAACCCCTACCACCTAGTCACATTTTTATTTATATAGCGCTTAATACAATACAGGTTGTTTCAAAGCAGCTTCACAGTAATAAACAGGAAAATAACCGTGTTAATGTCGCATAATTAATCAATTATCAAACAAACTCAATTTCAGCTGTAAAGCAGCTCTACAGAAGATAATAGTGTCATTATTCAGCTCAATCCAGTTCAAATTTTGTTCTCATCCGATAGTGTCAGAATATTGTCTAAACTAAAGTCCTAAAATAACAAAAGTCCTGGCCTACATTTTTCTCTCTTGTTTATTATCCTCAGAAATACTTCACTTGTGCAGATTGTATTTCATGTTGGCTTTTCAAAACATCTCTAATTTACTCTCCGCTCCTCAGACTGGCCAGACCAAAGTGTCGCACCAGCCGTCTTCCACATCCCCTCTCTCCAGCCCAAACCAGACGAGCTCCGAGCCGCGACCGCTACCGGCTCCGACCCGGCCGAAGGTCAACAGCGTGCTGAACCTGTTTGGCCAGTGGCTGTTTGACGCGGCGCTGGTCCACTGTAAACTCCACTCCGGCCTGAGCAGAGACAGCAGCATGACCGGTAAGACCGGAATACCTGTGATTAATCAATACGGCGGTCACCCGTTTTCCTTTGTTTTCATTTCTCTACTTATTTTACCTGTTGAGGGTGTTTTTATTTCTTTTTCTTTTACAAAATATTCCTACCTGCAAGATTGTACCACATTCAGGGTTCGTCTCCAGTGTTACGCTAGCGTAGATTCTGTGAAACAATCGTTTAGAGTTGAGAGATGTTTGATGTTCTGGATTTTATAATTGTTTGTACGTGAACATCATTCGCCAGCCATACACACATAGAGACCTAAAATTGTATTTAAAATACAATTAAATCACAGAAAATTGTATTTCTGTAGCTCAAACAGTATATCATGAGACTAGCAATAGGTTTGAGGAATGCATGAACTGATCAAATGTGTTCCTTAATGCAATGTAAGGGTGTGTTCACACTTGGTTAAAAAATATTTAGGCGCACCGGTGCGAGTAACCCGATCGATTCTCATGAATAGATGTATAATACAGTTGGAATAAAAAAGTACAACTCCCAAAATGCATCTACACTGAGAAACAGCAACGTTTCGTACTGCGATCAGCTGCTTTTCATGCCTTCAGTCAGCAGAGCAAGTGCAAAAAACGTGTGTGACGGACTACACTTCAAAGATTGTTAACAGGTGTGACGTAGCCATGCGCACTTACCAGACCGTCTCATGCTGCTGATGTTTCTTTGCAGCCAAATTAACTGGAAATACTACATTTGGATTATCATAAACAAGGTTGGAAATTAACCAAAAATAGCACCAAAAAATTAATAAAAAAACAACAAAATAAGCCCCTGTATGAGTTCTTGATTGTTATCTTTATCACATAAGATATAACGGTTAAAGCTGCAGTCCGTAACTTTTTTTGTGTTCAAAATAGGGATGCTCATTTCGGTTAATTTTCCCGACTGATAACCGCCGCTCATTATCCGATTATTAACCGTTAACTGACAAGATTATAATATTGAATTGGCATTAAATAAAAATACAATTGACGAGTGTCTGTGACCCGTTAAAAAGACGTGTTTATTTTACTGTGCAAACAGCAGCATACAGAACCGCTCAACAACAACAGAACCTGGATTCACATTATCACATTATCACGCACCTCCAGCGTTTCTGATATCAGAGAAAAACAGAATAAAATAATATAAATAAAAAGCATGAAATAAATTGGCCTACACTAAATATTTTTCACTTAAATAATTAAATTAAGATGACAAAACGAAAATACACTGAATCCGTTTGAAGCTTTGAAGAACTGGAATAGTTTTTTTCGTCAAATAAAAATAGCAGGCCTACCTCAATCCACACCTTGTATGGTTTTTATTTTTTTTTAAAGTAACATGTCTAAGTGATGTGGGGTTAGTCTGGAGCGCAGCCTGTTGACAGAAAACACCCTCTCAAGCCTTGTTTATACTTTGGTCTGGCTCCGCAGCGCGAGCCTCCAATGACTGGGGCCAAGCGGAATGGGGCCGCGCGCTCTTAACGCGCACGACCGCCCACTCCGCGTTGACGTCATTTTTGCCTCACGCTCGTGCGGACGCGGCGAGTATAAACAAGGCTTTAAACAAGGCTTCAGATGGCACTGATGTCCCGGGAATACAGAGATAACACCTCGCTAGAGTGGCCAGCCTCGGGAAGCGCCTTTCATTTGCTTTCCACCAGTCAGGAGCTTTCACTACTGCTGTATTTTAATACCCTTTCTGTCGAAATGGTCCCACACAGTAGGCCTACTTCTTTTCCATTGCTTCGTTTTGCGAAATATGTCTGTGTAGGCACGTGTGGTTGCATGTGTCGACGCGCCCCGTGAGTTAACAAATATAGCATATTTTTCTTTAACCATGCAGCAAACAAAAAAAAACTAAAAAAACTTACAAATTAAAAAAAATACCTTTTAAACCGTTTAACTGATAGTATTAATCGGTCAAAAATTCTTACTTTTGGTTAACGGTTAGACGGTCAATATGAGCGTCCCTAGTTCAAAATTTACAAAATGTATATAATAAGTGAGTACATCATGAATCCATTTTCCAATCACAGCGGTACACCTATAATAAGTGTTTATATTCAGACTATTTTAGACTGGTTCGGGTCGCACCGCTGCGGAGTAGCCCAGTACCTTCGTGACTCGCCAAAGTAGTTCCGGCTACAATGTTCTCCCACGAGCCGCATGCAGCTCTGTTTATTAACCGCTAGAGCACCAAAAGTTAAGGACTGCAGCTTTAAGCAATGTCACACGAGCAGACGGACTCCTGTTTCTCAGAGGATTGGCATGATTGCAAATGTGATACTGATCTTGTACAAAAATCCAATAAACAAGTTGATAGAAAGGACTCAACATTTTAGCCACAATACTGTCTATTTTTGCTCTATTTCGTTTCAAACAAAGCCACACCAGAACTGTTGTGCATCTCCAAGCAACAATGATTCTTGAATGAATCTGCGTTTTGAGCGAGTGAATGAATGACTCACACTTTAAGACTTGCCGCCACCAATTGGCCTATATTTAGGGACCAATTACCTATTGTAATCGTTGCCGTTCTTATTCTTCTTCTTCCGTTTCTTTTTCTTCTGCTCTGGAAGTCTATGGCAGCCCATAGAACGGCTTGCGGGAAAGTTATGAAATTTGGCACACAGATAGAGGACAGTATGAACTGTCACCAGAGCAAATTTGGAGTCTCTAACTCAATCCCTCTAGCGCCACCAACTGTCCAAAGTTGCACTCACGTTTGTGCTAATAGCTTTTGAACCGTGAGGGCTAGAAACATTTTTTTTCCTCTGATTCCTTGGCTCAAGACGGTTCGATTTGCATCCTACGACATCATTTTCAGTAGTGCCAATTTTACCGCCAAATTTACCCCTCCTGGACGGTTTATCCGATTTGCATGAAAATTTAACCAGATCATCTTCAGACAATGGCAACAAAAAGTTATGGAATTCAAGTCGATTCATCAAAGTGTTTTTGAATAACGCGCGAACAAATTTTACGTAGCACTTGCAAAAATAGACATAAAGCTGTATCTCCGCAACGCTTTGTCGTATTCAGACCAAACTTGGTACATGTCATAACAAGCATGACCTGAGGCTACATGCTGCGCTTTTGTCTATTTTTGCGTATAACTTCTGAACGGTTTGCCCAAAAATCATAAAAGTGGTCTTGTTAGATTCGGGGCGGCATGCTGAGTTGATGATATCCATATCGGCCATCTTTTGGATCTTTTGATGCTGATTTCATTTGATTGGCGACAGTCTGATTGTGTCATTGTTCTAACTGAATTTGTTTAAATTAAAATTTAAAAACACATTTTCTATTTTAATTTAAGAAATTGACAAAATACATTTAATAAGATTGGAAAAAATTGCTCTTATAATGGTAAATGCCCCTGGAAATGAATTTAAATGGGCAATTATCGCCCTGTAATGGGAAAGTTAATGTCTGTTATTGATCAGAAAGTGCTCCTAAATTTTTGACTGTGCTCCTAATTTTTTTTTATTAAGAAAAATGTTAGCATAGAGCCCTGCTTATTATAGTTCAGTACGGGCGTCAGAACCGCGTCGTCTTGCAGCAGATCTTCATTTGTGCGTGACGGAGGGATTCCTGCCGCTGTTTTGACTCCTTTACTCATTTTCTAAGCTCTTCGTGAGTTCTCAGCTGGTAAAAATATGCACATACAATGAGCACATTTTGCACACAGCATTATTTTGGCTGTTGCGTCCAAAAAATATACGTCATAAAAGCCGCTTTTGTATCTTTAGGTTCGGTGTTAAAATTGACTGTGAACGCCAAGCGAACCAGAACTAAATGTATAATTTTCATTTTTGGTCCGGACCAAAAGAATGCCAAGAGGTCCGAACTACAAGTGTGAACACACCCTAAATCAGTTTGGATTAAAGCGTCTGCCAAATGCATAAATGGACATGGAAAAACATGCATTATCCATTGATAAATCTTTGGAGAGATGCAGATTAATCGACTCCATTGAAATTGGTTTATCACTATTTTTACATGTATGTTAAGTTAAAGTAGATCTGTTATTCAGCCATTGCAGCAGAGGCTTATGGGACTTCTGAAAAGTTCTATTGAATGAATAAATGGCTAACAAACAGGCATTTAATTTGATGAGAATGTGGGATTAATCTAGTGTTTTATGTAGTGAATTGTGATCATTCTGTGATAGCGTTGCGTACATCTTTTCTTTACTTGCATTGTTTTTGTTCAGTTTTCATTTGTGCATGATGGGTAATTGAAACTCTTTTTAATGGTCTCCCTGTGTCTGTAAAACCACAACAACAGAACAATAGTTTACTGAACTCTACTACTGCTGTTCTTTGATTTGTTTCCATTTTATCTCTGTTATCTTGCAGCAACATTTTTCCAAATTCTTCTTTCTTATAAATCTTGTAAGTAGGAACACAAGCTTTACCAGTTGCAGTTATTTGGTTCATTTCAGTTTGTTTACTTCAATCTTTTTCTTTCGTTACACTGTCACTCGTTCATTGTTGCAGTACTTGTTTTCTTGGGGCAAGAGACTTGCGCATAAGCTGCTTGAGTTAAAGGTCCGGGAGTGTTTTGACTGCTGCCCAAATCTCATTGGCTCAACTGCAACAAATATTCAGGATCCTAAGGTGGGACACTGGTTTACGAGTGTCACGTGGCCACCGAGACCCGAGAATGTTTGTTGCGCTTGATCCTTCTCCTTGATTCAACTTACCCCGCCATCATTAAAACTAGTTCCTACCCATACCATCTCCTGAAGGACCTCTACTAACTGATCTTCTCCAAAGAAACACACCAACCAATGTTATTTTGAGTTTTTGCCCAGCATTTATTTGACAGCTTTTGTTTTACGTTAGCGTTTGATTCATTTCTTTCAGTTTTCATTTGTTCCTTTTATGTTTTGTATGGATATTTCTGCATGTCGTGGTTGTTGGTGCAATTTGTTTCAGCCATATTGTGCCTTAATGTCTTAATTTAGGATGCTGGACTATAAAAATTGGCCTTTAATCAACGTTTGTCTGACATGAAACCCAACTGACATGCTCTGATAACAGGGATACTGACCAGGAGATGTGGAAGAGCGTGTTCTGTTCTGTCTCGAGTCGCTCGAGCACAAACACCATTGCACATTATGGCACTACAATGTGATTTTGTGTGATCCGAACAAGACCGTGTCCTCCAAATAGATACAAACGTGCTGGTGTCGTAAAAGTCCCATTAGATTAGCGCTCGCTTCCTACTGCAAATGAAATTATGCCTGTCAAACAAATGTAATAAACTCTTGTGGAAGGATAAATCTTTTATAATGTGATTATTTATAGCTACAAATAAGGATTAATGTGTAACATTTAAACACAGTGACTTTCACTGGATCCCTTTCACTCAGTATTTAAATATATACTTTACCGGTCAGAAGTTTGGAATAATAATTACGATTTTTTTTTTTTTTTTGTGCAGCAAATCATCATATTAGAATGATTTCTGAAGACTGGAGTAATGATGCTAAAAATTAAGCTTTGATCACAAGAATAAATTACATTTTACGAAATATTCACATAGAAAACATTTTAAATTGTAATATTTTTTTTGTAATTTATTACAAAATATGATGCTGAAAATTCAGCTTTGATCACATGAATAAATTACATTTGACAAAATATTAATACAAAACATTTGAAATTGTAATTTTTTTGTAATGTTTTGTAATATATATTTTAAATTGTAATACTTATAATATATATATATATATATATATATAATATAATATTTTTTGTATATATATAACTGAAATTACATTTTACTAAATATTCACGTAGAAAACATTTTAAATTGTAATAGTTTTTGTAAATTATTACAAAATATGATGCTGAAAATTCAGCTTTGATCACAAAAATAAATTACATTTTACAAAATATTCACATAGAAAACACATTTTAAATTGTAATATTTTATGTAATAATATATTTTTATAGTTTAATATGACTGTTTTTACTGTACTTGGCATCAGTTTTCTTTTAAAAACTTAATTCCAAACTTTTGACCAGTAGTGTAAAATATTTGAAAATTGTTTTTCAAATATCATTATTTTATGATGTTGACAATGTCATTTGCATTTTGAAGTTGCGTTGTCTGTAATGTGTCCACATATTTTGCCCGTGTAATAATATATCACGCATTGTCTAAAAATTAAAGATCAAGTTAGAATAGTTGGAATTGTTAAACGGCGTGCTTTTGACAGCATTACAGCTCCTAGTTGTAGTTTGATGCTTTGCTGCTTATAAAGTTCAATGCGTTGATGCCTTAAGGTGAATATATACTTTTATCATTAATGTATTTTTAAAAAAATCCCACAAAATATCCAGCATTGATATTTATTTGATCAGAAATTAAGTCGTCAAACATGGTTTCAAAGCAGATTTACAGAAAATCATGATGCTAATGTTTAAAATCTTAATATCTTCATGCCTTATAGTCACATTTAGCAGATTAGAGCAAATGAGTGGCCGTTTTTTATTTCTCTCCCTGTAAGATCTCTTTGTCGGTAATCCCTGTCATGGCCTCCTGCGATACGCATGTGAAAGTGTCACTTAGTGTTTGCGTTTGTGTCTCTCCCTGTCCGTCTCTCTCTCTCTCTCTCTCTCTCTCTCTCTCTCTCTCTCTCTCTCTCTCTCTCTCTCTCTCAGCCCTGGCGACTCAAGCTGGAGTTGAACTGAGACGTAAAGGCTCTCAGATGTCCACGGACACCATGGTGTCCAACCCCATGTTTGACGCCAACGAGTTTCCTGATAATTACGAGTCTGGTCGTGCCGAAGCGTGTGGGACGCTGTGCAGGATCTTCTGCAGTAAGAAGACTGGAGAGGAGATACTTCCTGTGTACCTGTCCAGGTAATCGCTTGTTTTGGAGTCTCCTGTAATAGGTTTACATGCATCCAAGATCATAAAACACTTTAATTTTCTCTAATATTCTCATAATATACACTGCAGCATCAGCTCTTTTCTCGCAGTGTCTGAAACGGTTCGTTCGAAGATACATGCTGCGTCCGAAATCGCGTACTATGTGAGTAGACACTACATTTGAATTTGAACTTACTTCGCGACCATTAAAAAAGTACGTTCTATATAGTATGAATGAGTGTAGTGTGAACGTAATCCGGAAGTACTACATCCGCCATGTTGATGTTATCATGTGACCTACCAGCGTCAGTTGCGTCCCTTCACCTCCATTCATAAATCCTCTCACGTGGCCTCATTGGATAGCAAAGTGTCCATCGTATGCGCACTTCAGAATCTCGCCAGAAGTAGTAGGTCATCCGGGTACTTTTCGCCTACTGTTTTTTCGAATACTATGAATTCGGACGTACTACTCTGTTGGCGTACTGTTTTTCGCATACTATGTAGTATTCGATTTCGGACGCAGCGTCAGTCTTTCTAAAACCCCTCCTTTCCGAGAGCCTGCTCTGCTCTGATTGGTCAGATGACACAGTCTATTGTGATTGGTTGACCGCTTACAGCAGTGTTTGAGGGCGGGGCAAAGTAGACATTGTTCGCAGCAGCCAATGAAGACCATAGGCTGGCATTATGCAAATTTGCTACAAACCAACGTAGACTGGAGCAGGAAGTAAGGCTGGATTTACTGACGACTCGTTCAGAAACGCTTCAATAACAATAACTCCATTTATCTGCACTTTGATATTTGAAACTTTGCAGACCTTTTACATTCACAAACAGCTCTATTACACACTCCATGAAAGGTAATATCTGATAAATCATAACAGGGGCACATTAACTAAAATTAATCAACTTCCCTTCTGTATCTGATGTCTATGTCAGGTTCTACATGGTCCTGATCCAGGGTCTTCAGATATCAGACTTCATTTGTCGGCCAGTTCTAGCCAGCATCATCCTGAACTCTTCGGCTCTGTTCTGCTCCGATCTCAAAGGAATCAATGTCGTGGTTCCATACTTCATATCTGCACTGGAGACCATCTTACCGGATCGGTGAGCAATGTTTTCTGATGTCTGTGAAACTGGAAACAAATCTTGTCTACATTCTTGGGGTGGCCGATATTGACAAAAAGTGACATTCTGAGTATTTTCTGCGATTTCACATTTGCATGTTGTGCACAGCTGACTGCCAAAGCATTTCATATTTTGTGTGTTGTTTGGTTTACAGCAGTGTCAGAAATTAACTTTCATCACGGGGGAAATTTGCCACCTAAAATGGATTTCAGGGGGCATTTCTTTCTAACATTATGAGATGTATGCCTCATATTTTATGTCCAGTTCTTACATTTAAATCTATAAATTCATTTGGAATAATAAGTCACTATAGGCTGTTACCAATCCAATTAAATGATTATCAACAAAATCCATTTTTGTACTTCAGAAGTGGCACAGAAGATCCATCTAAAGCATTTGCATGTATTTACACTGCATTTACAATTGCATGAATAATGCTATGAGATTAAAGGTGGGGTAAGTGCTTTCTGGTAACCGATGTTGATATTTCAAATCACCAAAACAAACACGCCCCTACCCCAAAAGGGTCTCGCCCCTATTTTGATAGCTCCGCCCCACACGTACGTACGCAACGCAGGCAACAACTATGGCAGAATCTGCTGTGCCAGCCGTCCGACGGGCCAAGGGTATGATGTCATCAATAAGTGAAAGCAATGCGTGTTACTATGGTAATCCTGGTCGAATGTTCAATGAAAAAGTCATCCCTTCCATCCCAAAAACACACACACAGTTCTCATGAACAACTCGATAGCATGAGCATGAATTATATTACAATTATGACAAGATTAGAGGGTTGTATCAATCACAAAAAGAGGAACCAAAGGAAACAAACATATATTAGGAGTATATTATCTTACTTTTCGGCCACACTTTGGGAGCTGACGCTTGAAACAGACAGTGAGGAGGTTTAGACGCTCCAGGGTTATCGGCTGTGGAAATGAATGGGTCTTTATCCTCGCTGAAGAGAACGACAATACGATTGCAAATGAACAAACAAGCGAACATGACCCACATGCATATTCAAGCAAAAGCCAGCATATATTAGTTCTGTGAAAGAAAACAAAACCAATGTTACTCGCCTATCAAGAAGAAATAAAGCAACCTAAAGCGTCCGATTGCAGGCCTTGCCGCTCCTTGAGTTCTCTCCAGCGCTGGAAAGCTGATCTGATATTTACACGGGTCCTACTTCTTGCCTGATCGCAAGCCTTCTTTTGTTCCACAGACATTTTCCACTTTTGTTTTTTATCTGCCATCTCTCGTTGCTCGGCTAATGTCCGTCCTGTGTGTCGTGTCTTTTGAATAATGACGTGCACTGAGCGCTCTCCTCTCCCCATCATTAGTAGACACGCCCCTTACTGCTGATTGGCTACAAGTTTGTTTTGGTACTCGGCCCGAGACACTTACTAAAGCATTTTGAAATAACACTTACCCCACCTTTAATGTTTTAAAAATATTATTTAGATTTTTTCCAATTCTCTGTTAGGAACTAGTTTCATTGGCAAAATAGACCAAAAACAGACAATAATGTTTCTAAAATTTAACTCGCAATATTAATTTCTTGTTTTTTAAACTAAAAAACTATTAAACTTTAAACCATATTTAAACTTAATATCTTGCAATTCTGACTTAATATCTCGCGATTCTGACGCAATTCTGACTTTATATCTCGCAATTCTGACTTTATATCTCGCAATTCTGACTTTATATCTCGCAATTCTGACTTTATATCTCGCAATTCTGACTTTATATCTCACAATTCTGACTTTATATCACACAATTCTGACTTTATATCTCACAATTCTGACTTTATATCTCGCAATTCTGACTTTATATCTCACAATTCTGACTTTATATCTCGCAATTCTGACTTTATATCTCGCAATTCTGACTTTATATCTCGCAATTCTGACTTTATATCTCACAATTCTGACTTTATATCTCACAATTCTGACTTTATATCTCTCAATTCTGACTATATATCTCATAATTCTGACTTTATATCACAATTTTTACTTTATATCTCACAATTCTGACTTTATATCTCTCAATTCTGACTTTATATCTCTCAATTCTGAGAAAAAAAGTCAGAATTGAGAGATGTAAGTTCACAATTGTGAGATAAAAAGTCGCAATTATCTTTTAAAATGTTTTATTTTGTGGCGGAAACAAGCTTCCATACTCTATAACATCAGCTTCCACATTGTTAAAACAACAGTTACAATATTATCGTAGACGGTGCTTATCGCACCCCCTACTATGTGCTCGATTGTTAATGCATTTCTTCTGTTAATTTTGCTGCATCAGAGAGTTGTCCAAGTTTAAGTCGTATGTGAACCCTACTGAGCTGAGAAGAGCTTCCATCCATATCCTGTTATCCATGCTCCCTCTCCCTCACCACTTTGGCAACGTCAAATCGGAGGTAAAAAAGGGTTTATTATCTAGTAATCTTCTTGGGGTCTCTGTAACTTAATTTTCTGAGAAAAAAAGCCAAATTTAATTGGCTGTGGTTTTCTAATTACATTTGCAGGTTCTGTTGGAAGGGAAATTCAGCAATGATGACAACTCACTCCATGACAAGGCGGTCACCTTCCTGTCCCTGAAGCTGCGATTGGTCAATATTTTGATTGGCGCCCTGCAAACAGAGACAGACTCGATCAATACACAGATGATACTAGGTACGGCTGCCTTTTCAATATGTCCGTTTACTGTTTTGTCAAGGGAAATACTATAAAACAAACTATATATAGTAATTAACCAAGAAAAATATTGTAAGAAGTGAAAAATTATGCAAACTGGCAGTAGAAGCTTCCCTTAAAACGTGCAAAAGTATTTAAAAAAAAAAGTGATGGTTAAAGAATATGACGTAGCCTAAAAAAAAGTTTTCAGACAGAATAATTGTTTTTTGCTTTAATCAATAATAACTTTGTGTGTGTGTCTTTTTACAGCGGCGATGCTGAATATCGTCCAGGATTCGGCTCTGTTGGAGTCTGTCGGTGCCCAAGCTGAAGTGGTACGAGTTGTGCTTCCTGTTTGTTATTGATGAGTTCAAAGAGAGAGCTTGAACTGGATTTCAAGTGTCTGCAAGAGCAATCACAATTCACCAATTAAAAATGCCATTGATGAAATGCTGGTGTGTTGTGTTTTGTAGGGCAGTGTGGATGGAAGCCATTCTCTGGCTAAGAGCCACAGTCGCAATAACAGTGGCATCAGCAATGCTAGCGCAGGAAGCTCCGAGGCCACAACACCAGACAGCGAACGTCCCGCCCAGGCCCTGCTGAGGGACTACGGTAAGGGACACTATGCAGAACCGACCGCCACATATGAGCTGCGTTAGAGGCATTTGAGCTTTCAACGGTTTGACTTTGACCAATTGCTTTCGTTCCTCTTAAAGGGTCCATAACACACACAGTTTCTGCCAATCTCATGTTCATTTTATAGAGTAGTATTGCATCCTTCATATCTCCGAAGAGTTTTAGTTTTATCATATTTATAAAAGACAGATACGCTCAACCGATTCTTTCCCGAAAACAGCCGAGCTCGTGGAGGCGTGCAGTGGGCGGAGCTAAAGATTCACGAGCACACACACACACACACACACACACGCACACAATACATCATGGCATTATCCCTGGATAACTTTTGATTCACTATACGTTCGTGTTGTTTACATTATATGCACTTACGCACCGAATGCCAACAAAACACACACATTTGAAACGATCTGCAAATCCAGCGTCAAACTGGGCCTTGTTTATAAAACATTTGTCACCGAAATGCCGGGAACACACTTGCACAACTCCGTTGCTGTTCCGGAAAAACTGCATACTGTTCCCTTAACGCTGGGTTATTTGGGAAGCTGAACAAGGTGATCTTTCCCTCACACCAGAAACACACTTCTTTAGTGACATTGTTGATTTCGTGGTCTAAACACACAATGGCAGCGCCGCCGACGGCTCCCGTAACACAAACGAAGCTCGTTGATGGACGCACTCTTGCTCTTGCTGATGTGTGTGTGCACGCTTTTCCGGGAGATACAAGGAGTTCCGCCCTTTATGACGTCATACAGGGCCATACTCAAGAAAAAAAGCATTCCGAAATTTATACAAATCCTGAAGGAGTGTATTTGGCACAGAAATACTCTCATACGTCCAACTCGTTTTTTGAAACTTTGTCCGTGTTTATCATGAGAATCAACTCTTTAACAGAGGAAATAAGGCAGAATGCAGGAAATAGCATTAGACCCCCCCCCCTTTAAGCATTTAGCATCTGCTAAATGCATAATTGTAAATGACACATTGAACTATTCTAGTAATGCCAAGATTAATCAGCATAAATCCCAGAATGACTCATATATCCTATAAAAAAGATCCTGTTTGTCATATTCACGCTCACATTTACCATACATTTTTTTTCTTTCTTTTTTTCTTGATTATGATTTAGGGCTCTACTAGAGCAGGCTTTCCAGCTTGAATGTTGATTATTTCCCCATATTCTCCATTGTTGCGGCTCCTCTCTTCCCAGTCTGTCAGTAACGCTCTGTTTAGTTCCTGTCTCTATGAAGCCCCTCCTTCTGAAAAGCATACTGTGCTCTGATTGGTCGGCTGAAGCAGTGTGTTGTGATTGGCCAAGCGCTTCAAGCGTGTTTGGGAAATGTCCCGCCTTTTACCATAACCGCCAGTTTCAACACACTACTAACTAACTCAACTAGGGCTGCAACAACTAGTCGATAAAATCAATAATAATCGATAATGAAAATCATCGTCAACGATTCTCATTATCGATTAGTCGGGTCTGCCACCAACTTCCACCAGTCACGCCAAATTACAGCACTGAATAACGCATTTCTAAGGACAAAATGCGTCTTAAAATAGGAAACAGAGTGAGCTGATGTGGGAAAGGTACATGATCCAAGCGCCCAAAACATGAGTGGTCTTTATTTTAAGCTTCAAGCGAATGCATTAGTGTTTAACACACCCTGTCATGCGCTTTGACAGATGCGTGTGCGTCCTCAGCACAAATCATTCATTTTACAGGTTATATCCACTGATCTATATAGAGAACAGTGGTTATATCCTCATCTGTAAATGTTGCTAATTCATGCGAGTATTTCCGTTTTGCATGAAAGCGCGTCCTGACAGTCTGTGTTAAACTTCAAACTTCACTGAATGAGCGGCGGGCGCGCGCATGCGCGTTAAACAGACAGAGCGCAGTCGAGAGGGAGACCATTAATATTGAGCGCAAAAACATTAATTTAGCTGAAATATCTGCTGTTGGACGCTAAATTTAGGTTTAAAAGTCAACATGTAATTCAAGTATTATATGAGAGTAGTAACTGTAAAGGGATAACAGCGTGTAATTGAATATAAATGTAAGACGTTTCTACAGGATAAAGAAATGACAGTAACAGTTACAGTGTCCATAGAGAGTGTGTGTGTGTTCCTGCAGAACATTCCTCTGATCTGATAACATTGAGTGTGTGTTTTTTGTGTTTTTGTTTTTCTTTAACATCATTTTAATGTAGGGATTTAAACTGTTCTTTTGCATAGCAACTTTTTTTGCATATAATGTATAGCACAGATATACCCTTAGGAAAATTAACCATGGTTTTATTATAGTAAAAACATGTTTTTTTTGGCGTATTGATTAGCATTTGTATAACCACACAAATACCATATAGTTAAACTATGGATTGAAGCAAAATTATGGTTAATTTGTGGCTACCATGGAATAACTACAATAACCCTGTTTTATTTATTTATTATTATTATTTGTTGTAAAACCATGGTTAATTTTTATAAGGTATATGCACTATGTATGTGTTCATAGCACAGCTGACACGTTTGTTTGAAGGACAGCATTGGGCAGGATGTGGAATAGTGTGTTTTGTCAGTAAAAAAAATGGGCTTTTTAATCCGATTAATCAAAAAAATAATTGACCAACTAATCGATTATCAAAATAATCGTTAGTTGTAGCCCTAAACTCAACCAGGCCCCGCCCCTTTATTCTGCGTATGAATTATTTAAATGAGGAATATTGTGGCGTGTTCGTTCCCGGAAGAAAACTCAGGGAGTTCAGAAACACGGACACTGATATAGAGAAGAACTCAGAGCTTTTTCATGCTCAAACAACAATAAACATGGATAAAAGCATCATAGGTCCTCTTTAAAGCATTCAGAAAGTGCATCCCAGAAATGTGACATAATGCATCTCTGCATGTTTGTAGAAGTTGCATGGTGTCCGTCAAACAAGTTGATGGTGCCTGTCTGCAACACATATTTCTTTAAACCCAAAGCTGTCGAACATCTTTAACCAGTTTTGTTTTTGCATAATGAATGCTTTTTATTTATTTTCAAAGCATGATGTCAAGTGAAGCCTAACGCGGCTTGATGATCATCATTGTCTGTAACTAGCGAGCGATAACTTGTTCTTGTGCTTGTCTGTGTTCATGTGTATGGTTTATCATTGCCGTCACATGTCTGTGTGCCTGGCTTGCGTTGTGTGCGCTCGTGTGTTACTAACCCGCTGTCTGTGGGTGCTGTGTGTTATATCCCAGCTCTCCACACAGACACGGCGGCCGGGCTGCTGATCCGTAGCATCCACCTGCTCACCCAGAGACTCAACTCCCAGTGGAGACTCGACATGAGCATCTCACTGGCCGCGCTCGAGCTGCTGGCCGGCCTCGCCAAGGTACGCTGACATCTTTATATTTATATAGTGAATGGTTATCCCTCTGGTGCTGTTTGGACATTTTTGACCGAAAAATGTAACGTTTTGTTTTTTTTAGAATTTTTTTACTCCATCGGAAACTTGGTAAAGGTTTTGGCACTTGCTGTGTGAACACACAAAAAAATCATGAATATGAAAAGTAGTCACACTTGTATTGTTCACAATCATTGGAAACCTAGTGGAAGCATTTGGTACTGCAACCAAACAAATTCTCACCGAAAGCTAATTTTTTTGAGATGTCAGCCTCAAATTTGGATCACATCTTGTTTAGATTTATGGCTTTGATTTTCTCACAGTTTTAGAGTAAAATGTGTTTTGGAAAATACATATTTCATATAAAAATTGAAAAAAAAAATTTTTTTAATAACAATAAATGTAAAATTTTATAATTTTTTTTCAAGTTCACTTTTTTAAACTTTTCGTAGTTTTTCACTTCAGCAATAATCTGCCATGTGTCGTCTTTAAAAAGAGCTTCAGTCAGTGATTCAAAGCATTCAAGATTTATGACCGTTTAAGTTGGAAATTTAATTTTCAGGTCCATGCTCAAAAGGTGAATAAATGAACTATAACTACGGCATAAATATAATTTAGTATCATAAAATCCCCTAAAAATACAAAATGTTAAATAAAACACATTATCAAACTAAAATATAGTACAATCATTCCATTGAAATTTCGGTCAATTTGACCGGCACGCGAACAGTACCAGAGGGTTATTATAACCAGTGGGTCTTTTTATATATACACGACCGGAATAATTGCGATTTTTTTTTTTAATGTTTTTGAAAAGATTCCTCACCAAGGCTGCATTTATTTAATCAAAAATACAGTAAAAATTGTGAAATATTATTCCAGTGTAAATCAGCTGTTCTCTATGTGAATATATAGTAAAGTGTAATTTATTCCTGTGATCAAAGCTGAATTTATCATCATTACTCCAGTCTTCAGTGTCACATGATCCTTCAGAAATCATTCTAATATGAGGATTTGATGCTCAGGAAACATTTATGATTATCAATGTTGAAAAACAGTTGTGCTGCTTCAGATTTTTGTGGAAACCGTGAAACACTACCATTCAAAAGTTTGAATATTTTAAGAAAAGAAAATAAAACTAATACTTTTATTCAGCAAGGATGCATTAAATTGGTCAAAAGTGACAGTAAAGGCATTTATAGTGTTACATTTCAAATAAATGCTGTTTTGAACTTTCTATTCATCAAAGAATCACAAAAAAGTGCACAAAAATATGAAGCAGCACAACTGTTTTCAACACTGATAATAATCATAAATGTGTCTTGAGCAGCAAATCATCATATCAGAATGATTTCTGAAGGATCATGTGACACTGGAGTAATGATTCTTTGCATCACAGGAATTATGGCAATATTCCACAATATTTATTCACAATATGACTGTTTTAGTGCATTTTTAGTCAACTAGATGCAGCCTTGGTGAGCAGAAGAGACTTCTTTCAAAAACATTTAAAAGATCATAATTATTCCAAACTTTTGAACCGTTCGTGTACAAGATGAGTAAAATGCGTGTTTGTTTTCCGGACAGGTGAAGGTGAGTGTGGAGTCGTCTGATCGTAAGCGTGCGGTCAGCTCTGTGTGCAGTTACATCGTGTATCAGTGCAGCCGTCCCGCTCCGCTCCACTCCAGAGACCTGCACTCCATGATCGTCGCTGCCTTCCACTGCCTGTGCGTCTGGCTTACCGAACACCCCGACATGCTCAATGAGAAGGTACGGCCAACCTCAACCTGTCAACTGTTTAGCGGTCAGAAATGCGGAAACTTGAGCACCAGCGATTATTACTGAAGCCAAAACAAAGCAGTCAAACAAGCCACTTCTCTATCTCTATCTTCCTGTTTGTGTCGACTGCCAAATCAATGCCAAATATCAATGACAATCAAGAAACATTGTGATGATTTGGTTCCATTTTTGATTAGGCTATTAGTGGCTCCACATCCACTTCTAGTTTTACTTTGTTTTGACGTCTCTAATTTAAACCTCTTTAAAATGATCGATTTGGTAAGTTTGATTCAGTTCCACGAATCACTTTGTCGCTTCAATGATTCATTTGCATCATCATCTGAATTTTACAGATTTAAAATGTTGACGTTAACATATATGTAAATGTATAGGTAAATATTGATAAATAAATATATATAAAAATACAGATAAATATTGCTTTATATTACGCTATATACAGAAGCTTTTAAAAGTTTGGGGTCTGTAAGATTTATTTTAAACAGCTGTTTTCTATGTGAATATATAGTAAAGTGTATATATTAGGGCTGGGTATTGACACAAATTTCACAATTCGATTTCGATTCAATATGGATTATTTTGGATATATATCAGGTACAATACATGGCAAATGTTCTCAAGGAAAACAAATCTCTTAACTAATGCTGTAAACTATGGGAGTCAGTTGTAGCCTACTATAATATTGAAGGTAAAAATTTACTGATTTGTATATAAACACTTAAATTACACATTATGACGTTTTTTTTATAATAATAAAGTTATATGAAATATAAACATTTAAATGGTGGCTGTCATAAAAACTTGCCAGATTTATTCAAACATGCATTAAATATCAAAGAACATTAAAAATTATAATGAATATGTAATATAGTGCATATATTTATCAAAATGCTCCTCTCTAGAGTTAATTTTTCTAGCTGACTAACGCGTTTATGGACACTGGATATGGTTTTTCTGAGGTAAATGTGACGTTACGTGACACATTGTTTACAAGCTGTTTTATTGACGTCTTTCCACGGTTGAAACACTGATTGAGCGATTCCATTTCGGTAAGTTGTACTGTATCTTTTAACACACTTTCAGATGCTCATTCATGTTTATTTCGCGCTGTAACTGGTGTTAAGGCGGAAGAGATGATCAGTTCATGTGCCGCTTCTCTTGAGCTGAGCCAGAGCGATCTCCCACCACAGCGTAATTTGAATTTCGTAATAAAATGGACTTATTTGAAATCTGAGACTTTGTTTCATATCAATAGTAACAAAGCACAAAGATTATTGTGATTTATTGGATGGGAGGCGTGATATAATGTTCCTTTCATTCATCAACTGAAAACAGGATCTTGGGATTTAAGAATGGATATCGGTTCGTAAAAATGAGAATCGATTAAAATCGAGAAATTTTTACCCAGCCCTAGTGTATATATAGTAAATTTTCAGCATCATTACTCCAGTCTTCAGTGTCACATGATCCTTCAGAAATCATTCTAATATGAGGATTTGTTGAAAACAGTGTCATATTTGTGTGGAAACCGTGATGCATTTTATTTCTCAGGATTCTTTGATGAATAGGAAGTTCTAAAGAACAGCGTTTATTAGAAATAGAATCTTTTGTAACATTATAAACGTCTTTACTGTCACTTTTGACCAATTTAATGCATCCCTGCTGAATAAAAGCATTAATTTCTTAAAAAGATTCTTACTGACGCCAAACTTTTAAATGGTTGCATACTTTTATATTGGTGCATATAAATAAAAATAATATAAAAAAATAGTGAAAAGTGTGTAAAACATGTCTTGACTTTTTTTTGTTTACAGCAGTACCTGAAACAACAATTCCTTCAATCACTTTTTTAATACATTTTAGAGAAAATGCATAAATATCATGTTTATTGAATTTCATTAAAAGGGTTTTTTAGCTGTGAGGTTGAATATGTTTCGTTTAATGAGTTCATTCTTACAAACTCTTGTGTTGTGGTTAAGGATTGTCTGATCGAGGTGTTGGAAATTGTCGAGCTCGGCATCTCAGGCAGTAAGTCCAAAACCGGCGAACAGGAAGTGAAGTACAAAGGAGACAAAGAGCACAACCCGGCGTCCATGAGGGTCAAAGACGCTGCAGAGGCCACGTTATCATGGTGAGCGTCTTTCATAAACACCCATTGATTTCTCTCCTACGATATGTACGCCTGTCTTGATTTGTGTTGCTGTGTGTTCCAGTATAATGCAGGTGTTGGGTGCGTTCCCGTCTCCCAGCGGCCCCGCCTCGCCCTGCAGTCTGCTGAACGAGGACACGCTGATCAAATATTCCCGACTCACCTCCACGTCTCACAGTAACTTCAGATACTTTGTCCTGGATAACTCCGTCATTCTCGCCATGCTGGAGCAGCCGCTGGGAAACGAACAGAGTGAGAAAAACACCTTCACATTTCATTCCTCCAGTACATTACGGCTGATTTAATGCGTGTGTGCACGTGTCTGCAGACCCCTGTCCATCGGTCACCATGTTAATCAGAGGCATGTCTGGTCGACACGCATGGACAATGCAGCTCTTCCATCAGCCTCGAGGGGCAAGAGCCAATCAGAAGGTAAGATGCAACATCAACCACCAATCAGGACAGAGATGTGCTTTCAGTAGCCAATCAGAAACAATAGAGTGCAACTGTCGGGTTCCAGAAGCAGTGTTATGTTTATACTGTCTCTTTTATGCCGTCTCTCCTACAGCAAGTGTTTGTTCCTGAAAGCCGACCCACTCCCAAAAACGATGTAGGGATTCGGTTTAACGTCAAGCACAGACCGTTCCCAGAAGAAGTGGATAAGATTCCGTTTGTGAAAGCCGACCTGAGCATCCCAGATCTCCATGACATTGTGGATAAGGAGGTATAAAAGCCTTTCTGTTATCTTTAGCATTACACAATTTACATTATATGTGGAAACCCCACAGCTAGGCATACAACATCACATTTGCACATCACAATAATTGCTGAAACTTTCAGCAACTTTTCTCTATTTACGGATGTGACGAGCTTATAATAGGTGGACACTTACCATTAGGGTTGGGTACCAAAACCCGGTATGTAACTGGACCGAATCAGAACGCAGATTTCAGTGCCACTTAAATTCAAACGTGCTTTCGCGCTTTGGCTGGCGCTGATACAGAGATGGACGTGCTCAGCGCTTGTCACATATGTGACGCTGGAGCACAAAACCAGTCATAAGTCTCACGGGTATATTTGTGGCAATAGCCAACAATACATTGTATGGGTCAAAATTATCAATTTTTCTTTTATGCCAGAAATCATTAGGATATTAAGTAAAGATTATGTTCCATGAAGATATTTAGTAAATTTCTTACCGTAAATATATACAAAATGTATTATTATTAGTAATATGCATTGCTAAAGATATCATTTGGACAACTTTAAAGGCGATTTTCTCAATATTCAGATTTTTTTGCACCCTCAGATTCCAGATTTTCAAATAGTTGCATCTCAGCCAAATATTATCCTAACAAACCATACATCAATGGGAAGCTTATTTATTCAGCTTTCAGATGATATATAAATCTCAATTGAAAAAAATTGACCCTTATGACATTTGTGTTTTGTATTTATATTTATATACAGGGGCGTAGCCAGCTGACTGGGCACAGGCCCGCCCACTATGATGAGTAGGCCCCCCTAGTTTATTATACAAAAATAATATTTGTTAAATAACAGTTGTTTAAATTATTTTAACGTAACTACAAAATTATTATAACATCTCAAATACTAAAATAAATAAAATGTGTTTTTTACAGTTTTTATGGTTTTTGCATAATGCTTGATGAGTTTGATTGACAGCTGTGTTAGGCAATTGGGTGGTCTCATGCATGTCGCGCCTGTGAGTTCATGAAGTGTGTTTGCCTATTCACTTAGCCTATAATTTGCAGTTGTGTGATAGATAAACAGCAGCGATGCAAAATTCTATAAAAAGGACTTTTAAAAACTCGCATTGACGCGGGAGAGAACCCATCCGTCAGCCCGGAAGTAGCGGGAAGACTTTTCAATTCCTTTTCAATTTCATTCTGTAAAGCCGGGAACACACTGTCAGTAGAGATAGTGTAGGGGTAAGGTTCGTGGCATTAAGTTTTGACGCAATTCGAACCGAGGTTCGAATCCGCCTTTTGCTGAACTCGCTCTACTCTACATCACATATCAGATCGGAAAGGCGTTTATTTGCAATAAAAAATATTCAAAAATATTCGAAAAGTGGAAATAAAGTGCCTAACGTGTGTTGTAACCGCTGCTCATGTTTTGTATGTTGACAGTGACACTGACTGGGCACGTTCGTGGTAGTTCGTCAAGGTGTGTTCCGCCCCGCGTGAAAGTGCCCGCTCACTTTTGCCCAGGCCCGACCAAAAATAAAATTCTGCCTACGCCACTGTTTATATATTTAAGTATACTTTAAACTTTTAATAAATTGTTCAATTTAAAGAATTTTTTTAATTGTTTTTCCCAATAAAAAGCCATTATTTAATGTCATCCACTGTTGTTTTGCACCGGTACCGTTTTAAAAGTATCGATTTGGCACCGGTAGCGTAAAAAGCCCAAACGATACCCAACCCTACTTACCATAGTGAATCAGGGTCGGACAAAAACACGTTTTGGAAGACGGATTGATGTATTGACTCATTCAAATTTTGTTAATTTTGAACACAAAAAAAGTGTTACCTTTAAGTATTTGGTGCTGTGATAAACACCATAGTGAATACAAGTATCTGAATGGCTGTTTGAAACATTGAAATATTGTTTGGCATCCTTTCTTCTTCGTGACAAGCAGGTTTGGCTGCATGGAAAGAAGCATTCTAAAAATGCATTCTTAAAATCTAAATAATTCGTAATATTATGTGTGTGTTATCGGAGTACATGACATATTCCTCTTCATTTTGTGTGTGTGTGTGTGTGTGTGTGTGTGTGTGTTTCAGTTGGAGCAGCAGCACAATAAGCTCCGAGCCGTGATGGGGAAGCAGATAGATTACGAGACGAAACTGGAGCACTACACGGAGGACTTATGGAGGAATAAACCCTTCCCAGACCCACTGACAGACTGTAAACCGCCACCTCCTGCTCAAGAGTTTCAGACCGCCCGCCTCTTCCTCTCGCACTTCGGCTTCCTGTCACTAGAGGCGCTCAAGGTATGAGAACGGACGAGTTAGTATAGTTAACTAAAATGTTAAAAAAAACTCTTAAAATCACTGGACGACATAAAATGTTTCAGTGTACATCCAAACACCATCTTCAGTTGTAAAAATACAGGAAGTAACTCTGGCAAATATACACATACGTCACATGATCCGCACACACGTTGAAGTCACATGACTACCAAGTTGTCCACGTAGTTTGCTTGCCAGAGTTGATGTATTCCCCACCGCTTGCAGTGGGTATATTAGTGGGTACTATAATAAAATAACACTTATTTTGCACAATAATGTTCATTTAATTATTGAAATTTATTAAAAAAAAAAAATTTAGCCAATGTCTCACAGCATTTGTGAGTTAAAATATATTATTTAATTAAAATATTTATATACACTGGCAATTTTTTTTAATTTACTTTTCCCCTTCTCTAGCTTAAGTGTCTTCATTATCATTCACACAATTAATTTTGTCTACAAGTTGCTGGACTGCTCTGATTTATGAATCTTTTTTTTACTATTTTTTTTTTTTTACTGTGTATATGACAGGGAAAAAAACACTGACCTAAATCTAGCTTGTGTGTGTGTGTGTGTTGTGTTCTCAGGAGCCTGGAAACAGTCGACTGCCTCCTCACCTCATCGCTCTGGACTCATCTGTGTCTGGCTTTGTCGATGACATCGGATACCTGGACCTGTTACCGTCCCGCCCGTGTGACACCGTGTTTATCTTCTACATGAAAGCCGGACAGAAGAGCAGCCAAGAGGTGAAACCTCATAAGTGCCCTGCTGTGAAACTGCACCGCTAATATGGCTAGAATACAGTCTCAGTTGTGCATACATCAGTTTTGTACAGCTAATAGAATATTAATGTGTGTAGATCTTGAGGAACGTGGAGTCATCGGCAAACGTGCAGCCACACTTCCTGGAGCTGCTGTTGTCTCTGGGATGGCCGGTGGAGGTCGGGCAGCATCCGGGATGGACGGGCAGTGTGTTTACCAGCTGGACCATCAACACATCCAACGGTGCTGAAACACCAGGTACACACACACGCACACACACGGCATCTTCATGTTTTACTGTCTTCTCATAATCAGACTATAACAGGGTTTCCGCGAGTCTTAAAAAAAGTCTTAGTCTTAATTTGACCTTCCACAATTTAAGGCCTTAATGTCTTAAATTGGATCAGAAAGTCTTAAATTCAGTATCATGGCATTAAATTAGAGCCCTATGATTTCTGTGATGTAGAAAAACGTGGACGGAATTGCAGAATCCATTCATAAAAATGTAATTTACTGTATAATGTCACAGAATTTGTAGGTTAGAACACTTAAAGAGACAGTTCACCCAAAAATTAAAATTTTGAGATCATTTACTCGCCCTAATGTCGTCCCAAACCCGTCAGACTTTCCTTCATCATATAAAGCTATCGAGTCTTTTCAGAGAATTTGTAATAAACCGCTTGACTCATATGGATCAGTTTTACAATCTCTTTATGAACTTCCTGAAGCGTCAGTGGAAGTTGCTTAGACTGTCAATGGAGGGATAGAAATCTTTCCAATTTCATTAAAAAAATCTTCATTTGTGTTCCGAAGATGAACGAAAGTCAGTACAATTTAATGTAACCATTAAAGCAGAGTCCAGAAAAATTAAAACAGAATAAATAAAACAGATTTCATAGGGCCCTACATTTAATTGCATGCACTGCAAAAAATGATGTTCTTCCTCAGGATTTTTGTTTTCCAGTACAAATTCAAAACATCCTTAAATCAAGATACATTTAGAGAAATTTAACAAAATTAAGTGAGTTTATGCTTAAAACAAAAGAACAAATATCTGTCATTGGGTATGAAGATTACTTATATTTGAATAAGGTTGATTTTTATGAACCCATTGGCAGATATTTGTTCTTGTTTTTAATCATAAAATCACTTTCACAAGATTTCTTATCTCAAACTTTAAGCTATTTTTTTGTAAAATCAATTAAAAAGTTACGGAGATCTGTTGGAAATTGTATTTTCACACTTTGAAGTGTCACTAACACACTCATTGTGTGCTTAGACGTTTACATTTAGAGAACATATTGACGTGTTGTTCCCTTCAGTTTATTCCTTACATTTTCTTTACTTGTTCTTAAAAAGGTCTTAAATTGACCTTCATAAAACCTGCAGAAACCCTGTATAAAGATAAAACACTAAATGGCTGTGTTGGATCGCAGTGATGCTCATGATGTGGAATAATGCAGCAGGAGATCATGTGTTTGTGTTTGTGCAGATGATTCAGTGACTCTGGGCGACACTGGCGGTGGCGTGTTTAACGGAGAGAAGCGGGTGCTTTACTATGCAGACGCTCTGACAGAAATCGCATTTGTCGTACCGTCTCTCAGCGACTCATCCGGTAAACTTCTCTGCCTGCTCTGTTTCTACACTACACTGTTGCTGTATTCAAGCACTTTTTGGTTTTTATTTTGCTGCAGAGGACTATTAATGCCGTATTGATTTCTCCATTTAATGAATTAATATTGATTTATTTAACATGACAAATGTTCATTTCTCTCCTAATGCAGCGGAGTCGTCCGAGCACAGCTTCCCGACGGCAGACTCGGACTCTCAGATGGAGCTGTTACCCAGTTTACTGAAACAGCCCAACCTCACGCTGGAGCTCTTCCCCAACCACTCCGACAACATGGGACCCGCGCAACGGGTAACTTCTCCGCTCATTCTCAGACCTGAGCCTTTAAATCACTTCAGTAATGAGGCACTTACTGGTTTAACCTGGCCAGTATATCAGTCTGTGGTGTCTGTCAGGAGCAATGAAGCACACGAGAACTTCATCCATCTTGTTCTCATTCACTTCCATTCTCACACACACTACGTCATGTGACTCACTCAAAAGTACGAGAAGGAGGGGTGAAGGTTGGTTGAAATGTGCAAAAGATAAAAGCATGTATGCAGCTATCACTCATCTCGTTATAATAATATATGCATATGTGACCTGTTCTGGCAAAATGAGTCGCAATGAGCAAACTCGATTTTTGAGAAAAATCGAGTTAAAGTTTTCTGAAGGTTCCCAAACAAAATCACCTAGCAACCATACCTTAAAATCCCTGGTAACAACACCAAATTTGACACACACCAAGTCAAAACCAAATATCTATAAGAAAAATACATATTCAATGTTTTTTTTCCACCACAATTGTTTGATTAACATTGAGACAGATGTACCGCACGGGTCTAATATAATGTTACACATCAGGTGTTTTTCCACAACAGTTAACCAAACGTTCACATAAGACAACGGATAATGTTTGCGTGAATACTCGCCATGACAGATATTTTAAAGTACTGTAATTCTGTGTGTGTGTGTGTGTGTGTATATCGGGACCACGCGCTGTCTGAGGCGTCTCTGTGCGCACGAGTAAGATCGTTTTCATGGACAAGGGAAAGGCACTCCTCCCAGAAAACGTACAAATAAAGATACTTTTAGATGTTTAATTGATATTTTGGAGCATTGGGATCGCTAGACGAGGGCTTAATTAACTCATTTTTGTGAAAATCTCAAAATTGGCCAAAATCAGCATTTTTCATTTGTTTTGCCTTTAACTCGAAATTATCCCGTGCGCATTCTGACTCATTTTGCCAGCACAGGTCACATATAATAAAATAGGCTAATTTATCACTTATGTTATGTTGCTTGCTATGCTATTAGACATAGGGCAACAATATTCCAACTAGCTTACATAATCAGACAGTAAAATGTGAACATAATGTAATTTTTCGTTTAAACAAATGTAATATCACTCACTTTAGTTTTGGGGGATTTATGGTATTTTTTTATTTGCCTCAATTTGTAATAATTTAAATATATACATTTATATAAAATAGCAACATTTTATGTAAAATCCACATAAAATCTACATTTCTCAGTTTCATTCATGGTGGTAACATGGAAAATGTGCTTTGATTTAGTGGATTGCTGCCATCTACTGGAAAACAAACACTTTTAAAATTACAGTAACATGATTTTTTTTTTTTTTTTTTTTTAACTACAGACACTAGATTACTAGATTAGATTTGTTTAGACAAAGTTTAGCATTTTTTGTACTAAAATATCTATTTTTTGCAGTTGTCACAATATTACAGTCAAACCCCAAAAGGCCCCGATATACTCACGGCGAAGTTCTTTTTCGTATTTCGTTTAGGGGTAAAAAGAAGTTTGAAATACGCAAGCAGCGATATTTAGCGACGTTTAGATGAATATGTAAATATGTGCTGCCCGCTTTCCTCTCAATAACAAAAACGGCAAGCATTTTAATAAACATAAGAAAAGCATCTGATCATAGCAACTTGGATATGTTTGCATGAGCTCTACGGCACTCCAGTAAAGTCACGTCACGTTTATTTATATATCACTTTATACAATAGATAGCTTAAAATCAAGCAGCTTTACCGTATTAAACACGAAAAACAGTGTGTGTCTCGTTTCATCTGAAGTACAACTTCATTTTCTACTATAAAGCAGCTCTCCAGTGTGTTCATGTTCTCACTTGTGGACGTCTGACCTCGAACAGGATTAATGAAGCGTAAAAGATTTTCATGTGAAAGAAGGCGGAGCCTCTGCCCACACCTACCTGTTACGTAATCGCCATGGACCAATGGTAGTACAAAGGTGTTTAGCAGCCAAAGTGAACTTTTTCAGGAAAAACGAACTTTGTTTTGGCCTGATTTTGTTCGAAATGACGTCACATCAGTTCGTTCTTCGATTTCGCTTAAAGTATATCAGGGACTTTATATGTGTGTGTTTGTGTGTGTTTTCATTTGGTCATCGTAGATGTGTTAAGGTGTCACTCCTTCATTTCTGTGTGTGTTCTTCTTTGTAGCTGATTTTTCTTTTTTCGACAAGTTGTGTAAGAGTGAGCAACTTGTGTAGTATCACCCATTCATCTCTGTGGCCGTTTACACCTGGTATTAGATGCGTTTTAGCCGATCGGATCACAAGTGGACGACGCTAAATACAGGTCTAAAATGTTTTGAGCTTGTCCACTTTTGTCCACTTCCAGAGGTCGTTGTAAACACATTCGACCGGATTGCTTTCGTAGTGTGGTCGAATGTGTTTGAACAGCTGCAAAAGACCCCTACTCTTTGCCTACTGACCTAATGTGTAAACATTATGTAGCCAGATGGGATGTAAACTTTGTCGCTAAAGACCCAAGTTTGGTTTGAAGAGGAAAAACGTACCAAGCACAATGTTCTCTCACCATCACACTCTCACTCATCACACACTCACTGCGTTCGGCTGGTCTTGCTCTGTGTTTTGCCGTCGTCTCCGGTCGTGTTCATATGTAAATTGCATGAGTTTATTTCGTTCATTAGATCAAAAAATCTGAAAAAGCCCATACAGTTACCCACCCATAGACCCTCCCCTTGAAGAAATCAGGACAGAAGTGGTTGAAAATGGACAAAAGAGATGATTAAACACCAGGTGTAAACGGGAGTGTGTCTCCCTCGTCGACTTGTGATCCGATCGACCAAAACGCATCTAAATACCAGGAGTAAACAGTTTTTTTGGGGTGGCAGACGGGGTGGTTTTGCCCAGTGCGCCATACAAGCTAGAACATCCTTACTGAATAAGTGTTAATTTATTTATTCTTACTTACCTCAAAATTTTGAATTATAGTGTATCACAGTTTCCACAAAAATATGAAGCAGCACAACTGCTTTCAACACTGATAATAATCATAAATGTTTGTTGAGCATCAAATCATCATATTAGAATGATTTCTGAAGGATCATGTGACACTGAAGACTGGAGTAATGATGATAAATTCAGCTTTGATCACAGGAATAAATTACACTTTACTATATATTCACATAGAAAACAGCTATTTTAATTGGTAGTAATATTTCACAATATTACTGTTTTTACTGTATTTTAGATCAAATAAATGCAGCCTTGGTGAGCATAAGAGACTTCTTTCAAACACAAAAAAAAATCGTAATTATTCCAAAGTTTAGAGCGGTAGTGTATAATGTTTATTTCTTATGGTCAGTCTCCCACAGTGAAAAGCAAGAAGTTGCCTCCCGGCAGGACGATACCGCCATTAGGACCGGACACCAAAGTGTTGGTCGTGTGGGTCGAGCGATACGATGACATAGGTAAAATGTTTTCCACTTACCACACCTTCATATTTATTACAATTACTTGATTTACATTTAAGGAAATCATGATGTATATACACTGATCAGGACTGACAGGTGAGCACTGACAGGTGAAGTGAATAACACTGATTATCTCTTCATCACGGCACCTGTTAGTGGGTGGGATATATTAGGCAGCAAGTGAACATTTTGTCCTTAAAGTTGATGTGTTAGAAGCAGGAAAAATGGGCAAGCGTAAGGATTTGAGCGAGTTTGACAAGGACCAAATTGTGATGGCTAGACGACTGGGTCAGAGCATCTCCAAAACTGCAGCTCTTGTGGGGTGTTCACGGTCTGCAGTGGTCAGTATCTATCAAAAGTGCTCCAAGGAAGGAACAGTGGTGAACCGGAGACAGGGTCATGGGCGGCCAAGGCTCATTGATGCACGTGGGGAGCGAAGGCTGGCCCGTGTGGTCCGATCAAACAGACGAGCAACTGTAGCTCAAATTGCTCAAGAAGTTAATGCTGGTTCTGATAGAAAGGTGTCAGAATACACAGTGCATCGCAGTTTGTTGCGTATGGGGCTGCATAGCTGCAGACCAGTCAGGGTGCCCATGCTGACCCCTGTCCACCGCCGAAAGAACAAACAGTGGGCACGTGAGCATCAGAACTGGACCACGGAGCAATGGAAGAAGGTGGCCTGGTCTGATGAATCACGTTTTCTTTTACATCACGTGGATGGCCGGGTGTGTGTGCGTGGCTTACCTGGGGAACACATGGCACCAGGATGCACTATGGGAAGAAGGCAAGCCGGCGGAGGTAGTGTGATGCTTTGGGCAATGTTCTGCTGGGAAACCTTGGGTCCTGCCATCCATGTGGATGTTACTTTGACACGTACCACCTACCTAAGCATTGTTGCAGACCATGTACACCCTTTCATGGAAACGGTATTCCCTGGTGGCTGTGGCTCTTTTAGCAGGATAATGCGCCTGCCACAAAGCAAAAATGGTTCAGGAATGGTTTGAGGAGCAAAACAACGAGTTTGAGGTGTTGACTTGGCCTCCAAATTCCCCAGATCTCAATCCAATCGAGCATCTGTGGGATGTGCTGAACAAACAAGTCCGATCCATGGAGGCACCTCGCAACTTACAGGACTTAAAGGATCTGCTGCTAACATCTTGGTGCCAGGTACCACAGCACACCTTCAGGGGTCTAGTGGAGTTCATGCCTCGACGGGTCAGGGCTGTTTTGACAGCAAAAGGGGGACCAACACAATATTAGGAAGGTGGTCATAATGTTGTCTGATATGTGTATGTAATATATGTTGTAAACACACAAGGCACAAAGGATGTGTGTGGATCTGTCTATCAGAAATGAATAAATCGTTACACTGTAAAAAAAAAATAAAAAATACATTTTGAGGGGGGGGGGGCTTTGAAGTTGTGAATAAAACAAAAATTATTCATTTTTCAAATTCAAAATTCAATGTGTTACTTGTTTCTTTATAATTATTTGTGCAACTTCTGAGTGAAAATTGTTTCAGAGTAAACCTACTTTATTTTTGTCCTTTTCTCGCAGAAAACTTCCCTGTGTCTGAGTTACTGGCGGAGACGAGCACTGGAGTGGAGACGGCCATCAATAGCAGCGCTTCCAGGTAATAATCAGTGAGTAAGACTGATTTCAGTCCCTGACATGAACTCATTCACCCTCACATGTTCTCTCTCAGGTCCAGCTCTTCAGAGAAGGACGTCCCCATAGTTTTCATCCATCCGCTGAAGACCGGTCTGTTTCGGATCAAGCTACATGGTGCTATGGGCAAATTCAACATGGTCATTCCTTTAGTGGACAACATGGTGGTTAGCAGGAGATCACTGGGTATGTGTGTGTGTGTGTGTGTGTGTGTGTGTATGCCGTGGGTGATAATTGAAGTCTGGAATCGTGAATTTCTCATTCTCTCGCCCTCTCCAGGATTCCTGGTGCGACAGACTGTAATAAACGCGTGTCGGAGGAAACGTCTCGAAAGTGACTCTTACAGCCCACCACACGTGCGGCGGAAACAGAAGATCGCAGAAATCGTGAACCGCTATCGCAACAAACAGCTAGAGCCCGAGTTTTACACCTCGCTGTTCCTGGAGGTCGGTGAGACGAGCCTCAACCCATAAACAAACTCACAAACGAAGGTGGAATTTAATCTGCACTGGAGTTGGTGGTTTTGGGTGAATTACGTTTGTAACGTTGATTGGCCAAATACTTGCTCAACTTCTCCTCTACACGATCAGTGCCCACCTGACAGGATGATTATTGTTCCGTATCTTAAAACGGACCCTTTATTTCTCCTGTGAATCTCACAAAAACCTGCCAAAGTTGCATTTCAGCCCAAAATAAATTTTATATATATATATATATATATATAAATTCCATGCAAAATATATGTTCCCTATATTTTGCATTAAAAAAAAAGCCTGTTTTTAGAGGTTATTTTTTTTTGTTAATTACATTTTTATTACGATTTTTGGGACATTATTTTCATGACATTTAAGCTTATTTTCCCCCAAATTCACATTACATGTATTTTTTGTTTATAATAAATTCTTTTAAGAATTAATTTAATAAATAGTAATTGTAAGTAATGATTTTCATTATTCTCTCATGTGATTCTCATTACCATAATACCATAAAAATACTGTGGTACAATTATTTTATATCATTTAAATTGGCATTTAAACCACCTTGATTTATAAATACTTGAAAAATTTAAATAATACATCTTTATTCTTTGCTCATTACAGTAATGACAGAGACATTTTTGCATTGCATTAATGAGAAAAATCTTAACAGTCCTAAAAACAGGCTTTCTTTTTCTTCAAACAAGATATAATTTATTTTGGAGTGAAATCTGACTGGTTGAGCGGTTTCCTGAGATTCGCCCCGTTACTGTACTTCACAATGAATGACGTTTTATTTGATGATGTTTATTATTTGAAGGACTGCACCAGTCAGAACGTCCTCATGTGAAGCCGTTTCCTCTAGAAGCACTATTGAAATGAACACTAATCTCCAGCAGCCAATGATGTGATGCCAGTAGCTTCCTTCCTGCACACGTCACCTTCATCTTCATCTTCAGATCGCTCTTCATCATGTAGTTCAGTGCGCTCACCTTTCTTTCTGAAAACAGTTTCAGTCTGCAGACCATGTGTAGAAGCTTGTTTCCGCCACGGAATAAAAAATAAAAAAGGTGATTGTGACTTTCTATTTCACAATTCTTACTTTTTTTCTCAGAATTGCGAGTTTATCTCACAATTATGACTTTATAATTCGCAATCGTGAGTTTATATCTCTCAATTCAGACTTTTCTTGCAATTACGATTTTATATCTTGCAATTGTGAAGAAAAAGGCTGAATTGCAAGATATACTTTTTTCTCGCAATTGCAAGTTTATACTCACAATTCTGACTTTTTTTTCTCGTAATTGTGAGTTTTAAAGTTGAATTGTAAGATAAACTTGCATTTGCAAGAAAAGTCAGAATTGTGATATATTAAAAAATATTTTTCTTGCAATTCTGAGTTTCTCTCAATTCAGATTTTTTTCTCGCAATGACGATTTTCACGCAATTCTTTGAAAAAAGTTAGTATTGAAAGATACTTTTTTTTTCTCGCAATTTCGAGTTTACATCTTACGAATTTGACTTTATAACTCACAATTGCAAGTTTATATCTCACAATTTTGACTTTTTTCTCGTAACTGTGAGTTTTAAAGTCGAATTGTAAGATGCAAACTCCCAATTGCGAGAAAAGTCAGAATTACGATATATTAAAAAGTTAACTGACAATTCTGAATTTTTTCTCACTATTCTGAGTTAACATCTCAATTCAGATTTTTCTCTCACAATTACGATTTAAATCACTCAATTCTGAGAAAAAAGTCCGAATTGCAAGATATACTTTTTTCTCGTAATTGCAAATCCGAATTGTAAGATATAAACTTGTAATTGCGAGAAAAGTCAGAATTACGAGATATAAGCTGACAATTCTGAGTTTATATCTTACAGTTCGGACATAATAACTCACAATTACGAGAAAAAGTTCAGAATTGTGAGATATGAAGTTTGAATTGTGAGGGAAATTCAATTCTGACTTTTCGCGCAATTTTTTTTTCGTGCAATTACAATTTTTTTTTCTTAGAATTGCAAGATATACCTTTGTTTACATCTTACAATTCAGACTTTATAACTTGCGTTTATAATTGCGCGTTTATATCTCGATTCAAACTTTTTTCTCGTAATTGCGAGAAAAGTCAGAATTGGGAGATATTAAAAAGTCAGCTGACAATTCTGACTTTTTTTTCCCTCACAATTAGTTTATAGTTCGGACTTAACTCGCAACTACGAGAAAAAAGTCAGAATTGTCAGCCGACCTTTTTTAAATAACGCAATTCTGCCTTTTCTCGTAATTGTGAGAAAAAAGTCAGAATTGTCAGATTAATAAATCGCAATTATTATTGTTTTTTCTTTAGTTCAGTGGCGCTTCAATAGGAATGACTGAGAAACAGATATTCGTCTCGTGCAGCGGTTACGTTGCATTTTGATGCCGTGAATTGCCAAAAGCAAACAAACTACTGAGTGCGCAGTGATTTTCAGCGGACTGCTCCTTATTGGCTATTGATGAGACTTAACTTTGACCCATAATGCATTTCAGTCGAAAGACATTATAAGGGCTTATCATTTATTTATTAATTTGAGTGTTTTTCTCACATTTTTTTCCACTTTCTCATTCGCCAGGTTTCATTTATTCAGCGTTTTTATCGTCAAATCACCCATTTGACGTTGACCTTAGCAGTTAGA
>CM077180.1:1730140-1777640 GCA_039654105.1 Coreius guichenoti | reverse complement strand
ATGTCATGCCAAATATTGGCTCATTTTGGATTTCATGAGAGCTACACATTCCAAAAAAGTTGGGACAGGTAGCAATAAGAGACCGGAAAAGTTAAATGTACATATAAGGAACAGCTGGAGGACCAATTTGCAACTTATTAGGTCAGTTGGCAACATGATTGGGTATAAAAAGAGCCTCTCAGAGTGGCAGTGTCTCTCAGAAGTCAAGATGGGCAGAGGATCACCAATTCCCCCAATGCTGCGGCGAAAAATAGTGGAGCAATATCAGAAAGGAGTTTCTCAGAGAAAAATTGCAAAGAGTTTGAAGTTATCATCATCTACAGTGCATAATATCATCCAAAGATTCAGAGAATCTGGAACAATCTCTGTGCGTAAGGGTCAAGGCCGGAAAACCATACTGGATGCCCGTGATCTTCGGGCCCTTAGACGGCACTGCATCACATACAGGAATGCTACTGTAATGGAAATCACAACATGGGCTCAGGAATACTTCCAGAAAACATTGTCGGTGAACACAATCCACCGTGCCATTTGCCGTTGCCGGCTAAAACTCTATAGGTCAAAAAAGAAGCCATATCTAAACATGATCCAGAAGCGCAGGCGTTTTCTCTGGGCCAAGGCTCATTTAAAATGGACTGTGGCAAAGTGGAAAACTGTTCTGTGGTCAGACGAATCAAAATTTGAAGTTCTTTTTGGAAAACTGGGACGCCATGTCATCCGGACTAAAGAGGACAAGGACAACCCAAGTTGTTATCAGCACTCAGTTCAGAAGCCTGCATCTCTGATGGTATGGGGCTGCATGAGTGTGTGTGGCATGGGCAGCTTACACATCTGGAAAGGCACCATCAATGCTGAAAGGTATATCCAAGTTCTAGAACAACATATGCTCCCATCCAGACGTCGTCTCTTTCAGGGAAGACCTTGCATTTTCCAACATGACAATGCCAGACCACATACTGCATCAATTACAACATCATGGCTGCGTAGAAGAAGGATCCGGGTACTGAAATGGCCAGCCTGCAGTCCAGATCTTTCACCCATAGAAAACATTTGGCACATCATAAAGAGGAAGATGCGACAAAGAAGACCTAAGACAGTTGAGCAACTAGAAGCCTGTATTAGACAAGAATGGGACAACATTCCTATTCCTAAACTTGAGCAACTTGTCTCCTCAGTCCCCAGACGTTTGCAGACTGTTATAAAAAGAAGAGGGGATGCCACACAGTGGTAAACATGGCCTTTTTGAGATGTGTTGATGCCATGAAATTTAAAATCAACTTATTTTTCCCTTAAAATGATACATTTTCCCAGTTTAAACATTTGATATGTCATCTATGTTGTATTCTGAATAAAATATTGAAATTTGAAACTTCCACATCATTGCATTCTGTTTTTATTCACAATTTGTACAGTGTCCCAACTTTTTTGGAATCGGGTTTGTAGTTAGTTCAGTTAGTTTGTTCGTTAGTTTGCTCGTTCATTCTTAGTTAGTTCATTAGTTAGTTCATTAGTTTGTTAGTTCATTATTTCATTAGTTAGTTAGTTAGTTTGTTAGTTCATTTGTTAGTTTGTTAGTTTGTTCGTTCATTATTTTGTTAGTTTGTTCGTTCATTCGTTAGTTGGTTAGTTCAGTAGTTAGTTTGTTAGTTTTTTGTTTAGTTAGTTCAGTTAGTTTGTTCGTTAGTTTGTTCGTTCAGTAGTTAGTTAGTTCATTAGTTAGTTCGTTCAGTAGTTAGTTAGTTCATTAGTTTATTATTTCGTTAGTTAGTTAGTTAGTTCATTAGTTAGTTCATTAGTTATTTTGTTAGTTTGTTTGTTCATTCATTAGTTGGTTAGTTCAGTAGTTAATTTGTTAGTTATTTAGTTAGTTCAGTAGTTAGTTTGTTAGTTTTTTCGTTAGGTAGTTAGTTAGTTAGTTCTTTAGTTTGTTAGTTAGCTTATTAGTTAGTTCGTTTGTAAGTTCATTCGTTAGTTAGTTTGTCAGTTAGTTCTTTAGTTACCCATTTTTTACCATTGTTCACCCCAAAATGAAGATTCTGTCATAATTTACTCAATATTTTCAAGCCCATTGACTTGTGTTGTATTTGCATGGACAAACTACAGATCCAGTGTTTTTAAATCTGTCCTAAAAGGTTTTAAAAGCATAAAAATTTTGTGTGGTGACAATATCACTTTTGATGTGCACATTGTAAAAAATGATATGATTAGTAAGTCGTGTTTTACATTACCATAACTTTCAATTACTTTTTTTACAAGTTATACAAGATTTAACTCATTAAGTCAGTTTAATATAATTTAAGTTGAAACTTAAACATCCCAAAAAAATGACAATGCATGTTTATGCAAATTATACACATCTTGTTATTTTAAAAGTTTGCATGGGTTGAGTCACAATATTTTCTTGTTTTTGTGTATTTTAAAACAACACGTACTGCATTTGAATAGATGTATTTTTAATTAAAGGTTTGCTTAAGGCTTAGATTTGACTGTAGGCGGTAGGAGGTTGATAGTTCACCCCCAAAAATAATTTTCTCACTCTCATCTCACTCAAACAGCATCGGAGCCCGTTGACTTTTATCCTATGGACATTTCAAAATCTCTTCTTTTGTGTCCAGCAGAAGAAAGGAGGTCATGTTTAGAACGACATGAGAGGGAGTAGATGACTCTACAATCTTAATTCATGTTCCTGCTCTGATTGTGAATGATTGACAGTGATGCTATTCTAAAGAAAATAATGCATGCTTTATCAAAATATCATAACTGAAATGACTTTCCTTTTCAGCTCTCAACAAAGCCATCTCTGTAAATATACAGTGTGTTTCATGTTCATTAGCAGTGTCAGTTTATGATTAATATTATACTGAATGTTTTCCACTATCATCATTATCATAGGAGAAGCGCTGTTACAGGATGATGCTGATAAACACACCACCTGATTGGTCTCATTGTTAGCTGAGATGTTGTCATGGCAACACAAATCAGAAGACATGAAAAGCAGCGTCTCCACCCGACAAACACAGTTCTTCTGATAATTAAGGCTTTCTTCACGTTCCTGCTGGCCAGAAAACAGATGTTTGTAGTGTTTGTTGTCCATTTTTTATATTTAATTGTTATTGATTTTTAGGCTTTCGCTCATGGGGAGAAGGTGAAATAACCCATCGATTCCGCTGCACTCAGGCCTTGATCAATAATACATCCATACATCAATACTTTCATATTCCCCAGAGTTCACATCCACCCATCTGCATCAATACAGCGACAGACCAGAGGTCTAGATGTGTTTACACTGCAGAGAACAACCAGATGACAGTGTGACAAAACTACATTTCTTAAAGTCAGTCATATATATATATATGTATGTATGTATGTATATCAGGGCTGCCAACTCTCAGGTCACACAAATCAGAAAAACAGCGTCTCTGACAGCAGCAGCTCAACACGCCTCATCCGCCTTTTTTGCATATTCCATGGGCGGGGATTATTTAAATTATTCAAACGAGTAACACTGTGACTTCATAAAGCTTGGAAATATATATATATATATATACACTCACCTAAAGGATTATTAGGAACACCATACTAATACTGTGTTTGACCCCCTTTCGCCTTCAGAACTGCCTTAATTCTACGTGGCATTGATTCAACAAGGTGCTGAAAGCATTCTTTAGAAATGTTGGCCCATATTGATAGGATAGTATCTTGCAGTTGATGGAGATTTGTGGGATGCACATCCAGGGCACGAAGCTCCCGTTCCACCACATCCCAAAGATGCTCTATTGGGTTGAGATCTGGTGACTGGGGGCCATTTTAGTACAGTGAACTCATTGTCATGTTCAAGAAACCAATTTGAAATGATTCGAGCTTTGTGACATGGTGCATTATCCTGCTGGAAGTAGCCATCAGAGGATGGGTACATGGTGGTCATAAAGGGATGGACATGGTCAGAAACAATGCTCAGGTAGGCCGTGGCATTTAAACGATGCCCAATTGGCACTAAGGGGCCTAAAGTGTGCCAAGAAAACATCCCCCACACCATTACACCACCACCACCAGCCTGCACAGTGGTAACAAGGCATGATGGATCCATGTTCTCATTCTGTTTACGCCAAATTCTGACTCTACCATCTGAATGTCTCAACAGAAATCGAGACTCATCAGACCAGGCAACATTTTTCCAGTCTTCAACTGTCCAATTTTGGTGAGCTCGTGCAAATTGTAGCCTCTTTTTCCTATTTGTAGTGGAGATGAGTGGTACCCGGTGGGGTCTTCTGCTGTTGTAGCCCATCCGCCTCAAGGTTGTGCGTGTTGTGGCTTCACAAATGCTTTGCTGCATACCTCGGTTGTAACGAGTGGTTATTTCAGTCAAAGTTGCTCTTCTATCAGCTTGAATCAGTCGGCCCATTCTCCTCTGACCTCTAGCATCAACAAGGCATTTTCGCCCACAGGACTGCCGCATACTGGATGTTTTTCCCTTTTCACACCATTCTTTGTAAACTCTAGAAATGGTTGTGTGTGAAAATCCCAGTAACTGAGCAGATTGTGAAATACTCAGACCGGCCCGTCTGGCACCAACAACCATGCCACGCTCAAAATTGCTTAAATCACCTTTCTTTCCCATTCTGACATTCAGTTTGGAGTTCAGGAGATTGTCTTGACCAGGACCACACCCCTAAATGCATTGAAGCAACTGCCATGTGATTGGTTGATTAGATAATTGCATTAATGAGAAATTGAACAGGTGTTCCTAATAATCCTTTAGGTGAGTGTATATACAGTCTACTGTATACATGTGTGTGTTCTTAAGGTCATTTGTGTGTGCGTGTGTGTGTGTGCTAGTCAGTTATTTCATCAGTTAGTCAGTTTTTCAGTTAGTTAATTTACTAGTTAGTTTGTTTCGTTCAGTAGTTAGTTAATTAGTTAATTCATTAGTTAGTGTTTGTTTTTTAGTTAGTTTATTAGTTAGTCAGTTAGTCAGTTATTTCATTAGTTAGTAGGTTCGTTAAATAGTTAATTCGTTAGTTAGTTAGTTCGTTAAATAGTTAATTTGTTAGTTATTTCATCATTAGTTAGTTAGTTTGTTAGTTCATTAGTTAGTTTGTTTGTTAGTTCGTTCGTTAGTTAGTTAGTTAGTTAGTTAGTTAGTTAGTTAGTTAGTTTGTTTGTTAGTTCGTTCGTTAGTTAGTTAGTTAGTTTGTTTGTTAGTTCATTAGTTTGTTTGTTCGTTCGTTCGTTCGTTCGTTCGTTAGTTAGTTAGTTAGTTAGTTTGTTTGTTTGTTAGTTCATTAGTTAGTTTGTTTGTTTGTTTGTTAGTTAGTTCGTTTGATCGTTAAATAGTTAATTCTTTAGTTATTTCATTAGTTAATTATTTTATTTGTTAGTTCATTAGTTAGTTAGTTAGTTAGTTAGTTAGTTTGTTTGTTTTAGTTTGTTAGTTCATTAGTTAGTTTGTTTGTTTGTTTGTTAGTTCATTAGTTAGTTTGTTTGTTTGTTCATTAGTTAGTTTGTTTGTTTGTTAGTTCATTAGTTAGTTAATTAATTTGTTTGTTTGTTTGTTTGTTAGTTCATTAGTTTGTTTGTTTGTTTGTTTGTTTGTTTGTTTGTTTGTTTGTTTGTGTGTTCGTTAGTTCGTAAAAAAGTAATGTCCAGCCTAGGAAAATTGACATCTTCACAACTTTATTCAAATATTATTATAAATATGTTAAAGATTTTGTAATCATATTGTGTCGTTGTACTTGGAGTCGATTGTTTTATTTATAATAACACAATGAAACATGACAAATTGTGCGACATGATTTTTGGTCTGGCTGTCATGCAAAGAAATTATAAACACATGCAAAAACAAGAAAAAAACAATGTTTGAGAAGTATTAATGTTAAAGGTTTACTGTGTTTATCTGAATTTTTGTTTGTTTTTCATAGTGTGAGTTTTGGTGAATTGTATTGAACTCAATTAGGGTCAATTTGACCCAGAATATAACGATCGTACCCAGAATTTTAACATGCATCAAGGGTTAAAATGCTTCCCTGCCTCTGAAAGCATCAGAAGATCTTTTCTGAATATCTCTCTGTTTACTGCAGTGTATTTTCTCAGGATTTTTGTCTTGTTTTCCAGTACAAATATCTAAAGATTGTAGAAGCAAAATGACTTTAGATATTAAGTCTTGTTTTCTGAACAAATCATCAAAATGAAGTGAGTATATGCTTAAAATAATAATAACAAAAACATCTGTCATTGGGGTCATAAACATAAACTCAATTGTAAGGGAAAACAAGGTTGTTTTTCTTTTGCTTTTTTTCTTATTTAAAGCACAAACTCACTTCATTTTGATTAATTTGTCAGTAAACCACACTTCATACCTTCAGTCATCCCCAGTAAACGTGTCTTGATTGAAGAATGTGCTGGAGGAGCGTCATGTGCTGCAGTGAGTGTCGGCTTTAGCAGGTGTGATGTGTGCCGAATGCTCTTGATTTGATCAGCAGGTCTGGAGCAGCTCTCGCGGGTCCCAGGAGACGCTGCTGTTGTCAGGAAACAAACACACACCGAGCTTCAGTATGATGAGCACGACCGCCTCATTCGGCTGAGTGAAGTCGTGATGCTCGGCGCTTGCTGTGTTTCTCTGTGTTGTGGATGGGGTTTTAAGTGGGTGAATGATCTGTTTACTCCTTTGACATCTGTAGATTACACTGTGAGATCTCAAACACACGACAAGAATCTGGCCTGTGATGGAGCTTTGGTCCAGTTTCACCATAATTCAGCCTATTAACTCTCTCTTCACACAGTTATAATTCTTCTACAAAGGAAATGTCATCTGATGCACTACAGCTTTTGTTCTGTTATATTCCCAAAGCTTTATAAAACTCTGGCTCAAAGGGGAATATGTATGATGTTTCCTTGTTTTTTCCCTGTTCCACAATACAATTCAACTATTTTTTGGATATTTGACACAAAAACAAATCATCCATAATTTTCTGCCAGAATATTATCCGTTAATTTTACAGACATTTCCTTAAACCCTAAAACACAATGAAATACATAATTCAAAATACAGGCGTGTAGCAACTCATTATTATTGTAATAAAATGATCATAATGTAATCATTTTCTCAAAATGTAATAAAATATTGAGCTCATAATGTAATAATTTTTACATTAAGAGAAATGTATTACATTATTATACATCCTGTTGTGTTTTGATTCTGTCACATGTTTCCAGCCACTTGTCTGTTTCCTAGGTTACCCTCTTTAGTTTAGTTCTGTTCAGCTGTGTTTAGTTAATTATCTCGTTTCTGTCTGCTATTTAAGTTCCTCTTGTTCACTCAGTCTTTGTCTAGTCACTGTTATGTAAGGTTGTGTTTCCGTTCCGTCTGCGTGTTCCTGTGAAGTTAAGATTAAAGTTTGTTTGATTGTGATCTTCTGAGTCTTCAGCCTGTTCCTGGCTCACCAACCGTGACAATTAGAAACTCACCAATAATAATAATTGCAGAAATATTTAAATCTGTTGCATTTAGCAGGTAGTTTAAGACTGGATTTATATTTTTTAAAATGTACTGTAAATGAATACTAATATTTTAATGTTTTAAAAGCTATTATAACTATGACAATATGGTGAGTTTATAATGTAATACATTTCTTATAATGTAAAAATGTAATACTTATTACATTGTGCAATTTTACACTGAGTTGCTACATGAGTGAAACACCTGTGAAAAAATCAATATGGAAAATTCATCATATATTGGGCACAAATAAAATTAAATAAATAAAAAAAAAACCTGTAAAACAGCCAAATCTGGTCAGGTTAGTCTGTAGGCTTGTTTGAGACCCGCTTAAACCAGTTAAGTAAACCATCATAGGCAATTACAGAAAGGGGTTTTATCTGTCAAATTCAGGTTCAGAACAAAAACAAACATTTATGACTTTAAGGCTGTAAGATGCTTGCCACTGACACCCAAACAGGTCTAATTTCCATCTCACCACCACAAGTTCTCGTGTGTGTGTGTGTGTGTGAGTGAGTGAGAGAGAGAGAGACAGAGAGAGAGAGAGAGACTGCAGATCGTCTTCGCATCGCTATTGGCTTCTTGTTCCTCCGCTCGCCCTCAGCGCCGCCGCGCACCTCTCACGCGCAGTGATGCTCGCACCTGGCGAAGGGCGGAATACCCGCAGCATCAGCACCAGCAGCAGCGCATCTCCATGACGACAGCGCTTCCAGCATGGTGCAGAAATCCCGCAACGGTGGCGTGTATCCCGCCCCGCAGGCCGAGAAGAAGCTGAAGGTGGGCTTCGTGGGGCTGGAGGCGGGCGCGACGGAGTCGAGCCGAGACGGCGCGCTGCTGATCGCGGGCGCCGAGGCGACGAAGCGCGGCAGCATCTTGAGCAAACAGCGCTCCAGCATCTCCGGGAAGAGGCCGCCGAAGCGCAACGCGTTCTACCGACGCCTGCAGAATTTCCTCTACAATGTGCTGGAGAGACCGCGCGGATGGGCGTTCATCTACCACGCTTACGTGTGAGTATCTGCACTGTGTGCTCTTCTGCTGCTGGCCATCAAAACAAAGAGCATCTGAAGGCTCTCGGTCATCATCCTCTCCTCACGCGCTTTTGTGAGGTGTTTACAGGGTGGCGGGATTGTTCCAGCTCAATCGAGCTTTATATCACTCGAACATATAGTAATATGTATTTAATGCATTGCTTAGTGTTGAGGCTGAATGTTCCTTGTGGAAAAGCGCTTCATGTTTAATATGTTTGGCAGGACTGTTCTAGTAATAGATGATGTTACTTTCTTCCGGTTGTGAATAGTTGGATTTGGGATCACATTTGCCCAAAGAACCCTTTTATCCTGAAATCATTCATTGTGTTTGAGTCCTTCAGGCGTCAGAGAACTGTTATCTGCTGCACTTTTGATGTGCATTTCATGCATTTTATAGATGTTTACTCATTGGTGCGTTTTCCTTCTGGTTGCTTATTATATTATTAGAAGATTCAGTTACACTTCATTTTAAGGTGTCATTGTTACAGCGTAATTATATATTTAAGTACTGAGTAAAAATAATTAACTACGTGTACTTACTATAGGATTATAGTAGGATTAGGTTTTGGTTTAGTTGCATGTAATTATGCATAATTTACTGTTATGGTAAGTACATGTAACGTGTAATAAGGACACTGTAAAATAAAGTGTTAAAGCTTTTTAATGGTATTAATAGTTCAGTTTTGTATTCTGAGATGAATCGTTGTGTTTGGCTCTTGTTCTTCATGGGAAAGGGCTGTTACATGACAAATAACTGTCATCTGCTGCACTTTTGTTGTGCATTTCATGCATTTTACAGATGTTTAATGGGATTGTTCAGCAACAGAATATGCTTCTCTATTACTTTATCACTCTGAAATTGGTATAAATTGGTGCATTTTTCTTCTGGTTGCTTATTATTAGAAGATTCTTTAAAGCTTTTTAATAGTATTAATAGTTCAGTTTAGAGCCATATCTGCCCAAAGAAGCCTTGTGTGGATCGTTGCATTGAGGCGCGTGTTCTTTCAGATGTGACTTTTCTCCTGATAGTGTAATATCTCACTCTTAGAAGCTTGGTTTATTCAAATCATTGGATTTAGAATCACATCTGGCCAAAAAACCCTTTTATTCAGAGATGAATCGTTCTCTTTGGCTCTTGTTCTTCATGGGAAAGGGCTGTTACATGACAAATAACTGTCATCTGCTGCACTTTTGTTGTGCATTTCATGCATTAATGCATGTTTACTTGTTTTAGCAATTGAAGATTTCCTTCTGGTTGCTTATAAAAAGCATTTTTTATTGGTTTTAATAGTTTGGTTTAGTTTCTGCACTGGGCTCATGTCGTCTCCTGTGTTTTTGTTGTGCATCTCATGCAGTTACAGATGTTTAATGGGATTGTTCAGCAACAGAATATGCTTCTCTATTACTTTATCACTCTGAAAGCTTGCTATTAATAGTTATTTACCCGGAGAATCTTTCTGAGATTGTGTTGAGGTTGAAGGTTCTTGTTACAAGCCAAAGAAACCCAATCTGATGCCGTTTAGAGGCACATCTTATGCTATTTGGTTTCAATTTCTCCTTGTCTAAACTTGGCCAGAGCTTGTGTGAACCTTGATTTTCAAATAAATCCTGCTGAATGTTGCAGGTCGTTCCTCATTCTCTCTGTAACATCCAGACCTGGATTATAAACCGAAAGGCTGAATTACAAACATCTACAATCACCAAAACATGCTGTAAAAACACACTTGCACTGTTTAATCAACAGCAGTCACATCTGATCAGTATCTATGCATCAAATTACCCCTTGGTAGTACTGTATCTGTACTATGTATAATAGTGTGGAGTTTGATCAAATGCAGTTGCAAAGTTTAGATGATGTATTTACAGCATGTTTTAGCGATATCAGCTGCTCACTAGCGACCCTGTATCTTCACAGCGTCCGACCGCGTCTAATCTCGCTCCATTAGGCGTGAGTCAGCGGCTCATTGAAGGCAGTGTGAGGGGCTGGTTTCAGCACCACAGCACGTGGACAGTTCTTATCAAACACAAACACATTCGCTTAAACAGAATTTACACCTTCAGTCCCCATATAAAGGCCTGAATGTGTGGGGTGTTCCCGGTCTGCAGTGGTCAGTATCTATCAAAAGTGCTCCAAGGAAGGAACAGTGGTGAACCGGCGACAGGGTCATGGGCGGCCAAGGCTCATTGATGCACGTGGGGAGCGAAGGCTGGCCCATGTGGTCCGATCAAATTGCTCAAGAAGTTAATGCTGGTCCTGATAGAAAGGTGTCAGAATACACAGTGCATCTCAGTTTGTTGCGTATGGGGCTGCATAGCCGCAGACCAGTCAGGGTGCCCATGCTGACCCCTGTCCACCGCCGAAAGCGCCAACAGTGGCACGTGAGCATCAGAACTGGACCACGGAGCAATGGAAGAAGGTGGCCTGGTCTGATGAATCACATTTTCTTTTATTTCTTATATATAAAAATGAATATAATTAGTATTGTCATCATTTAAAATGCAGTAAATGGTTAAACATTTCTTTGTCCTACATGGACCTGTTGATATAAAAACTGCTTTGTTATTAGATTTTTTTAATTTTTGAGCCAAATCTGAAAAAACACTGAAAAAAAACAATAGTACAATAGTAAGATTTACTTAATTTTTCTTTGGCAAGTTTTTGCACGCATATTTTTTAAGTAAATTTCACATATGGAATTAAGTAAACTCTACTTAACTAAGTTAAGTAAAATTTACAAAGAAAATAAGTAATTTTAACTTGGCCAGTAAAAGGTTGTGTAATTTCAACTTAGTTGAAGTTTCCTTTGCAATACATTTTACTCAAAAAATATAACATTGAATTAAACCACACTTTTAAAGTGAATGCTTTACTTAGAAATATCTAAGTAAATAACACAATAGATATTGTGTAGATACCATATCGACATAATAGAAGTTACGCGGCATCTGAACACAGAGACCTTAATACTTAGTACACAAAACACAGTGACAGTAACATTTGATGGATCGTTTTTGAGTATGAATGTGTCATTTTGAGTAGAAAATGAACTCCAAATGTCACAAAATGGCAAGTTACTAAATCTAACAACAAAAGCAATGATAAAACAGTGTAAATACAGCTGGAAAACAGCGAAAAATCAACCTTCTTAATTATTCAAACCCTAGTGCATGATGGGAACACCAGTCTCGGAAAAGTTGAGTAGTTTTACTTCATTTTATAATGCTGATATTTACGCTTTAATTTCTACAAGCTTAAATTGAGGACTAATATAGAATTTACTTCTTGCCTGAACTAACTTTTTCATGTAGAAATTACATTTGTTTTTTTCTGTAGTATTTACTTCACCACAAAATCATTTTTATCAGTGTATGATGTGACTGTCTCAAGCATGGTTCAATAAATTACAACTTTTATAAATTAAAAAATACCTCAGGCATTTGCTAATATTATAACTATTCAAGTCTGATATAATGACAGGTTTTCACAGACTTTCTACGTTGTCCTTTGCCATCTTTTTATTATCTTTTTGTTTTCCCAGCTTTATGGCAAGCCGTTTTAGCTCAAAATGTTCCCAGTGTTACTCGTCATAATTGCATTTTTACTAGTAATTACAATTACAGAGCCCTGCAATTCAATTCTTACAAGTAACAATTCCAGTTAGAGAGTGCTACAAATGAATGAATTTTTACTAGTCATATGTCTCCATTGACTTCTATTCATTTTTAATTACAGAGCTCTACAATTTAATCTTTACTAGTAAGAATTGAATTGTAGAGCTCTCTAATTGTAATTGTTACTACAAATGCAATTACGACGAGTAACGCTGGGAACATTTTAAGCTAAAACGGCTTGCCATACAGCTGTAGATTTATCTTTTTTCTCCATTTCCCCATATTTCTCAACTTCCTTCCTATCGGATGTAGTTATTTCTCTTTATCTGGTTTACTCATTATCATAATTATGTTTAAATGAACGGTGGACCAATTAGTCAATGTTGTCATGAACACTGAATAATGGTCAAATTAGCAGTTGTGTGGGTGTAGATACAGGATTAGTTACTCCAAAGCTTTCTTTCAGTGCCATAGTCGCCTTAGTCTTATTTCAAAGGTACTAAGGCACTGTTTGTGTGTAAAGCTGCTTTGGGAGAGTGTGTATGAAAAATGCTTTACAAGTAAAATGAGTGTTAGGCATTATACGTGTTAATAAGGTGTTTTTGCAGCAGCTGTGTCTAAAGTCACTGTTTCTGTGGCTTTATAAGGTTGTGTATGAGTATAAAACACGTTGACAGGAAGCTGCAGAGTAACTCGCTCAAGTCAGCAAAAACTGCTAATCATAGCAGACAGTTTGGAAACCGGAGAGGAATAGTTAAATAAATAAATCGACTCAAAACTGTCGCTGTCACGATGTTTCAGAGGTCCTGATGTTCACCAAATAACAGCCGTGAAGTCTAGATGTGTGTGTTTTACAAAGCAAATGCTATTGAAGCTTTCATACACTCTTAAAAAATCTGTAAAATTGATGGTAGAAAACGGTTGCCAGACCGTAAAAAATATGGTAGTAAAATTTCAAATTTTACAGGTTGACAACTTAAATTTACAGTAAAAAACAGAACAGAAATAATGTTAATATACCAAATTGCTAAAACTAACTTTTGTACCTTTATAAAATACTGATAATCGCCCTAAAATCACAGGTGGTAAAGAGAAAGAATCAAAGTTCATCACAAGCAGATTTTCACAAACTGATGTAAATTCTAATGTATAGAAAGTGCACAATCATACAAAACACCATCCTGGTAACACACATGACACTAAAATAATGCAGTAAACGTTCATTTAAGAACATAAGATGGAACATAAAACCCTAATGTACATAACTGATAACAAAACGCTAAGAAGAAACTGTGATTTTGATTAAAAACCATCAAATGTGAGGTGTGACACACAAAGAATGGGAATGACAGATTACGTTTTTGTACTTTTTCCATTTCCAAAAACAGTATTTTGCTGTATTATTCCATGAAGTAAATGTATAGAGTAAGCACACGCTGTCACAGTTATGTTCTGTTTTGTTCCATGGACTTCCTGTGTGTTTTCTTCCTGTCACATGTTCAGTTTTCCCGCCATTCGTCTGTCCCCATGGTAACCCTCATTAGTTAAGTTCCTTCCAGCTGTGTCCTGCTAATTTTCTCGTTTGTATTCCCTATTTAGTTCTCCCCTTTCTCCCAGTCTGTGTCTGATCTCCGTTATAGTAAGTGTGTGTTGCTACCTGCCTGTATTGCTCACCTGAGATTCCTTCGTCATTAAAATCTCCTTTGATATTGTATCTGCCTGTCTTCGTCTTCCTGCCTACAACACCGTGACAGACGATCAGACCGCCCGAAGATGGACGATCGGGTAAAATTTCTCGTCCTGGTCCAGGAGAGCCAGGATCTCCTTGCCTTCATCCCTGGCTTTATTTCCATTGCCCTCACCAGTGTTCTCGAGGACGAGACACTGAAGATGCTGTTCAGGATCAGGGCCACTATCCATCATCCCGTGGACCTTCCAGACACCATAGGACTGAGCTGGAGAGAAGCAGTAATCCGGTGTCTGGAGAGCGTCGCGCCCCGGTCCTGGGAATCCCCTGTCTCCGTCCAGAGCCCAGTGATGTCACCAATCTCTGTCCAAAGCCCAGAGAAATCCTCTGTCTCCGTCAAGAGCTTGTTGACACCTCCTGTCTCCGTCAAGAGCTTGTTGACACCTCCTGTCTCCGTCAAGAGCCCTGAGACAACCCCTATTTCCTCCCAGAGCCCTGTGACGTCTCCATTCTCTTCCCAAAGCCCAGTGAGAACCCCTGTGTCCGATGAAAGCCCCGAAGAGGGTCAAAGAGAGGCTCCAGCCCACGACGAATGTCCCATGAAGGCTCCAGCCCGCAACGAAAGTCCAGAGTGGACTGCTTCCGTCCCTCAGAGTCCAGAGAGGACTTCTTCAGTTCCGCAGAGTGGACACCAGCACTGCCAGAGTGTCCTGGACTCCCACCCAGCCTCCCTCTCCCACCTCCTCCCATCATCCACACCTCATCCCCATCTCTGCTGCTGCCTGTCAGCACCTCTGCTCACCCTCAGCCCATCATGGGAGGTGTGGGCTCGCCGTGGGTCAGCCAGTCTCCAGCTCCATCGTGGTCCAGGGATTCCCGGTCTCCGCCTCCCACCTCCGCGACCTGGACTCTGCCTCGGCCCGTCGTGCCATTAGCTCCACCTTGGCTCCTACCTCCCTCATCTCCACCATGGCCCCTCAGTCCACCAGTTCCACCTTGGTCGTTCGTCGACCCGCCCTCGCCTCTGGACTACACTCCTCTGGCTTCGCCTCGTCCCTCTGGCTCTGTTGGGCTCCTCTCTCCCTCCATCTCCACCTAGAGCCTTTGTCACTCCGGCTCCACCGCGGCCTTCCAGCTGTGTCCTGTTAATTTTCTCGTTTGTATTCCCTATTTAGTTCTCCCCTTTCTCCCAGTCTGTGTCTGATCTCCGTTATAGTAAGTGTGTGTTGCTACCTGCCTGTATTGCTCACCTGAGATTCCTTCGTCATTAAAATCTCCTTTGATATTGTATCTGCCTGTCTTCGTCTTCCTGCCTACGACACCGTGACACACGCGCTGCTAACCAATTAAGCAGCATTTACACAGTATTTCACCATTAAAGCTGCAAGCAGCGAGGAAATGGCCCTCGCACCCGTGCCACACGGAGCACGGTAGGCAATATGCATTTAAGTATATAAAAATAGGAGGGCTACGTCAGTCATTTGTATTTGCCACACTTCCTGCTACAGCTGGTGGTACTATGACTAAAGCTAAATTTTGGTGTGTAGATGTCTTCAGGCCAGGACTCTTATCCAACATGTGAAGTTTGGGGCAGATCGTATGCTCAAGTTACAACAACTTCCTCTTTCATGGCAAAAGATCGAACTTTGTGAGGCCGCCACGGACACGCCCTTCAGCAAAAATTTCACAATTTAACGTCGCCAAGGCCTTTAGATTAGACTGATCAAATATGATGTTGATCTGATTAAATCTCTAGGAGGAGTTCGTTAAAGTACAATGTCAGAGAAAATTCAAAATATCTCACTTCCTGTTGGGTTTTCAGATTTTGCTCCCACAGACTTTTTAGTAGGTATTGGGCTGTTACATGTGTACCGAATTTCATACCTGTACATTAAACGTAGCGCGAACGGCACTTAATTGAAATTTTGTAGGTGGCGCTATGAGCCATTTTGCCACGCCTAATTCTGAAACCCATATCAGACGTAAATTTTCACCACTTCTGACGCATGTGCAAAGTTTCATGAGTTTTCGAGCATGTTTAGGTCCTCAAAAATGCGATTCATTTCAGAGTCATGAATCAAGAATGATAGGTGCTCGGGCCCTAATAATTTTTTACTTGTTCCAGGCAGACAGATAACATATTTGTGAATACTGTATATATAATTCATCATTTAACATGCAGTTTTATGCTGACTTCATTTAATCACCAAAAGGATGTAAAGTTGAGTGTTAAGATTAACCTCTGTGCTGCTGATGTGATGAATATGACGACATTGAGCTGTAAACCTGTGCCTTATGTGGCCTTTTGAGCGCTGCTGTCTTTCTGCAGCCGGCGTCAGCAGTTTCCTGATTAATACCCATCATTATAGAGCCGTGTGTGTGTGTGTGTGTGACCTCTCAGCTCAGGTGTGAATCAGGCACCACCATTTAAGTTTGCTGTGAAAAAAGCAGCATGGTGGCAGGCCGACAGAGACGTGACCGGGCAATCTGCCCTGCGGCCCGTCAGCCGATCCAAACACACTGAATCATGAGCCGCTCCACCCGGTTTATATGGAGCTGCTCGTGTGTGTGATGACGTAGACGAGGTACAGCTCATAAACACCAGCTGAAGGCTTCTTCATGCATTGAGCTTTTAGTGTTGATGTGAATGTGTTAGACTATATTTCAGGTCTTCTGATGTTATGTAATTGATTTGTGTACAAAAGATAAGCTCTTTTTCTGCTATTTATGTGGCATAACCTTGTATATTTGTTGCTCATTAGGTTTGTAGTAAAGGCTTGAAATTAATATGATCTGGCAATGTAGCCGACCAAAAGCTTGGAATAAATAATATTTTTTAATGCTCACCAAGGCTGCATTTATTTGATCAAAAATACAGTAAAACAGTGAAATATTATTCCAATGTAAATCAGCTGTTTTGTGAATATATAGTAAAGTGTAATTTATTCCTGTGATCAAAGCTGAATTTATCATCATTACTCCAGTCTTCAGTGTCACATGATCCTTCAGAAATCATTCTGATATGATGATTTGATGCTCAACAAACATTTATGATTATCAATGTTGAAAACTCTATTTTTGTAGAAAAACTGTCATACATTGTTTGTCAAGATGCTTTGATGAATAGAAAGTTCAAAAGAACAGCGTTTATTAGAAATAGAATGTTTTGTAACATTATAAATGTTTTTACTGTCACTTTTGATCTATTTAATGCATCCTTGCTGAACAAAAATATTAATTTTGCTTTAAAAAAAAAAAAAAACATTTGAATGGTAGTAAACCAGTTTCCTCAAAAATATGCAGCAATATGATATAAAAAATAAAAAATATAAAATATGATAATAACCATAGATGTTTGTTCAGCATCAAATCATCATATTAGAATGATTTCTGAAGGATCATGTGACACTGAAGACTGGAGTAATGATGATAATTTCAGCTTTGATCACAGGAATCAATTATATTTTAATATATATTAATAATATTTCATGATATGATATTATTGGCTGCAGGTTGTGAAGTGAAGCGGAGCTCTGTGTCTGTCTGTCAGGGTTGTAAAGCCCAGTTTTTTGGGTCACAGTACAAACGTTCTGTTAGAGGGAAAAACAAGAACTGGATGTGGCCTTTTGCTTTCTGCTGAGTAAAATGATGCTCGTGCTGTTTTGTGGGTTGAATGGCGGTGTCTTGCGGTGTATGTGCGTGTGTGTGTGTGTGTGTGTGTGTGTGTGTGCGTGCGTGCGTGTGTGTGAGTGTGTGTGTGCGCGTGTGTGTGTGTGTGCGTGCGTGTGTCAGATTAGATCGGAACATTCAGAATATTTATCCAGTTCCATCTGGTTGAAGATCGGAGTCATCACGCAGGAGACGGGTTTGTTGAGGATCAGAGCCACTGTTTGTCGTGTCGATGAGGCCTTCACATGTGATTGTCTAGTGGACACGGTCTCTGCTGACATTCAGGGATGCGTTGGTCGTGTCCAGGCTAAGGTCCACCATCTGATCTGGATACGGCCCGGATCCGGCTGACTGCAGTAAACCTCGGGATAAACAGAGAGACTAACATTAGCGTAGATGCCGTTCTTCTTATGATGTAACGAGTACATCAGGTGTTATGGGAAGTGTTCCCGGTTCCGGCTGACCTAGTTAATGCAGCCTAAAACAATAATTTAACTGATTTGAATAATATAAACTGATAATGTTCTATGTGTATGCCATAGTAAAGAGATGTGTTTTTAGTCTAGATTTAAACTGACAGAGTGTGTCTGCTTCCCGAACAATGCTAGGAAGACTGTTCCAGAGTTTAGGTGCTAAATAGGAAAAGGATCGACCACCTGCAGTTGATTTTGATATTCTAGGTATTATCATACTTCCTGGTTCTAGTAAGAACTCGAGCTGCTGCGTTTTAGACCAGGTAGAGTTTGTTTATTAAGCGAGCAGGGCAACCACCCAGTAGAGCATTACAATAATCTAGCCTTGAGGTCATGAACGCGTGAACTAACTGTTCAGCATTTTGCATTGAAAGCATGTGCCGTAATTTAGAAATATTTTTAAGATGGAAGAATGCAGTTTTACAGATGCTAGAAACGTGTGTGTGTTGGTATTTATCCGTCTGTGCTGGTCTTTGGCTTTGGTCCATTTAAATGACTAGAGCAGCTGCAACCGGCAGGAAGTTTAATGACCAAAATAAAGTTACAAACCTCCCATAGCGATTCCTTCACACTGTGGGAATAAATAGCGTGCGAGTGTTTGAATGTGAGCCTGTGTTTGTAACAGATTGCCTCCATCATCATCATCATTTAATTTACACACAGATCATCTAATGAAAGAGATGTGCATGTTTGTGTTGGCGTGTATCATAGAGCATCAGAAATCACAGAGACTTGATGAGGCGCAACTCTTTTGACTTGAGCCGGTAAGAAACCACCTAGCAACTACCTAGAACACCCTAGCAACCGCATAGCAGCAGCCTGGCCACTTTTTGTTCTTGCATCCATCTTATACTCAAACACACACTCATAATATATATTTATACAGTGGGGAGAACAAGTATTTGATACACTGCCGATTTTGCAGGTTTTCCTACTTACAAAGCATGAAGAGGTCTGTAATTTTTATCATAGGTACACTTCAACTGTGAGTGACGGAATCTAAAATTCAGAAAATCACATTGTATGATTTTTAAATAATTAATTTGCATTTTATTGCATGACATAAGTATTTGATCACCTACCAACCAGTAAGAATTCCGGCTCTCACAGACCTGTTAGTTTTTCTTTAAGAAGCCCTCCTGTTCTCCACTCATTACCTGTATTAACTGCAGCTGTTTGAACTCGTTACCTGTATAAAAGACACCTGTCCACACACTCAATCAAACAGACTCCAACCTCTCCACAATGGCCAAGACCAGAGAGCTGTGTAAGGACATCAGAGATAAAATTGTAGACCTGCACAAGGCTGGGATGGGCTACAGGACAATAGGCAAGCAGCTTGGTGAGAAGGCAACAACTGTTGGCGCAATTATTAGAAAATGGAAGAAGTTCAAGATGACGGTCAATCTCCCTCGGTCTGGGGCACCATGCAAGATCTCACCTCGTGGGGCATCAATGATCATGAGGAAGGTGAGGGATCAGCCCAGAACTACACGGCAGGACCTGGTCAATGACCTGAAGAGAGCTGGGACCACAGTCTCAAAGAAAACCATTAGTAACACACTACGCCGTCATGGATTAAAATCCTGCAGTGCACGCAAGGTCCCCCTGCTCAAGCCAGCTCATGTCCAGGCCCGTCTGAAGTTTGCCAATGACCATCTGGATGATCCAGAGGAGGAATGGGAGAAGGTCATGTGGTCTAAGGAGACAAAAATAGAGCTTTTTGGTCTAAACTCCACTCGCCGTGTTTGGAGGAAGAAGAAGGATGAGTACAACCCCAAGAACACCATCCCAACCGTGAAGCATGGAGGTGGAAACATCATTCTTTGGGGATGCTCTGTAAAGGGGACAGGACGACTGCACCGTATTGAGGGGAGGATGGATGGGGCCATGTATCGCGAGATCTTGGCCAACAACCTCCTTCCCTCAGTAAGAGCATTGAAGATGGGTCGTGGCTGGGTCTTCCAGCATGACAACGACCCGAAACACACAGCCAGGGCAACTAAGGAGTGGCTCCGTAAGAAGCATCTCAAGGTCCTGGAGTGGCCTAGCCAGTCTCCAGACCTGAACCCAATAGAAAATCTTTGGAGGGAGCTGAAAGTCCGTATTGCCCAGCGACAGCCCCGAAACTTGAAGGATCTGGAGAAGGTCTGTATGGAGGAGTGGGCCAAAATCCCTGCTGCAGTGTGTGCAAACCTGGTCAAGAACTACAGGAAACGTATGATCTCTGTAATTGCAAACAAAGGTTTCTGTACCAAATATTAAGTTCTGCTTTTCTGATGTATCAAATACTTATGTCATGCAATAAAATGCAAATTAATTACTTAAAAATCATACAATGTGATTTTCTGGATTTTTGTTTTAGATTCCGTCTCTCACAGTTGAAGAGTACCTATGATAAAAATTACAGACTTCTACATGCTTTGTAAGTGGGCAAACCTGCAAAATCGGCAGTGTATCAAATACTTGTTCTCCCCACTGTATATACACACAAACACTATTTATAATCATAATTTATATATGTGACCTGTGCTGGCAAAAGGAGTCTGAATGCGCATGGGATTATATTCGACCCGTGCGGTACAGAAGGTCTTAATATATAGACTGTCTGTCTCATTAATGTTAATCACACAATTGTGGTATAATGGGAAAAAAGCTGAATATGTATTTTTCCTATAGATATTTGGTTTTGACTTGATGTGTGTCAAATTTGGTGTTGTTACCAGGGATTTTAAGGTATGGTTGTTAGGTGATTTTGTTTTGGAACCTTCAGAAAACTTTAATTCGATTTTTCTCAAAATTGACTTTCCTGACTCCATCAACTTCAAACAGAGTTATCTCAGTCATTTTCTGTCCGATTCCAACAAATCATACATCATTTTGAAGGTTTTTTTAATAGAGAATGTCCATTGCTCATTTTGCCAACACGGGTCACATATATATATATATACACGTTTTTCTTGTTGCCACACACAGAACCACACACTGAGAAAAGCATCAATCAAGCACACTGTCCTAACATGCACATAAAGCATGACACACACACACACACACACTCACATACACACCCACTCACACACACACACACACACTCTCTCACTCACTCACAGCATGAATCATCACCGCGTCTCCTCAGAACATCCTGACCTGTGAAGAGCACGAACATCACCCTCAGCTCTTTCTTCTTCTGCTTCTCTTCTGTTTTTGATGCTGTTGTGTTGTAGGATGCAGAATTGCGCTTCCTGATTTATTTATGTTTGTATATTAAGCAGCACATCTGTAATGCAGTAAAGCACAGATCATGGGTTTCTGTATCAGAATTGGCTCAGGTGTCTGTAGTTTATCTTCAGGTGAACATTAATATAGAATTAATGATGATAACAGAGCAGGATGAATAGAAAACCCTGTCAGAAATTGTCAGCATTCTTAATGAGTTTTTATGAGAGAGAAAGAGTGTGTGTGTGTGTGTGTGTGTGTACATGAGTGTGTGTGTGTGAGTGTGTGTGCGTGTGTGTGTGTGTGTGTGTGTGTGTGTGTGCGTGCGTGTATGTGTGTGTGCTCGTGTGTGTGTGCGTGTGTGTGTGTGTGTGTGTGTGTGAGAGTGTGTGAGAGTGAGTGTGTGTGTGTGTGTTTGTCATGACTGTGGTAAAACACTAGCTGTGTATTCGTACTCTCTCTCTCTCTCTGTCCCGTGCGCTCGTCCTCTTCACTGGTGTGTCCATCTCTCTCTCTCTCTCTCTCTCTCTCTTTACAGCAGTGAAAGAGTTTTGACAGCTCGGTCAACCGAAAACCCTCAGGACCTTCAGCCTCCAGCTTCTGTTTTATCTCTCTCTCACACACACACACACCGGAAAAGATCACGTAAAACAGCAAAACTCAATGTCCAAATCGTATGACTTTCTTTCATCAGTGCAACACAAAGTAAATGTTTATCAGGATGTTCACGCTGTTCACTGTTAAACTCTGAATGCATTCATTCTTTGAAATGTATCCTTTAGTGCTAATGATGATCGTTTACAGGTGAACTGTCACTTTAAGACGGCAGCGTTCATATGAACTCGTGTCACGTGCCTCTCTAACCACCTTCACACTTCAGAAAGATTGTTGTAATGAGAGCTGTCATGTGCTATTAGTGTGTTTTCAATCACTGTCACACACACACACACACACACACACACACTGGTTCATTTCCAGAAAGCCGTTTATGGCCGGTGTGTGTGTGTGTGTGTGAGAGGGTCACGAGTATGTGGAAATGCACCTATGACGCCATCGATTGCTCATGGTGGTCGTGCTGTTAAAAGTCTTTCGATCTTCCGGCTGATTCCACATTTACTTCACAAGAGCTTTTTATTTCTCAATAGATTTTGAATGATATAAAATCTCACATCTATGTTTTATCCTCTTAGAAGCAAACCACCGTCGTTCAGTTTGAGCTCATATTTGATTATATTTGTGTGTCCGTCTTCAGAGGGTCGTGACGAGCAGCACGTCATCAGGCTCACAGCCGCTGTAATTACTGTAATCAGCTCAGGCTCCGACTCCAGAATCACACAGTACATTAGAAAAGAAACATTAATGCAGGAGGTTTAATGAGCGCGCTAATGTACGATTGTGTGTGTGAGAGTGTGTGTGAGAGAGTGTGTGTGAGTAAGTGTGAGTGAGTGTGTATGAGTGTGTGTATCATAGATGGAGAGAAACCAGCATCATTTTCTCTGCTAAATGTGTAAATATAAATCTATCCATCCATCCGTCCATCCATCCATCATCCATCCATCCATCCATCCATCTATCCGTCCATCCTTCCATCCTTCCATCCATCATCCATCTATCCGTCCATCCTTCTATCCATCCATCCATCCATCCATCCATCCTTTCTTCCATCTATCCATCCATCCATCCATCATCCATCCGTCCATCCTTCTATCCTTCCATCATTCATCATCCATCTATCCGTCCATCCTTCTATCCATCCATCCATCTACAAACCCGATTCCAAAAAAGTTGGGACACTGTACAAATTGTGAATAAAAACAGAATGCAATGATGTGGAAGTTTCAAATTTCAATATTTTATTCAGAATACAACATAGATGACATATCAAATGTTTAAACTGAGAAAATGTATCATTTTAAGGGAAAAATAAGTTGATTTTAAATTTCATGGCATCAACACATCTCAAAAAAGTTGGGACAAGGCCATGTTTACCACTGTGTGGCATCCCCTCTTCTTTTTATAACAGTCTGCAAACGTCTGGGGACTGAGGAGACAAGTTGCTCAAGTTTAGGAATAGGAATGTTGTCCCATTCTTGTCTAATACAGGCTTCTAGTTGCTCAACTGTCTTAGGTCTTCTTTGTCGCATCTTCCTCTTTATGATGCGCCAAATGTTTTCTATGGGTGAAAGATCTGGACTGCAGGCTGGCCATTTCAGTACCCGGATCCTTCTTCTACGCAGCCATGATGTTGTAATTGATGCAGTATGTGGTCTGGCATTGTCATGTTGGAAAATGCAAGGTCTTCCCTGAAAGAGACGACGTCTGGATGGGAGCATATGTTGTTCTAGAACTTGGATATACCTTTCAGCATTGATGGTGCCTTTCCAGATGTGTAAGCTTTGATTCGTCTGACCACAGAACAGTTTTCCACTTTGCCACAGTTCATTTTAAATGAGCCTTGGCCCAGAGAAAACGCCTGCGCTTCTGGATCATGTTTAGATATGGCTTCTTTTTTGACCTATAGAGTTTTAGCCGGCAGCGGCGAATGGCACGGTGGATTGTGCTCACCGACAATGTTTTCTGGAAGTATTCCTGAGCCCATGTTGTGATTTCCATTACAGTAGCATTCCTGTATGTGATGCAGTGCCGTCTAAGGGCCCGAAGATCACGGGCATCCAGTATGGTTTTCCGGCCTTGACCCTTACGCACAGAGATTGTTCCAGATTCTCTGAATCTTTGGATGATATTATGCACTGTAGATGATGATAACTTCAAACTCTTTGCAATTTTTCTCTGAGAAACTCCTTTCTGATATCGCCGCAGCATTGGGGGAATTGGTGATCCTCTGCCCATCTTGACTTCTGAGAGACACTGCCACTCTGAGAGGCTCTTTTTATACCCAATCATGTTGCCAATTGACCTAATAAGTTGCAAATTGGTCCTCCAGCTGTTCCTTATATGTACATTTAACTTTTCCGGCCTCTTATTGCTACCTGTCCCAACTTTTTTGGAATGTGTAGCTCTCATAAAATCCAAAATGAGCCAATATTTGGCATGACATTTCAAAATGTCTCACTTTCAACATTTGATATGTTATCTATATTCTATTGTGAATAAAATATAAGTTTATGAGATTTGTAAATTATTGCATTCCTTTTTTATTCACAATTTGTACAGTGTCCCAACATTTTTGGAATCGGGTTTATATCCATCCATCCTTTCTTCCATCCTTTCTTCCATCCATCCATCCATCCATCATCCATCTATCCTTCTATCCATCCGTCCGTCCATCCATCCATCCGTCCATCCGTCCATCCTTCTATCCATCCATCCATCCATCCATCCATCCATCCATCCATCCATCCATCCATCCATCCTTTCTTCCATCCATCCATCCATCCATCATCCATCCGTCCATCCTTCCATCATCCATCATCCATCTATCGTCCATCCTTCTATCCATCCATCCATCCATCCATCCATCCATCTATCCATCCATCCATCCATCCATCCATCCATCCTTTCTTCCATCCTTTATCCATCCATCCATCCATCCATCCATCATCCATCTATCCGTCCATCCTTCTATCCATCCGTTCATCCGTCCATCCTTCTATCCTTCTATCCATCCATCCATCCATCCATTCATCCATCTATCTGTTCATCCTTCTATCCATCCATCCATACTTTCTTCCATCCTTCCATCCTTCCATCCATCATCCATCTATCCGTCCATCCTTCTATCATCCATCCATCCATCTATCATCCATCCTTCATCCATCCATCCATCCATCATCCTTTTTCCATCCTTCCATCCATCCATCCATTCATCATCCATCTATCCGTCCATCCTTCTATCATCCGTCCATCCATCTATCCATCTATCTATCTATCTATCTATCTATCTATCTATCTATCTATCTATCTATCTATCTATCTATCTATCTATCTATCCATCCATCCATCCATCCATCCATCCATCCCATTTAAAACTTGACAAACTTTGCTTTTCTTGAGCTTTTCTTTGATTTTCTTTGTGTTTAATTCCACTTCCTTTCATTCAAACTCAAATTGCAGTTCTGCATACTGTTAGCGACATCAACTCAAGTTCAATTCAAATCCAGGGATTGATTCTGAATTTAAACATTTTCATTTAGACTGAGCTCAGAAATGCTGCTTTCAGAGAAAATTATGCTGGTTTCTTTAAAAGCTGATACTTTAGTAATGATTCAAAATTATTAAGATTAAAGTTTTAAAAATCTCCCATTACGTCTCATTTCATATTCAAAATGCATGACGTGGCAGAAACGGTGCTGTTGTAATCACTGCTGTTTCATTCAGGAGATGTAAATGTCGTTTATCTCTTTGGTTTCTCCATCCTGAATCAGAGATCTGCAGATGAAGGAGCAAATCAAGAGAGTATGAGAGGAGAAGATGAGGAAAGACACGTGACGTAAATCCATTAGTGTAACTGAACGGAAATACAGCAGCTTCCTGTGAGGGACTGTTTAATTATCTCAAGAAAACCATCACGAGTGTTAATAGTTCTCTAAAGCGTTTGAGTTCGGATGAGGAAATCATGAATCTGATGTGATGGGGAAAAGAAAAAGTGTGTGTGAGTGTGTGAATGTGTGTGTGTGTGTGTGTGTGTGTGTGTCTTTGTGAGTGTGTGTGTCATTCCATTGGAGCGTCGCTTGCATCCCGTACAGGGAAAGATTCCCGTCCCTCGTGCTGAGATGTGTTTTCAGCAGCCGGCTCTTCTCTGCATTGATGTGTTTTTTTTGTTTAGGGTCAATAATCTATAATTAGAGCTGTAGTCTTGTCATCCAATCCACTGGACAGAGGCTGTTTGCTGGACAGACTGGATTCAGTAACATGAGCCGCACAGACGCAGATGCAAATGAAATGTTTTATACATGCTTGAAGTTATAGATGGTGTGTGTGTGTGTGTGTGTGTGTGTGTGTGCGCACTTGTTTTTGCTTGTTTTTTTCATCTAATCACTAGCTAATTAATCCTGGTTGAACACCGAACATTCCGAGCTCATGTTCCCCACTGATATTCATTAGGAGAATCTGCTGACCAAGATGTTTGTGAGCGTAAATATAGACGTAAAGAGGCAGAAAACTCCTCTGAAGAGCGAAGGAGTCGTCTGCGCTCTGTAGCTTTGCACACTTGGCCAGCGCAGCCGTACGCCAGTCCAATTACACTCTACATTCCCACTGGGAAGGATTACTTGACTGTGACACAGCTTTTTACTGAGTGAAATTATGTTGCTGTGAAAACAGAGAAATCAAGAGTGTCGTGTATTCATCAGTGCGGCGTCATCACTATCAATCACGTTTACTAAATCTGTGTGAATATTCGTTTTTCACCCTTCCATGAACCTCTGAAGTGACCTTGTAGAGAAAATGAGAATCATCGATTATCATGCTAGTGTCAATAAAAGGAGAAGAGTCTGTACTGCAGGTAAAGATTTTATGACCAAAGATGATCAAAATACTTAAAATATATGAAAATAATACACAAAAGCATATTACCTGAAAATTTACCAGCCAAAAATATTTTTTACCGGCCATTAAACCGACTGCAAAAACAGGCAGTTATGACACCATAATTTTTAGATACAAGTGAAAAATCACAATTTTCTATTTCAATTTCGCTACCACAACCTACTGGGCTCTTATGTCTGACCCAGGATGGTAGTAACCCAAACTTCAGTGGTAACACAAAAACTACCCAAACGCTGGTTTGTCACGTCTGACCCAGGATCTGGATAACACATAAACTACCCAAACACTGGGTAGTTACATCTGACCCAGGATCTGGGTAACAAAAAAACTACCCAAACATTGGGTTGTCACGTCTGACCCAGGATCTGGATAACACAAAAACTACCCAAACACTGGGTTGTCACGTCTGACTCAGGATCTGGGTAACACAAAAACTACCCAAACACTGGGTTGTCACGTCTGACTCAGGATCTGGGTAACACAAAAACTACCCAAACACTGGGTTGTCACGTCTGACCCAGGATCTGGGTAACACAAAAACTACCCAAACACTGGGTTGTCACGTCTGACTCAGGATCTGGGTAACACAAAAACTACCCAAACGCTGGGTTGTCACGTCTGACTCAGGATCTGGGTAACACAAAAACTACCCAAACGCTGGGTTGTCACGTCTGACCCAGGATCTGGATAACACATAAACTACCCAAACACTGGGTTGTCACGTCTGACCCAGGATCTGGATAACACATAAACTACCCAAACACTGGGTTGTTACGTCTGACCCAGGATCTGGGTAACAAAAAAGCTACCCAAACACTGGGTAATTACGTCTGACCCAGGATCTGGATAACACAAAAACTACCCAAACACTGGGTTGTCACGTCTGACCCAGGATCTGGGTAACACAAAAACTACCCAAACACTGGGTTGTCACGTCTGACTCAGGATCTGGGTAACACAAAAACTACCCAAACACTGGGTTGTCACGTCTGACTCAGGATCTGGGTAACACAAAAACTACCCAAACGCTGGGTTGTCACGTCTGACTCAGGACCTGGGTAACACAAAAACTACCCAAACGCTGGGTTGTCACGTCTGACCCAGGATCTGGATAACACATAAACTACCCAAACACTGGGTTGTCACGTCTGACCCAGGATCTGTATAACACAAAAACTACCCAAACACTGGGTTGTCACGTCTGACCCAGGATCTGGGTAACACAAAAACTACCCAAACGCTGGGTTGTCACGTCTGACCCAGGATCTGGATAACACATAAACTACCCAAACACTGGGTAATTACGTCTGACCCAGGATCTGGGTAACAAAAAAACTACCCAAACATTGGGTTGTCACGTCTGACCCAGGATCTGTATAACACAAAAACTACCCAAACACTGGGTTGTCACGTCTGACCCAGGATCTGGGTAACACAAAAACTACCCAAACGCTGGGTTGTCACGTCTGACCCAGGATCTGGATAACGCAAAAACTACCCAAACACTGGGTTGTCACGTCTGACCCAGGATCTGGGTAACGCAAAAACTACCCAAACATTGGGTTGTCACGTCTGACCCAGGATCTGGATAACGCAAAAACTACCCAAACACTGGGTTGTCACGTCTGACCCAGGATCTGGGTAACACAAAAACTACCCAAACACTGGGTTGTCACGTCTGACCCAGGATCTGGATAACATAAAAACTACCCAAACACTAGGTTGTCACGTCTGACCCAGGATCTGGGTAACAAAAAAACTACCCAAACGCTGGGTTGTTACGTCTGACCCAGGATCTGGGTAACACAAAAACTACCCAAACACTGGGTTGTCACGTCTGACCCAGGATCTGGGTAACACAAAAACTACCCAAACACTGGGTTGTCACGTCTGACCCAGGATCTGGGTAACACAAAAACTACCCAAACACTGGGTTGTCACGTCTGACTCAGGATCTGGGTAACACAAAAACTACCCAAACGCTGGGTTGTCACGTCTGACCCAGGATCTGGGTAACACAAAAGCTACCCAAACACTGGGTTGTCATGTCTGACTCAGGATCTGGGTAACACAAAAACTACCCAAACGCTGGGTTGTCAAGTCTGACCCAGGATCTGGATAACACATAAACTACCCAGACACTGGGTTGTCACGTCTGACCCAGGAGCTGGGTAACACAAAAACTACCCAAACACTGAGTTGTCACGTCTGACCCAGGATCTGGGTAAAACAAAAACTACCCAAACACTGGGTTGTCAAGTCTGACCCAGGATCTGGGTAAAACAAAAACTATCCAAACACTGGGTTGTTACGTCTGACCCAGGAGCTTGGTAACACAAAAACTACCCAAACACTGGGTTGTCATGTCTGACCCAGGATCTGGGTAACACAAAAACTACCCAAACACTGGGTTGTCACGTCTGACCCAGGATCTGGGTAAAACAAAAACTACCCAAACACTGGGTTGTCACGTCTGACCAGGATCTGGGTAACACAAAAACTACCCAAACACTGGGTTGTCACGTCTGACTCAGGATCTGGGTAACACAAAAACTACCCAAACACTGGGTTGTCACGTCTGACTCAGGATCTGGGTAACACAAAAACTACCCAAACGCTGGGTTGTCACGTCTGACCCAGGATCTGGATAACACAAAAACTACCCAAACACTAGGTTGTCACGTCTGACCCAGGATCTGGATAACAAAAAAACTACCCAAACACTGGGTTGTCACGTCTGACCCAGGATCTGGGTAAAACAAAAACTACCCAAACACTGGGTTGTCACGTCTGACTCAGGATCTGGGTAAAACAAAAACTACCCAAACACTGGGTTGTCACGTCTGACTCAGGATCTGGGTAACACAAAAACTGCCCAAACGCTGGGTTGTCACGTCTGACCCAGGATCTGGGTAACACAAAAACTGCCCAAACACTGGGTTGTCACGTCTGACCCAGGATCTGGATAACACAAAAACTACCCAAACACTGGGTTGTCACGTCTGACCCAGGATCTGGGTAAAACAAAAACTACCCAAACACTGGGTTGTCACGTCTGACCCAGGATCTGGGTAACAAAAAAACTACCCAAACACTGGGTTGTCACGTCTGACCCAGGATCTGGGTAAAACAAAAACTACCCAAACACTGGGTTGTCACGTCTGACCCAGGATCTGGGTAAAATAAAAACTACCCAAACACTGGGTTGTTACGTCTGACCCAGGAGCTGGGTAACACAAAAACTACCCAAACACTGGGTTGTCATGTCTGACCCAGGATCTGGGTAACACAAAAACTACCCAAACACTGGGTTGTCACGTCTGACCCAGGATCTGTGTAACACAAAAACTACCCAAACACTGGGTTGTCACGTCTGATCCACGAGCTGGGTTACACAAAAACTACCCAAACACTGGGTGGTTACGTCTGACCCAGGAGCTGGGTAACACAAAAACTACCCAAACACTGGGTTGTCACGTCTGACCCAGGATCTGGGTAAAACAAAAACTACCCAAACACTGGGTTGTCAAGTCTGACCCAGGATCTGGGTAAAACAAAAACTATCCAAACACTGGGTTGTTACGTCTGACCCAGGAGCTTGGTAACACAAAAACTACCCAAACACTGGGTTGTCATGTCTGACCCAGGATCTGGGTAACACAAAAACTACCCAAACACTGGGTTGTCATGTCTGACCCAGGATCTGGGTAAAACAAAAACTACCCAAACACTGGGTTGTCACGTCTGACCCAGGATCTGGGTAAAACAAAAACTACCCAAACACTGGGTTGTCACGTCTGACCAGGATCTGGGTAACACAAAAACTACCCAAACACTGGGTTGTCACGTCTGACTCAGGATCTGGGTAACACAAAAACTACCCAAACACTGGGTTGTCACGTCTGACCCAGGATCTGGGTAACACAAAAACTACCCAAACACTGGGTTGTCACGTCTGACTCAGGATCTGGGTAACACAAAAACTACCCAAACGCTGGGTTGTCACGTCTGACTCAGGATCTGGGTAACACAAAAACTACCCAAACGCTGGGTTGTCACGTCTGACCCAGGATCTGGATAACACATAAACTACCCAAACACTGGGTTGTCACGTCTGACCCAGGATCTGGATAACACATAAACTACCCAAACACTGGGTTGTTACGTCTGACCCAGGATCTGGGTAACAAAAAAGCTACCCAAACACTGGGTAATTACGTCTGACCCAGGATCTGGATAACACAAAAACTACCCAAACACTGGGTTGTCACGTCTGACCCAGGATCTGGGTAACACAAAAACTACCCAAACACTGGGTTGTCACGTCTGACTCAGGATCTGGGTAACACAAAAACTACCCAAACACTGGGTTGTCACGTCTGACTCAGGATCTGGGTAACACAAAAACTACCCAAACGCTGGGTTGTCACGTCTGACTCAGGATCTGGGTAACACAAAAACTACCCAAACGCTGGGTTGTCACGTCTGACCCAGGATCTGGATAACACATAAACTACCCAAACACTGGGTTGTCACGTCTGACCCAGGATCTGTATAACACAAAAACTACCCAAACACTGGGTTGTCACGTCTGACCCAGGATCTGGGTAACACAAAAACTACCCAAACGCTGGGTTGTCACGTCTGACCCAGGATCTGGATAACACATAAACTACCCAAACACTGGGTAATTACGTCTGACCCAGGATCTGGGTAACAAAAAAACTACCCAAACATTGGGTTGTCACGTCTGACCCAGGATCTGTATAACACAAAAACTACCCAAACACTGGGTTGTCACGTCTGACCCAGGATCTGGGTAACACAAAAACTACCCAAACGCTGGGTTGTCACGTCTGACCCAGGATCTGGATAACGCAAAAACTACCCAAACACTGGGTTGTCACGTCTGACCCAGGATCTGGGTAACGCAAAAACTACCCAAACATTGGGTTGTCACGTCTGACCCAGGATCTGGATAACGCAAAAACTACCCAAACACTGGGTTGTCACGTCTGACCCAGGATCTGGGTAACACAAAAACTACCCAAACACTGGGTTGTCACGTCTGACCCAGGATCTGGATAACATAAAAACTACCCAAACACTAGGTTGTCACGTCTGACCCAGGATCTGGGTAACAAAAAAACTACCCAAACGCTGGGTTGTTACGTCTGACCCAGGATCTGGGTAACACAAAAACTACCCAAACACTGGGTTGTCACGTCTGACCCAGGATCTGGGTAACACAAAAACTACCCAAACACTGGGTTGTCACGTCTGACCCAGGATCTGGGTAACACAAAAACTACCCAAACACTGGGTTGTCACGTCTGACTCAGGATCTGGGTAACACAAAAACTACCCAAACGCTGGGTTGTCACGTCTGACCCAGGATCTGGGTAACACAAAAGCTACCCAAACACTGGGTTGTCATGTCTGACTCAGGATCTGGGTAACACAAAAACTACCCAAACGCTGGGTTGTCAAGTCTGACCCAGGATCTGGATAACACATAAACTACCCAGACACTGGGTTGTCACGTCTGACCCAGGAGCTGGGTAACACAAAAACTACCCAAACACTGAGTTGTCACGTCTGACCCAGGATCTGGGTAAAACAAAAACTACCCAAACACTGGGTTGTCAAGTCTGACCCAGGATCTGGGTAAAACAAAAACTATCCAAACACTGGGTTGTTACGTCTGACCCAGGAGCTTGGTAACACAAAAACTACCCAAACACTGGGTTGTCATGTCTGACCCAGGATCTGGGTAACACAAAAACTACCCAAACACTGGGTTGTCACGTCTGACCCAGGATCTGGGTAAAACAAAAACTACCCAAACACTGGGTTGTCACGTCTGACCAGGATCTGGGTAACACAAAAACTACCCAAACACTGGGTTGTCACGTCTGACTCAGGATCTGGGTAACACAAAAACTACCCAAACACTGGGTTGTCACGTCTGACTCAGGATCTGGGTAACACAAAAACTACCCAAACGCTGGGTTGTCACGTCTGACCCAGGATCTGGATAACACAAAAACTACCCAAACACTAGGTTGTCACGTCTGACCCAGGATCTGGATAACAAAAAAACTACCCAAACACTGGGTTGTCACGTCTGACCCAGGATCTGGGTAAAACAAAAACTACCCAAACACTGGGTTGTCACGTCTGACTCAGGATCTGGGTAAAACAAAAACTACCCAAACACTGGGTTGTCACGTCTGACTCAGGATCTGGGTAACACAAAAACTGCCCAAACGCTGGGTTGTCACGTCTGACCCAGGATCTGGGTAACACAAAAACTGCCCAAACACTGGGTTGTCACGTCTGACCCAGGATCTGGATAACACAAAAACTACCCAAACACTGGGTTGTCACGTCTGACCCAGGATCTGGGTAAAACAAAAACTACCCAAACACTGGGTTGTCACGTCTGACCCAGGATCTGGGTAACAAAAAAACTACCCAAACACTGGGTTGTCACGTCTGACCCAGGATCTGGGTAAAACAAAAACTACCCAAACACTGGGTTGTCACGTCTGACCCAGGATCTGGGTAAAATAAAAACTACCCAAACACTGGGTTGTTACGTCTGACCCAGGAGCTGGGTAACACAAAAACTACCCAAACACTGGGTTGTCATGTCTGACCCAGGATCTGGGTAACACAAAAACTACCCAAACACTGGGTTGTCACGTCTGACCCAGGATCTGTGTAACACAAAAACTACCCAAACACTGGGTTGTCACGTCTGATCCACGAGCTGGGTTACACAAAAACTACCCAAACACTGGGTGGTTACGTCTGACCCAGGAGCTGGGTAACACAAAAACTACCCAAACACTGGGTTGTCACGTCTGACCCAGGATCTGGGTAAAACAAAAACTACCCAAACACTGGGTTGTCAAGTCTGACCCAGGATCTGGGTAAAACAAAAACTATCCAAACACTGGGTTGTTACGTCTGACCCAGGAGCTTGGTAACACAAAAACTACCCAAACACTGGGTTGTCATGTCTGACCCAGGATCTGGGTAACACAAAAACTACCCAAACACTGGGTTGTCATGTCTGACCCAGGATCTGGGTAAAACAAAAACTACCCAAACACTGGGTTGTCACGTCTGACCCAGGATCTGGGTAAAACAAAAACTACCCAAACACTGGGTTGTCACGTCTGACCAGGATCTGGGTAACACAAAAACTACCCAAACACTGGGTTGTCACGTCTGACTCAGGATCTGGGTAACACAAAAACTACCCAAACACTGGGTTGTCACGTCTGACTCAGGATCTGGGTAACACAAAAACTACCCGAACACTGGGTTGTCACGTCTGACCAGGATCTGGGTAACACAAAAACTACCCAAACACTGGGTTGTCACGTCTGACTCAGGATCTGGGTAACACAAAAACTACCCAAACGCTGGGTTGTCACGTCTGACCCAGGATCTGGATAACACAAAAACTACCCAAACACTAGGTTGTCACGTCTGACCCAGGATCTCGGTAACAAAAAAACTACCCAAACACTGGGTTGTCACGTCTGACCCAGGATCTCGGTAACAAAAAAACTACCCAAACACTGGGTTGTCACGTCTGACCCAGGATCTGGGTAAAACAAAAACTACCCAAACACTGGGTTGTTACGTCTGACCCAGGATCTGGGTAACACAAAAACTACCCAAACACTGGGTTGTCATGTCTGACCCAGGATCTGGGTAACACAAAAACTACCCAAACGCTGGGTTGTCACGTCTGACCCAGGATCTGGGTAACACAAAAACTGCCCAAACACTGGGTTGTCACGTCTGACCCAGGATCTGGATAACACAAAAACTACCCAAACACTGGGTTGTCACATCTGACCCAGGATCTGGGTAACAAAAAAACTACCCAAACACTGGGTTGTCACGTCTGACCCAGGATCTGGGTAAAACAAAAACTACCCAAACACTGGGTTGTCACGTCTGACCCAGGATCTGGTTAACAAAAAAACTACCCAAACACTGGGTTGTCACGTCTGACCCAGGATCTGGGTAAAACAAAAACTACCCAAACACTGGGTTGTCACGTCTGACTCAGGATCTGGGTAAAATAAAAACTACCCAAACACTGGGTTGTTACGTCTGACCCAGGATCTGGGTAACACAAAAACTACCCAAACACTGGGTTGTCATGTCTGACCCAGGATCTGGGTAACACAAAAACTACCCAAACACTGGGTTGTCACGTCTGACCCAGGATCTGTGTAACACAAAAACTACCCAAACACTGGGTGGTTACGTCTGACCCAGGATCTGGGTTACACAAAAACTACCCAAACACTGGGTTGTCATGTCTGACCCAGGATCTGGGTAACACAAAAACTACCCAAACACTGGGTTGTCACGTCTGACCCAGGATCTGTGTAACACAAAAACTACCCAAACACTGGGTGGTTACGTCTGACCCAGGATCTGGGTTACACAAAAACTACCCAAACACTGGGTTGTTTGTATTATCGGTCAACTGGCGAGTGACACCGTTTCATATACTCGCCAACACAGATTTTTACTTGCATTTGGCGCTTGGCGAGTGTTAATTTTAGGCCCTGTTTTTATATATATATATAATTTGTCTTTAACAGTATGTAATGTTTTGTGCTTTCTAATGAAATTAAAGCTTAATGTTTTATATTAATTTTCTGTTTTTTATATTTATTTTATATTTTCTGTTTCCACTTTAAATTTAGTTAAAGTTTGTCATTTTGTTATGTTTTTGTCATTTTTATTAGCGTTTTTAAAAAAAATTTACTTATTTATTCGTTTTAGATTATTTAGTTTTTAATAGTTTAGTACTTGCCTTCACTGTAAAAACAAACCTATAGAAATAGATTCCATCCCATGTTTTGATTAAAAACTACCATAATGTAACATCTATGACTTACACTACTAGTCAAGCTAACGTCAGTACATTACACAAATAAATTAATTAATATAAAATAATAATTTTGCAGTTGCTTCTGGTGTAACCACTTTCTCCAAAGGTTAGCTTTTTTTCTCTAGAGTAGATGGCAGGTTAGCATGAGGTGATAATGTAAAACACATTACTCAGTGATATTGGCTGCCTGAGGTCTGTGTATTATGAGAATGCTATGTTTCTGTCAGTAAATAGTTTCTGTAATGTCTAGCGTCACATGTGTTAGCTCAGGTCTGATATCCCGCTATTACTCAGATGTCTGTGGCTTTAGCGCTGTTAACGCCCAGCTCAGCACTTCCTGCAGGATTCTATTGAGTGTGTGGAGGAACCGCAGCAGAGCTCACGCTGACAGAGAGATGGTGGGAAAAACAGTGTCAGCAATGCAATCACCCATTTTAATGTGGCATTTGAAGGACACACGTACACTCAAGCTTTAGATAAAGACATTCATTATGCTCATCAAATCAGTTTATTTACTTTATTCATGCATGCATCAGGTCTTATTTTGCACGATGCAGACTCAAACGCAATGCACATCAGGTAAACTGGTTTTTCTCTTGTCATTTCAGGTTTCTGCTGGTTTTCTCCTGTCTGGTTTTGTCCGTGTTCTCCACCATCAGAGAATATGAGAAGAGCTCTGAAGACGCCCTCTACATCCTGGTATATAATATCACAGAAGCCGCTGATATTGATTTAACACATGTACATTAATCACATGCTAACTTGATGTCTGTCTGTGTGTTTGTAGGAAATTGTGACCATTGTGGTTTTCGGAGTGGAATATATCGTAAGGATCTGGTCTGCAGGATGTTGTTGTCGATACAGAGGATGGAGGGGAAGACTCAAATTTGCACGGAAACCTTTTTGCGTTATCGGTAAGAATAATATATGAAGCAGAACAACTGTTTTCAACACTGATAATAATCATAAATGTTTCTTGAGCAGCAAATCATCATATCAGAATGATTTCTGAAGGATCATGTGACACTGAAGACTGGAGTAATGATGCTGGAAATGATAATGATATTAATCATAATATCATTTATTGTTACTACTGTAAATCTATGTTAAATTATTATGGGATCTCATTCAGTGCTTTCAGAATCTTTACTTTTTAAAATGATTTTGTTTCTATATTTTTAATATAAATGTCTATATTAACATATTTTAATGACAGCATATTTATTGAAGAAAAATTAATTATTTTATTTATCAAAATAAACATAAAATAGTTCAAACTAACGTTAAGTAAAAGTGCTAAAGTGATTGTTTTGAACAAGTATTAACTTAGACATTATTAAAAACATATTATTTTAGCTAAAGTATTTGTATAAATACTGTGTGTCTTTTTCCCCGTGTGTCTGTGGGGTTAAAGGCCCCCCTCACCACCCCGTACATTTATAAGATTTTTAAACAAAATAAACCACTTTTATGATTTATTTAGTTTCTCCATAAATGTTCAATACAAACATATATATTTTTTCTGCGATCATACGCTATGGGAGTAATGAAAAGCCCTGTACCCTATATGTAAGTGATAATCCACTTACATGGCTAGCTGTGCATTAAACGATGCATGACGTGGAGGCAAAGAACCTCTTGACTTGAAGCAAAGTGCATTAAAATCGTTTAATGCACAGCTAGCTGTGGATTATCCTGCTTATACCATGGTCATTTGCCAGCATTGACAACTTAAAGCTGTTATTGATGTTTGCAGCGCATTTCTTGACTGGAAGGTCATTATTTTTTTAGTTACAGCTCGTTAGATCTAGCATTCTGCCCACTTTGAATCAGACACAGAGATAGTGAGTAAGATTACATTTATTTTAATTCATTATGTATGTGATTTACTTGTGTCTGTGCAGCGTCAATGAATCTGTGAGTTTAATTACTTCAAAACCAGTGCCTCGTTGCTGAGAAATATAATGCAGCGATTCAGTAGCGAAGCTAATTTATTAATAAAAGTCTCTCTGCATGAGGGCCGTATGTGTGTGTGTGTGCGTGTGTGTGAGTGGCGTATATGTGTGCACTTCAATGAAAACAGCACATTAATAAAGAACAGTGATTGAACTGACTTGGAACTACCTGTGTATTAAACGGTTTTATTGCACACCTTCCAGCCAATCAGAACCGAGTATTCAGACAGACCATGGTATAAAGAGATCAAATGTGTGGCCTTGCCAAATGCATGTAAATTTACAAACATTGTGACATTAATGTTTTATATGCTTGTATATTTAGCTTGAACTTCCCTCACATCAGTTGTTGTGTTCCTCAGACATCATGGTGCTGATTGCCTCCATCTCGGTTTTGGCTGCTGGAACGCAGGGGAATGTGTTCGCCACCTCCGCCATCAGGAGTCTCCGATTCCTCCAGATTCTCCGGATGATCCGCATGGATCGCCGTGGAGGAACCTGGAAACTCTTGGGATCTGTCGTCTACGCTCACAGCAAGGTACATAAACACGGGAAAACTGTTCAGTAACCAGACATATGAATCTGTGCCGCTTCCAATATGCTCTAAAAAATACTGGGTTAAAAACAACCATTTCTGGGTTATTTGGCAACCCAGTGCTGGGTAAATATTGGACAGAACACATGCTGGGTTATTTTTACCCAGCTGGTTGGGTTTTATACATTAACCCATTTGCTCGGTTGTTTTTTGAAAGTGCTGGGTCAGTCAATTTGATATTGAATGTTTTTCATTTTAAATAAAAAAAATGCACTCTAAAATCTCTGTTATATATATAGGACAGGAACAGTTCATATACAATATTTTTTATTCAATTGCAAGTCATAAAATACTCAAAAACATTTAGTAAACGTGACAGGAGCAGCAACAGCAGCCAATGGGAATCTGTGGAAAGAAAACTGTAGGCTGTTCCAGTTCATTAAATGACAATCTTATATATTAATTTTTGAAAAGTTATATAAAAAACACCTTGTGCCATCTCGTCTGTGAGATATTTAAGTTTCAACCCATCAAACGCATAGCGCAACCACAGCCTAGTGCACTAGATCAACAGCGCTGCAATTATAGTCAGTGGATGTCGGGCCGTGTTTCAGTCCTGGCGGGAGGTGAATCTTCGGCTAGCGTTCCCAGCAGACGTTAGCTGTGACTTACATGTAAACAAAAAAGGTAAAATGTGAGACTACAGACATTTTCCTCTTTGCACAGTAATAATTTGATAGGAATACAATGTAATACAAACCTTAATTTCATTCAGGAATTTCCCCTCAGGAAGTTTTCTCTCAGAACAGAACACAAAATGACCGTTGACAAACGTATCCAGTTTTAACCGGTTTGGCACAGACTACCCAACATTGGGTTACATTGACCCAGCAACTGAGATACAGAAAAACTACCCAGCACTGGGTAAAAATATTAAAAAATAACCCAATAAAATGACCCAGCAGAGTGAACCCAGCATTTGGGTTAAAAAAAATAAATAAACCAGCATTTTTCAGAGTGACCCAGCACATGGGTAAAAATGTTAAAAATAACCCAATAAAATGACCCAGCAGACTGAACCCAGCCTTTGGGTTAAAAAAATAACCCAGCATTTTTTTGAGTGTATGCTCTCACATTTTGCCAGTCGCAATACTTTCTGTTTGAAATCTGAGATATATATGGAAATAAAGGTCTTTAGAGAAAGAAATCCATTATGCTCATCAAATCAGCCCTTTTAGCTTAATTCATGCATCTGGTCTTATAGTGCTTCAGATGAGATATACTCTATATGGCAGTAAATATCTTAGATTTACAGTTTCTCAGAATATCCATGAAATCAACATTGACTCTATTAACTTGCTTAAATCATGTTCCTGGTCTATTGTCATAGATTCATCAGTGCGTGTTATTCATTCCGGGGAAATAATGTAATCTTTCATCTAAATTTAAAATGTAGCAATGTATCACTTTCTTTTTAAGCTTTATGTGCAACAAAAAGTCACATTATGGAAATGCATTTTTAGTTGACTTTTAAACAGATATTTTGAGGTCTTTTGATGCCCTTGAACAATGCAGCCGACGCATGAATCAACATCGTTCAAACCCCAATTTCTAAACTGCAAAGTAATCACATATTTTTCAATCCTATTTCATTTGCCCTCGAGGAAAATGGCAAATAGACCAGATATGATTTTAAGAGGTTTTCTGGTTGCGCCTCCACGAGGCTTTTTGCTGACATTGAAACCACAGCAGTCATTCTGTCATGTGTCATTTGTTCAGCTCATTGTTAAAGTGGATTTTAGAGGTTAGATGCTCTTGTGGAAAGACCCGTCTTTTGGCTCTGTTTTGAGGAGAGGAGGGAAAGGCCAAGGTGAGGCCGATGCTTAATGAGACGTCCTGATGAAGTGTCAGCTGGAGGTTTGTGATCGATAAGACTTGGCAATACATAAACTAGTACTGTAAATGCAGGGTTCATGGCCGCAGACCGAGAACTGACAGGAACAAGATATGCAGAGTTTTGAATTTCGAGCAATATGTCTCTGAAAAGTCAGGGTTAGAGTTAAAAGTGTTTGAACTTAGTCTTTGAGCGAATGCATGACCTGCGCAATAATGTTCAGAGTATGTTTCACTAATGTTCCTATTAAGGAATGCAAACATTATTTCTGAATGTTCTCTAAATGTTTAAAATGCCCAGTTTTACAGGTAGTAAGTAATAATGTGCGGGTCATGATGAACTTGATGTTTTGTTTTATGTTTCCTGTGGTGCACTTATAATGTTAGTATGATTTTTACATCAAAATTTGACATAATTTAGAAATAAAAGGCATTCTTCCTATCCTGATTTTAGCCTCTGATTTGAACGCTCTGTTTGAAGGGGCGTGTCCGTGAGACTTCAGTGTAAACGCCCACCGCTGTGATTGGCTGCTGTGAGACTTCAGTGTAAACACCCACTGCTGTGATTGGCTGCTGTGAGACTTCAGTGTAAACGCCCACTGCTGTGATCGGCTGCTGTGAGACTTCAGTGTAAACACCCACTGCTGTGATTGGCTGCTGTGAGACTTCAGTGTAAACACCCACTGCTGTGATTGGCTGCTGTGAGACATCAGTATAAACGCCCACTGCTGTGAGTTTAGTCACTGGTTTGATTTACTGACACAGAGACAAAGAACATCTGACTGTACATGAATCATTACATATCAGAAATCACTGGTCCCAGATCAGGCATTAGAATTAACAAGTTTACTTACATGTTGTGGCATTACTGTCAAGTCCATATCGTAAAAGTCTGTTTGCAAAGCCTGCGCCGAAATTGCGACTGATTAACCAAATAATCCACAGTGAAATGTAGCGAAAACAAATAAATAATGCTCAACTGAGACATTCACATTGTTGAAAATAAATAAGCACATTCCTAGCATTAGGATCCTTTGAAAGGTAATGCTATTTTTAGTCCGTTCATCTCTCCTCGCCATCTCACTAACACTCCAGTGGGCGGAGCCAAAGTTGTGATGATGAAGTAGGCGTTGATCTTCTTCTGCAGAGACATGAGGAATGAGTCGTTCTCTGGGCTTGGTTACAATAAAAGCTGTTTTTGGACTAACAAGGAAGTTTTCAGTTCTAAAATACACAGGATTTTTTTATAGTATGATGACCTCTTATATGTCAAAAGCTCAAGGAAAATTAGGTTTGTCAGTTCATGACCCCTTTAAAACAATGCAACTAAAATGTTTTATCAACTGAAATGATGTGCTAACTTTTTGAGAATGCTATTAAAGACCAAATAACTTTGAATGACATTCTATTAATGTTACTTGTTCATAACATTGAGAGAACCTTGCCAGAACGTTCTGAGAACGTTAGACCTTCAATGATGAGTGTGGTGCTTGACTTCATAGAGCTCAGTGCATTTGGGAATGTTAATGCAACTCAAACCACACTTAATGGACTTCATATAAACATTTCTAGAGATAGTTTGCTTGTATCCCATGCGCTGATGTTCCTCAGTGGAAGTTGCAGAGAGAATCATTTTTTGCTTGGCTCATTTGTGTTGCCACTCCATCTTATGAGGATCCGTGAAAACACACGGGGAACATCGGCTGTTGTCTTGGTGATGAAAACACATTTTCTCAAACAAACAAACCGACTCATATATTGCACGTTGACAGTAAACACGCTGAAATATAAATGAGTTTTAAAGGAGTTGTGCTAGCAGGATGACGTGAGGAAAGGATAGCCGTCTGTGAAATTGTTAGTTTGATTAATAATTCATGGTGGGTATATTAAACGAAAGTAGCGTTGCGAGAAAAATGAAGACTTGATGATATGAAATTCTTTTATACCATTACTTTTATTCAGTAAGGATGCATTAAATTGATCAAAAGTGACATTTATAATGTTACAAAAGATTCTATTTCAAATAAATGCTGTTCTTTTGAACTTTCTAACTCATCAAAGAATCCTGAAAAACAAAATGTATCACCGTTTTTCACAATTTTCTACATTGATAATAATCATAAATGTTTCTTGAGCATCAAATCCTCATATCAGAATGATTTGTGAAGGATCATGTGACACTGAAGACTGGAGTAATGATGATAAATTCAGCTTTGATCACAGGAATAAATCACACTTTACTATATATTCACATGAAAAACAGCTGCTTAACACTGGAATAATATTTCACTGTTTTACTGTATTTTTGATCAAATAAATGCAGACTTGGTGAGCAGAAGAGACCTCTTTTTAAAAATCTTGACGACCCCTGTGGTATACAGTCTATATACAGAGTCATACATGCATGTTTGATAATTTCATTGATGTGTTCATTATTGAAATTAGTTTTTTGTTATTGTGGCATCAACTAACAAAGTGAACTACACTCGTTTCTCTCCGGACAGTCAGTCCTTGCTCAGATTAAGCAGTGAAGTGGATCAGTCTGATTAAGGCGTCTTGTCACTCATTCAGGTGCTGTCATGAGTTCAGCCTCAGGCAGCGTCTCTCTCTCAAGGGCAAGAAAGTGGGCGAATGCGCTTGCGGTGCATTTTTCAGTCTAAAATGAGTCACAGTGGCGTAACGTTGCAGCCTCTGTGTTCAAGTGGTGTCCCATTTCTTAGCATCCACAGGAAGGAGTGAAGAGACACACATGCTGACAGAGCAAAAACTTTCAACTTGTTTTTCTTTGGCTTGTTTCAGGAGTTTGCTTGTGTTGCGACGGTGCAGTGATTTTGATTATGGCAGCGGGCGTCTTCATCACAAATATTATTGTTAAAGTGCTTTATGCTAGCAACATGCAAATTCGTGTTAACAACATGTTAAAACATGCTAGCAGAATGCTAAATCATGTTAGCAAACATGCTAAGTCATGTTAACAGTATGTTAAAATATGCTAGCAGCATGCTAAATCATGCTAGCAACATGTTAATTCATGTTAACATGTTAGCAAACATGCTAAGTAATGCTTACAATGTGTTAAAACATGCTAGCAGAATGTTAAATCATGGTACCAACATGCTAATTCATGTTAACATGTTGAAACATGCTAGCAGCATGTTAAATCATGTTACCAACATGCTAATTCATGTTAACATGTTAAAACATGCTAGCAGCATGTTAAATCATGTTACCAACATGCTAATTCATGTTAACTTGTTAAAACATGCTAGCAGCATTCTAAATCATGTTAGCAACATGCTAAGTCATGTTAACAATGTGTTAAAACATGTTAACAAAATGTTAATTAATGCTAACAACATGTTAAAACATGTAAGCAACGTGTTAAAGCATGTCAGCAATGTGTTAAAACATGTTAGCAACATGCTAGTTCATGCTAACAAAATGCTAAACCATGTTAACAACATGCTAATTCGTGTTAACAATATGTTAAAACATGCTAACAACATGTTAAATAATGCTAACAAACATTAATTCATGTTGACGTTAAAACGTTAACAAAATGTTAAATCATGTTAGAAATGTGTTAAAACATTAGAAACATGGTAAACATGTTGGCAAAATGCTAATTCATTCTAACAACTTGCTAATTAATGATAACAACATGTTAAAACATGTTAGCAATTTGCTAAATCATGCAAACAATGTGTTAAAACATGTAGCGACATGATAGTTAATGATAGCAGCATGGTAATTCATGTTAAAACATGCTAACAAAATGTTAAATCATGTTATCAACGTGATAAAACATGCTAGCAACATACTAATCATGCTAGTGACATGGTAATTCATGTTAAAACATGTTAACAAAATGCTAAATCATGTTAGCAATGTGTTAAAATATGTTAGCAACATGGTAATTCATGTTAGCAGCGTGTTAAAATATGTTAGCAACATGTTAATCATGTTAACAGAATGCTAATTCATGATAGCAAAACATGCTAAATCATACTAAGACCATGCTAACAACATGCTAAGACCACATGCTAGCATCCTGCTAATTAATGCTAAATCATGCTAGCAACATGAAAAAAATTGAAGTTTGTTCCCTCGCTGTCACAAACTTCAATTTTTAAAAATTTAATTCAGACTTTAAGCTTGTCAACGTTTCAGACAAGGCTTTTTCAAGCCAACTTCAAAGTTTGTTTACAAACTTTACTCATCTAGTTACCTTTCATGTAGTGTGTAATACAACTGTCTGTGAATGTAAAAGGTCTGCAAAGTTTCAAAGATCAAAGATAAATGGAGTTATTGTCTCCTAAAAGAAAGAAGCGATTCTGAACCGCCTGAAACAAGTCGTCAGTAATTCCAGTCTCACTTCCTGCTGAACCTGCATAGGTTTGTAACAAATTTGCATAATGCCCGCCTCTGGTCATGATTGGCTGAACAGTGTCTACTTTTCCCCACCCTCAAGCACTGTAGTTGTAGCTGAGACTGGAAGAGTTTGTTTTGTGTTGTTCATGTCGACTAATCACAATAGACTGAGCCGTCTGACCAATCAAAGCAGCACAGGCTCTCGGAAAGGTGGGGCTTAGAGAGGCTGAATCTTCGAATGAACCGTTTCAGACACTGTGAGAAAAGAGCAATGTGTATTATGAGAAGTGATTTTTGATTTTTGATGCATGTAAAACTATTGTAGGAGACTCCAAAACACAATTAGGAACCTTTAAAATAGCATAATAGAGGCACTTTAAGCATAATTAATATTATGCATGCCACTTCAGTGCATGCAACACTTGATTTTGATGTTTACTGATCCTGTGCATGCATGCACCCTCAACAGGAACTGATCACAGCCTGGTACATTGGCTTCCTGTGTCTGATCCTGGCCTCGTTCCTGGTGTACCTCGCTGAGAAGGAGGATAACGAGATGTTTGAAACCTACGCCGATGCGCTCTGGTGGGGTCTGGTAAGCACTTCGCACTCCCTCGCCATTAACCAATACGCTCAAAGTAATGTTCCATGTCCACAGATCTCGCATAATGTGGTCTGAGATTGATATTATTCCAGATTGCATTGATCTGTTTAATTCCCTGGATAACTCACTACTGCACTACTTCCATTTATGGACTGATAAACGCTTTGTTTTCTTGCACTCGATGTTCTGTAAATGGTGCATAAGCGCTTCTGCATATTTTCAGCTTTATTAAATGGTTAATCAACACTCAGGGTAGTTTCTCTATCAAAGGCAGCAGTTTCTCTCGGGCCTCCAGCGAGTGCCAATAAATTGCTGGCGTGATTCCTCTGGAAATAAACTCAAGGACATCAGATAGACTAACAGCTGAAGCTTACACACAGGACTAGAAGACGAGCAAGTCTGTGAGGATTATTAATTATGCAGGGATGTTTATCGCTCGTTGAGTTTGATGAGATGATATTTCAGAAAGATCACAGAGGAATCTTGTGTGGATGGAGTTCGTGGACTTGCATAATTTAATGAGAGTTTTTAATATTTTTTTCTGATTTGTTTCCTGGGTGAGCAGTCTGTATAAACCATGACACCAGAAGGACCAGAGATTATGTCTGTAATGGTGACCATGCATAAATGTATTTTTGTTGCTTTGCTTTGACTGGCCTTCATGTCAAATCATGTATCAAAAAAAAACAGACAAAAGAACAACAGAACAAAATCAAAAAAGAAAATCATTATATTATATGATATTGTATTATATAGAATATTTTATTTCTTTATTTTATATATATATATATATTAGGGGTGTAACGGTGCACAAAACTGACGGTTCGGTACATACCTCGGTTTTGAAGTCACGGTTTGGTACGGGTTCGGTACAGCAGTTTTACAAAATTGCTTTTTATTTTTTTTTTATTAAACAGTGGTTTACTGAACAAACTGTGCCTGTCCTTAAATTAATTCAATTATAACTAAACGTTTCTTAAAGATAAGAAAAAAAATATCTCTGCTAATGCTGTAAAGTGTAAACTATAGCGAGCCCTTACTTGCACATTACTATAATATAACAACAGAGCCCAAATTAGCCTAAATTCAGTTGCTATGTATTTTTAGATATAATAATCAACACTTAAATAACACATTGTATGCAAACATGTAAACTTCACATAAGGCAGTTTTTGCATTAACTTCTAAATCTAATTATAAAATTATGTTTTTACTCCAATTCGTTGTTGAAATATAATCATTTATACACAGTGGCTGTCATTTTCATGACAGATTTATTTAAACATACATTAAATAATCCAGACATCACTAACAGGTTCAGTAGAATATAATGAATATATAGGCTAATATAGTGCATATATTTAGTGAAAGAGTTCATATCTCTAGTGAACTAACAGCTGTGGACACTGAATGATTTCTGAGGGAAATGTGATGCTACGTGACATTGTTCTCAAGCTGTTTTATTGACGTCTTTCCACCGCTGAAACACTGATTGAGCGATTACACGACATATGATACGTTTCAGTAAGTTGTAATGTATCCTCAACATACCTTCAGATTTTGATTCATGTTTATTATTTGACTGAAGAGATGATCGCGTTCACTCGCACGCCACACTGACGCACCTATACTGTGATCTGTCACGTCAAATTAAAGAGCGTCAAAACGGCATTTATCGTTTGAATTTCATGATTAAATGGACAGAATACTTAATATGTTCATGTGGGAACTCGGATTTAAGTATGTTCAAAACAAGCCTACTGTTAACTGTTAAAGATTGCATTCGTACCGTTCGGTACACGTGCACCGTACCGGAAGCCCTGTACCGAAACGGTTAGGTACGAATACGTATACCGTTACACCCCTAATATATATATATATATATATATATATATGTCACAGTACATTGCCCAAGAATACTCACAAAGGGCAAAACAAAACCAAGTCCAAAGAATAAGTCCATTGTGGAGCCAGGGGAAAGCCAGGAGCAGGAGAAGCCAGATGTATACCAAGACCACAGTCAGCATGCAGTTCCAGGGCGGAGTCGCAGGAGGGAGGAGCTTGTGGAGCCAGAGGAAAGGCAGAGCCCGGTGGAGCCGATGAGATGGAAGGCAGAGGTGCAACCGGCAGCCAGTAATCCAGAGGTGGAACCTTGATGATGTCTGACCAAGGCACAACCGGTGGGACAAGGGAGCCTGGTGGAGCAGGTGGGATGACGGGCCATGGTGGGGCTGAGGGAGCATTGAGCCAAGGTGGAGCGGATGGGTCGGAGGATCGAGGTGGAGTCTGGGGCTCTGTGGCTGGAGACGGAGACAGGGGATCCTCACACCAAGGCGATGCTGGGGACCGGGACCGGAGGCAAATCAGCAGTACTGCAGGGAAACAGCTGAGGGGCAGACAGGGACCAGAGTAATAAGGGCTGATGAAATATGCAGGTTAAATAGAGGAGGTGGGAGAGGGAGGCTGGGCGGGTAATCCAAAGATACTGAGGGCGCTGGAGATACAGGTAGTACTGGAGATAC